>VZRN01006642.1:696261-707707 GCA_013397935.1 Dasyornis broadbenti | reverse complement strand
TTTTTTTTTTTTTTGTTAGTAGAAACTTCAGTTCTGTCGGGTGTCTACACTCTATCAGACCCTGAAGAATAAAGTGAGCAACTCTTGCATGCTTTATATGTGGTCAATTCTAAACCACGAGCCAATGATAATACGAGCACGCTTGAGGAACATTATCGCTGTGTGCTTTACAATGGTCACATCCAGCAGCCGAAACAGATGTAATTCAAGTCTCTGTATCCTAGGATGTCATCTGATTTTTCCATTTGTATTCTGTTCCTTGCAATGGGGTGTGCACTGGAAGACTTTAAGTACTTGGGTGATTTAGTGCTGTGCTTTAGCATTGTCAGTTAAGCCATGTACCATCTAAAGGTCTTCTTCAGCAGCAGACTTTCGCTGTAAATAAACTGTCCAGCCTGACAGAGATGTCCAGTGAAATTAAACACACTGCTTAAAGGGCTGCATATGCTTCTTTACCAAGAGGCTGCAGATTTACAGATCCTTTGCGTCCTCTTCAGATGGAGATGATGCATTTCAGACATTGGATGACTGCAGGCCCGTTGGGTGCCCTAAAAAATCTCTTGTGAATATTTTCAAAGTCACCATGACTCTCAGGAATGGAGAGGCTGGATTTTTTGCTTTAAGCTTTTTGTGGAAGTCTCTGTCTGAGACAATTTAAAGGAGAGCACTCTGGTTAGGGTTAGGGTTAGGGTTAGGTTAGTCAGCTCCTTTCAGGGTTCCAACAATCCCTTTCCACCAATAGGAAATGAATACTAAGAGATGACAGTGAAAAAACAATGGTTTATTAAGAAACAGAATGCCAACAGGCAGGGGAAAAGAAAAAATAAATAACTGCTAGATATCAAACTGCTAGACCTCACCATCCCACTAACATAAAGAGACCTCAAATGCTGGAAAATATCCATTCCTAATACAGGTCTGGTGGGATGGCTTTGGGTTTTGCAGGAGAGTGACAAGATGTTGTCAGATCTCTTTCGGGAAGGCAGGAGCCTCACTGGGCAGTTCCAGCAGCAGATGAAGAGCTTCCCCACAGGCAAGGCACAGCTTCTCTGAGCCGAGGGGGGAAAAAAAAAAAAAACAAACCCACAGAACCCCCCAAAAAGTAAAGAAAAAGCCCTTGTCTGAAGCAAAGATGAAGCAGCCAGCAACGGAAATACCGTGCTTTAAAAAGCCGTGAAAAAACCTGGGCTGGGAGCTTTTTAAAACACCCCCTCAATGCAAGCCCACCCCGCCAGGTCCCTGGCTGCAGGTCCTTAAAGATACAATAATAATTTCTTGGGCACAGCTGATTATGGGATACAATATTATGAACCACCCCAAGACAGGCGATTTTCCATAAAGTAACACTTTCCAAACTGCTGCCTCTGCCAGGAGAGTTAGAAACGTAAGTTCCTGCGACAGATCAAAGGTCTGAGTCCCATTACTCCAAAAGACCTTGCATATAAAGAAGTCGAGCTATTCTTGTGCACTCAGCCAGGTCAACTGGAGTTTTCAGTTCAATGAGGCTTTTATTCACCTTGTATCCCCCAATAATGTAGAATGAGGTGGCTTTGAGAAATCATCTGTATTAAAAACGCTGAGAAAAAACTTGGAATTTTTTCCCCCATTGCTCCTGTGAAAAGAGAAGATGTGGCAGAACCGTGCTATTTTATAAATTTGTTTCTTATGTTTTGTTTTGGGCAGCCACCTGACTTTAAAAGATGTAGCAAGGAGTTATTTATGTGATATAGCTGGGAGCGGAGAGAACTTGCACTCCCACTTCAGTAAGCTATTAGATGATGTTGCATTAAGAACATAAGCGGTCTGACTGGAATATGCTTGTGCCTGGGTGCCTGCTGCCATGCCTTGCTGAATTGAGACCCAGGCACCAGTTTTTGAAAGATACACAGGTACAGAGTAGGCAAACATGGATGTCTAGCACGGTATTACATGGCTTTCTCTGCTGCCTTGCTCCAAGTAGAGAGTTACAGGTGGTGCTCACATACTCAGGGGAAATGTGGCTCTATCTCTGCGCTGGCAGAGGAGGTGCATGGTAGTAAAAATTTCTAGAGACTCATCCCCTGTTTTGTTTAGTGTTGTTTTCCTTGGCTGACAAACCATCAATGAATGATTTCTTCATACCAAACTGTGATGAAAACGACTTCTCTCATTTTCCTTAGGCAGCAGGGATGGGAAAGGCCAATATATAGCCCTTGTGCCAGGTGATGGAGCAAATGGCAGAGAAGTTGCTTCTGGTGCAGCTGTTTGGCAGCGGTGGCATCACCATAAATGAAATAACTTTCTGTGGAGGTTCCGCGTTAGCGGTGCCTTGCGTTGAGCAGATGTTCTGGCTATTCTGGTCACTCTTCACCTTTGTCTGCAAGGTGCATCAATCACCCTAATTTATAATGGGACATGGAGCCAGCAACTGAAGGAGAAAAATCAACCCAATCCTAGGAACAATCTCTCTTGATGAATTCTCCCCCCTAAATTGAAACAATTTGCTGGGTAACCCAGCTGGGGTTCATATGCTTTTGATTACTGTGGGCTATTTAGCTTTACAAAATGACATGCTGCTTAATGGACTTTTAATGGTTATAGGTTTCTCTCTCTTTTTTTTTAATGAGCTTCACCAGTTTGTTACTAATGCCCTGTAGAAATCTGGCAAAACGCCAGATTTTATGTTACAAATTTTCTGGTTTTCATGCGGCATAAGTGCAACCCATGCAGCCAGTGGGGATGTCTGTGTTACTAATCATATTGCAATGCCATTAAAGAAAAGGGGGGAAAAAGGAGCTAATTGAGTACTCTGCAGTTCTAATAATGGTGTATGCAAAGATGCTATCATTAACACTTCGCAGCTGAAGTCTTCCAAGAAGCCCAGACTGTTGTGCAAGCTCTGAAAGAGATGGAGTTTCTTAAAGCTCATGTGCTCCACTTGGCTACTGCCAGGTTAAGATGTCAAGTGAAGGTTACACCGCTAGCAAAGCAGAGATAAGATCATGTCCTTTTCAACATGGAAATGGGAACTTTCCTCACATTTTGCTAAATGTAATGGCCTATGTCGTTGGCAATGACCAGCTCAACTTTCAAATGGGCCTTCTGAAGGGACCTTCTTTATTTTCAGAGAGTGAATACTCAGCACTTAGTGTGTTTTTAAGTTGAAGGAGATTCCTGTTCTGCAGTTACTACTTGAAACATGAGCTGACAGTACCAGTGGGTCTTGATGGGAAGTCTGGGTGCTGCCTTTGATTTACAGGAACTTACAGTGAAAGAAGATTTAATTGTTAAATCTCTTTTACTGTTTTGATTTGGTGGTAACACAAATCTCTCCATGTTATGTATTCCCTAATAGAGCTGATAATTCTTAATGAACTTACAGTTCTACATAAACTCTCTGTTGAGACAGAACTGTCAAAATGTCTTGGGCATAAGCCCTGTTTCAGGCACCACTTTTAGGTGGACCTTAGGCAGAGGCTTTGTACTGTGTTTGTCCATGGCATGGATACGCCACAGTGTGGATAGGCCAAACATGCACCAAGCTTTGCCAAATTCTATCTTAAGTCTCAGATGCTGATGCAGTGCCTGATGTTCAAGAGGAGCCTTGTTCATGCAGCTCACTGTGCCAGAGAGGGATGTGCCGTGAGGTGCCACGGCCGTTTTTGAAAGCCAGCCAGCCATGCTGTAATGTTGGCTTGATGAAGGGGTCAAGAATCATGCAAAGCTTTGACTCCTCCTCCCAGCTCTAAGGGGCTGTGTTGCTCTTCTGCTTCCAGTTAAATAGCTGGGAAATACTGGGCCATCCCTCATCACTGTAAATTGACAACTCTAGTGCAGTATTGGTACAATTATACAAATTTACACTGAGCAACTATCTGGGTTTTGGTTTCTTTCCATGAATAGCAAGCTCAGGTACCAGATGGAGTAGAACCAATGGGAAGAGTGGAACTGTTTCAGGTCAGAATAAAATCTGCAGGATTTATACCTAAAGAAAAAAAATTACTGTGTTGTCCTGAATGTGGCTGTTTGTGTTTTGCCAAGAATAAGAAATTGCATTTCTCTTAATTAGGAAGTGGATGATATTAGTCAGGAAATGGGTGAGAATTTGCTAAACTGCCTTCCCAGGACAAACATAAAGGAAGTGTAACAAACATTCAAGATGTTCTTTGGAACAGAACATCTTATAAAAGGTTGAGCTTCCAGATTTATACTTTGAGCACAGAACGTATTTAAAAGTCAGACTCATGGCTTTTAGGACGGACAAAACTCAGGTGACTTCAACTGTGCTCCTCTTGGAGCCAGTTTTTCTTCTGGGCCTTACACTGCACTCGGTTCATGTGTGAAGAGATTGTGCTTGCTTGTGCAGCTGGAGCCTAGGCAGGGTTTTCCAACCACAATTAACAGGAACAGCATCATGTTCTTCTTTTGGGTCCACCCTCAGGGCTCTGGTCTAGGATGCTCTCGGCAGCATGGCTTGAATCATTAGGGTTAGTTTCTCTGTAAATTCAAGCAATGTATGCAATTTTCAGCAAGGTGTTCTCAACTCCTGATTAGCAGGAGCGATGGGCAGGAAAGAGCTGGAATAACCTACATAAAGAAAATGTAACTGCAGAAAGGAGTATCATGGAGACAAACTGCAGAGGGTCCTGTATGATCAGCCTGAGCTGGTAAAATTGCATATCCCGGCTGTGAGCGAGCATAAATAGTGCTTCCAGACTGATTTCATCTCCTCAGGAACCACCTACAGCATCTCTGCTCTCATGGCCCCTGCCTGGAGACGTCATCTGTGGATGACCAAGAGCTGATTGTATTTTCATTTATTCTTTTTGTAGTTACAGTTTGTTTTCAGTAGACATTGTGAAAAAAACAAAGACAAAAATGTCGACAGAAAGTTGATAAAATACCAGTTGAGTCTGCTGGTTTATTGAATTGAATGCTGGTTTATTTGTAGGTGATGCAAATATTTTATTCCTGATTTCATTTTGCTCTGCGGTTGAAGAACTTTGTAATCAAACAAGGACAAATAATAGCATTCTTAGGAATACCATAAACTCAGATAAACAATCTACAAATTCTTATCTGAATTCTCAAATTCCATTAGTTTGTGTCCCTTTTATAAACATTCAGAGGATTATTCCTACCCGTAGATGAATTCGGCCAAATATTCCCAGAAACAGCAAATCTTAATGAACACCAAAAGTTATTCAAAGAGAGGAAATTTCAGATTTTTAATCTGAGTATCTGCATCCAGTCAAAATTTGTCAGACTTCCAATGTCAAACTCTTATAAAGGTGTACTACTAACCAGCTACAGTCAGGGGTCTTGGTGGAAACTGTTTGAATTACCAGGATATAAATAATTGTAATGTTGAGTGATGCCTGTGTAACCCATCTGTGGACAGATAAAGAAGAGGTGTAATTCATGGAGTGAAATTGTTAATTACAATTCTTAATTGCTAATTAAGGACAGATAGCAACTCTAAGATGTATGGGTCTAGAAGCTGGATCTTGGTGAATTTAGCAGCAATGCTTTAAAACCTTTAAAATCAACAAACTGATGGCCCCATCCCTTTCAGAGGGATAAAACTTAATGTTATTTCAGCGGCTCCAGGACTGAAGCATTTCTAAATGGCTCTTCCTTTTTCCTCCGTTCATCTCTTTAGACTATAAGGTTTTGCATAATTTGCACAGAACTAATTTGTTCCCCATTTTAATAATTTCCTGTGTAAGGAGAAAGATCATGGGGCTTTTCTGTTGTACTGTGGATGGTCTGCAAACATATCTCCACTGTATACACTGCCTGTGCTGGATCTGACCTGTTCAAGCTGGGATTTCTCAAAAGAACTCACATTTCTTAGTACAAGGAGTCTATCAACTTGACAGTATTTGTTCAATTTTTTTTTTTTTTTTAATAGCTTTGCAAACCACCATCATATACTGAGACAATCCTAGCATAGGAGGAGTCAGTCAGGTGTCTTGGATCCTTGTACAAATATATATTTCTCAAGCAGATGGGGAAATCTTGTAATTAAACTTGCCTGCATTTTATTTACTAATGAACACTTCACTTTAGCTGACCTGGGGTTCACTGGAAGTAGTAGAAAGCTTTCAGTTAAATAGCAGCAAATTTTGGATCCAGCCCTTATTGGAAATAGGTCTCCTGAACAATCTACCCAGGCTTAGTGTCATGGCATTTCTGAATGATCTGAATAATCATTCCCATACCATTTGTAGCTCTGCATCTTCAGCTGAATTAGCCCCACCACCTTCATGGCAAAGTCTGAATCTCTCCTGCTCACCTTATTGCTATTTCTGTGCCAGCTGGAAGACACAAAGGTGTATGGCTTCTCTGACAGGGCAGTTTTGGGTAGAAAACCCCCTTCATGAGCCACTTTGGCCTTCTTGCATGACAGGATGTAACAGTGGCCAGAGACACAGCATTACTTCACATCTTGCACAGAAAACGGCCGTTTTCCTTCATTTTCAATTATTTGTTCTCCCCCTCTCCCTTTGAAATGGTTGTAATATTCTTAAAAGTTGGCATATTTATTACATTTAGAAAAAGAATCTCCCTTTAGTCACAGATCAGCATAATTTTATGGGCTGTGAACAGAAAAGCTTTGTGAGAGCCTGCTGGAGTTTTGCTCTTATTTGAACAACGCCTGCTTCGCTTTCACACTGTAGGCATCTTGGCTGCTTCTGAGATGTGGATCCAAGCTCCTGACTGGTGGCTTGGATGGTACTGGCTGGCGGTGTGGCCTCAGGCAGGTGCCTACCCAGGCTTCCAGTGCGTTATCTGGGATGTTTCATGGGCTGGCTTCGGCTGGTGGCCTCGCTGATGCTTGTTATATAATTAGGTGGCAAACCTGCCAGAAGCCTGGCCAAGAGAGCTGATGTTTTGTGTTAGGCAGCCTTTTTGCAGATTGGCTGAAATAAGTCGAACACAAAGCTTTTAGTGAGAACAGTGACTTTTTGAAAATCGTTTTTACTTGATGGGCCTTTTCCACCCCCTCCCTTTAAAGCCTTGCACAGGACTTTATCTGTCAGAAAAAGAAATAATTTGTCACTAAATTGTTGCTGTGACTAATACTCTGTGACTAAACATTGTGAGACCTTCAGCTCAGGAAAGTGCTCTAAAAGCTCTGAACTGGGGATCTTCTTTAGCAGGCCAAAAAGAGGGGCAATGAAGATCTTTCCTACTTGCCTGGCCGTAAGCAGTGTGGGTACCAGTCTGAAGATTTCCAGTGCTTGGTTGAATACTCTCCATCTGGGAAAGGTGCAGGAAAGTAAAGCTGTGCGTTATCACCCATGCTGTAGTTGACAGAAGGCTTCATATTCCTTCTGAGTGCTTTATCAAATATAAAAGGAGATTAATTTCAAGTGGCTTTGAGGTTTGCAGTGAGCACTGCAGTGTGCAGGCTGGTGTCATTCTCTCATAGGAACTAAACAGTTTGTAGAGAATGATTAATAATATTTTACAGTAATCAAAATGCAAACTGAAGTCCTTGATTCTAGCAATTATTGTTGTGAGGGTTTTTTTTTTTTTTTTTAACCTAATAGAAACATAACTGTTATCCCTCCCCACAAGCTGTATTTATAGAAAAAGGATGAAAACAAGCCTGAGGCCAGAGCTAGGAGGGAATCCACCGAGGCACCATCCTTTCTTGTGCCCATTTGTGATTTTAGCCCATGACCTCCTCAGGCTGGGATACATGTAGGGCAGGCACAGACATCCTTTTTCCAGTTTGGACATGAGAGGCTCATGTTATGTCCTCCCTGCAATGGCTTCATTCTCATTCAGTTAAAACGGAACTCTCTGGGCTCCCAAACGAGAATCACTCGATACTAAATTCCGCCGCAGGAGCATGAAGGGGAGAAAAGGTGTATTCGGCAGTAAATCAATACAGCTGGGCTCCGAACTGGGAAATGCAATGTTTCCTCTGGGGTTGAAATTAAAATTGAATCTCTTGGGTGCTGATGAGCTGAACCTTCAACGCATCAAACCTCCGAGCTGTGTTTGTATCATTAGCAGCATTATTCGTTTGCCTTTGAAAGAGGGCTTTATTTCAGTGGTTTGCTCCAGCAGTATTTTCTAAATCTTGCCTCGTTGTGCAGCTCTAGAGACAGGACACCAGCCATGTTGCTGCTCGCTTGTTGCAACTCCCATGCAGGCCAGCAAATGATAAACAAAAGTCTTTTTGTATAATATTATTAGGCTTTCAGCACTTCTCAGCGTGGCCTGGTGTCATAAGAGTAAATCATGTGTATCAAAAGCCCTTATATGTGAAAGTTTGTTTTCATATCTGGCCAGCTTTTCTATTCAAACCCTTTTATCATCTTGTAATAAAAACATTTGTTTATTTTTTCAATAGCGCTTCAGTCATGATCCAGGAACTGCTTCCATGAATAGAACAGCACTTTTCTAAGGAGCTTTCTTTCAAATCATTTCAACTGGCCCCTTCTAGCTGCCAGTGGACTTTGAATCCTGTTTACATTAAAACAATAGTAGCAGCTTCATAAATAAACAGGGGCACACATGCCTGAAAGCCATCTTGTAATTGAAAAGTTAAAGTTTTCTCCTGCTCAGGCTCTTTTAATTTATCTAGTTCACTTTGGATTTGAGCTAAATTTAAAGTTGTCTCTCTTTATGCTTAATGCATATTAATAGATCATATTCTATTCATGTGTTCTACAGTGAAAGTTTTGAATTTAGATGCTGAGGTTCTGCTATGTCAATATTTTAGTACCAACAGATATTTGCTAACACAAACACTTTTCCTTGTCTCAAGGTACAGGGATAACGTCCCGCCAATACTTGTGAGTAAATAAAACCCTAAGACCGAGTAACCTTTTATGTGGTCTTGAGCTACTGCTACTTTTCTGTTTGCTTTCTAGCTTTTCCTGTGGCTGGCTGCAAATGCCAGAGGATGGAGTTAAGGAGATGATAGAGAGATTTCCTGTGTTGGGTTGCCTAAGAAGTACTTGTTAGGGGTCTTTTAAATCTCTCCTGTCTCAGGTTCAATGTTTGCTTCTGAGCACTGCAGGGAAAATTGTTGTATTTAATTTTGAACCCGTTTACATTTATCATTTCTAGCAGCTTCCTTGTAATTTTATGCTCAAAAAGGACGCAAAAGCACCTAAGTGACTCGAGAGCTGAAAAAGGCCTGGGTAAAACTGAAATCAAAATTCAGCTAGCCCAAAGTCCACTCAGACTCTGAATGGACTTTGAGTTAAATGGACAGGTAAGAAGCTGTGTCTCTGCCCCGAGGATGGGCCCACAGATGTGATAAATGACTTGTCCCAACTTAGGCACCCAGGTCTTAGGTCCAGTCCCACACTGCCATGTCTCTGTGACGTGGTATCAGCAGGGAATTGCACAGACAAGAGAAATCTGCTTCTTGTTTCAATTGTCAGTTTGTTGGCCAGGGGCTTACCAGCATTGCTGTCTCTGGGTGAAATGCTGTGCTTTCCATTTCTGGAAAAAGAAATCCATAATTTGTAGGAAATTTCTGTAACCAAAGGAAATGCAGTTCTTTAAGTTGCATTTCTTATTATTAAGCTCTGACCTCAGAAACTTGATAAAATACTTTTGCCTGGACTACTTATGTTTTTCCCCTGAAAGTAAAACAATGGCATCTCTAGCTGACCTGACATCCTTCCTGACATGTCCAAAGGAGCAGAGGGCTAGGAAAATGGCTCAGCAGTTGGTTCAAACACCCCATGCTTCTCTCGTTAAGAGAGGGCTTTGGAAGCATTTCCACAGCTCTAATTTGATCTCTGGGAAACCGAAAGGTTAATTGCACAATGTACAGGGGCAAAATAGATTTCCAAGAACATCTGGCACTATATTATTGAGTCTGAAATGAGATTAAAGTCATTCTTCTGGGACATGAGCTCTTGCCAACCACCATGGGGAAGGTGTACAAACTTTATCTGGGTTTAATGAAGACATGGTGTGTATATTTATACACGCATAAATGCACACACACGTGTTGGTGGTTTTTTTTTTTTTTTTTTTTTTTTTTTAGTGGGGTGTTGCTGCTGATGCTCACAANTTTTTTTCTTTCTTTCTTCTTTTGCTTATGGCCTGTGGTATCTGGGCTTGGTTTTACAGCCTTTTCTTCTCACTAAATTTCCATGAATACCAATTAGGGGACATTTTGCTGCCTGCAATAAATCTGTGTTGCAGGATATGTGGTCTTTACCCCTTCTTCTTAAAAATGAAAAATCAACTGGCATCTTTCCTCTCTTCTCTGCCACCATCCCTCTGTGCCACCTAGCAATAACCTGATACTGCAGAAAGCAAGCATGGAGAGGGAATACCAGGGGACACGGTAATATCTTTCGAAAGCCATCTATGTTAAAGGTCAAGGCAAACATTTGCCGTCTCTTAAAACACCAACTTTATCCTGAAGGTGTCTGGGTGTGTAATTAGGGACAGAAGAAACACTTGCTCGAAAAATATGAGCTGTGCTCGTGTCCAAGACAGGTGGGTAGAAGACAAGTTGGAGGGGTGCAGGGGTGGGATTGGGCGGTGAGGAGGCGACTCATTTCTTCTCAGGGCATTTTTCTTTGCTAAGGTCAGCTGTGATCTGTGCCCTTTTCCCCGGCTTTTCTAAGGATGAAGGAGGAATCAGGCAGTGGAAGAAACAGCGATGGATAATGATCGCAAGATCATCCCTTGTACTGGAGAAGTCCTGGTGGGGAGACCCTTTCTGAGCCACCTGTTTCCCTGAGCGGGTGGCTCGCTGTTACTGGCTTACCTGCCTGATGTGTGACACTCCGGTGTCTTCAGTATGTCACGAGTTCTGACACGTTTGGCAGGTCTTTAGCTTGAAGATCAGCTGCGTAGCTGGGATGGTTGAGTAGACTGTAGAGGGCAGTCTGAGACCGCCAGTGATGGGATGCAGCAGCTGCTGGAGGTGTGCGGGGTCCGGTGTCTGCCACCTGTGGGGAGGCAGTTCTGGTAGGGATGGCGTGCAAGAAAAAAAAAATGGGGAAGATGTTCTATTGGATTTACAGTAAATATGTATTTGGCTTCACCTAAAAGAAATGCTTTATAGGAGTTATTTTTCTTTAAACTCCCCCTTTCCCCCAGCTTGCTTTTTTTTGAAAAGAGCTAACGCTGCTACTGGCTGAACAGCTGTTTTTACCCTGCAGTCACTCTTTGAGGGAGAGAAGCACGTTGTGTAAATCCTCCTGCTGACAGTTGAAATGACTTTTAGTCCGTTCACAATGGGTTTGACTTCACCACACTGGGGATGAACGTGACAGTGAGCGGGATGGTGTTGTCCAAACACCATTTTACTGCTCACCAGTGCTGCGAGCTAGACAAGAGAAATCCCAGCACCTGAGGCAGGGTGCTGCCAAAGCAAGCAGGAATGATGGATGTGGTCCCCCTGCAAGGGGAGGCAGGGCACAGTGTGCAAAGCAGAGCAGTGCTGGACTGGGCAAGCATTCTTTCTTTT
>VZRN01006642.1:659234-696225 GCA_013397935.1 Dasyornis broadbenti | reverse complement strand
ACAGTTGGTGGGGGGAAAACTTTTTCTTTTTTTTTTTTTTTTTTTTTTTGTCCATGCTCTTAACAATCTGTGAAGTATGAGAGGTGGGGCTTGACCCCATGTCCAAAGTGGTGATGTTTAGCCCTACTGGTGGTTTTACGTGTTTCAAGGCAAGGGCACGTGTCATTGGTGGCTCTGTTAAAGGTGGCCACAGGGCTGTCAAACAGTGGGGTCACCAGGAGAGGAATTGCTTGGCATAGTTACTCCTCTCTTGGCGGGCACATCTGAGATGTCTCATACCGTTGGTGAAAAAGGAGCAGGCTCTGGTATAACCGCAGTGTCAAACCAGTCTCACTTTTCTGCATGAAATCCTTTGTAAGAGAGCATCATCTGAATTGATAAGCTGGGGCAAAGGATCAGTCCTGTCAGATTCTGAAATTCCTGGCAGTAGAGATTTTAGCTGCTCTGCTTTCTGCAATAATAACTGGACCAAAAAGCTACTAGTAAACACACCACTACCCAGTTTTCTTCTCAGGATCTGATTCTACCAACTTGATTTCTGTAATTGTACTCTAGGTAGTCAAGAGCAGTCATGCAGAGCCTGCCCCTGTAAGCACCTTCATGCATATGCATGTTCTTATTCATGTTCATATTCTCCTGGATTTCATTGGAACAGTTTGTACTTGTAAAGGTTGAGTCTGCAGAATTTGGTCCAGAACTTAATCTGATTTTGAACAGCACCCCCCCTCCCCTCCATTCTAATAAGTCTCTGCGAGGCAGTGTTTTTTATGTAGCTGCCCTGATTTTTAAACTGCCTCTTTTCTTGCAGTATGCTTGGTATTTCTTGCCTGTCTTCGGGAGGGCTTAGTAGTTGCCATTATTAATTCAGCTTCACAGAGCTCCCTTGGAGGAGATGAACAGCTTAGAGCCTGTGTAAACTGAGGCAGAACAAAACTGAGAGGTTGTTTTCCCTTCGGTTTTGTGGCAAGGCTCTGGCAGAGCCGGGAATGCAACTCAGCTTTCCTCATCCCCAGCCCTCTTCTGTAACCATGGGCAAGCTGGAGCAAATTAAACCCAGGCAAATGGGGTACAAGTCCTACAGCAGGCAGGGAGGATTGTGCCCATCGCACAAGCTCTGCGTTTGGCCCACTGCCTGCGTGCTCCTAGAATAACAGACATATGGAACACGTTGCCAAGTTAGGTCCTTAAATCAAGCTTTTATAAATGAGTTCAGGAGAAAAGGAGACATATTTTATTTCTGCAGAGAGTGGGGGATTGAAGGAGGTGGTGTTCAGCCAGCCCTAAAGGGAGGAAAGTTTATTAGGCCAAGTGGCCTTTTCCTTCCCTGTAATACCTTCAGTTCATAACTAAGAATTCACTTTGCAAAAAGATAACAAAATACAAGCCGTGCTTCCAAATACGTGTTAACACTTTCATTTCAGGTGATCAAATTCTGATAAGGACCTACACTGTAGCCCAGCTAGCAGAGCAGCTAAGCAAGAGTCTGTGGTAGTGTAGAGGAGGGAGGGGAGCTCCATTTTTAGGCTGGAGAGCACATATTCCACACAGACCTCTTTTGCAACAGAGTAGGGGTCCAAGAATCCACTTAAGGCAAAAGAATGCTGCCATGTTAAACCCTTGGCTGTAAGCCTCAGTCAACTGCCAGCATCAACAATCACTTTTCCCATGAAAAAGAATGTTTTCTGCTCTGGTAATGTGAACATTGCCTGCTTTTCAATCGAGGCAGACTGTGCTGATACAGGACATGGCTTTGCAGTTCCAACCTAGACTGCGTTAAAGTATCTGTAAACCCTCACCTCCATTCTGTTTACTTCTGAACTCTCATGAGCTCTCTGTTTTCCTTGGTTTCTTTTTTTCCCTTTCTTTGGGTGTAGGCTTCTGAAGTATCTGCATTTAATCTCGAGCATTGCTCAGATGTGGCCCATCTCCTTCTGCTTGATGTCATCTTGCTAAATGTAAGCGTTGATGAGAAGGAGAATTTTAAACTAGACTCTCGATCCAGAAGGCTTTGCAACCCACAGCCAGACCTGTGTACTCTGTGTGCTTTTGTACAAGAATAATGAATGCGAAAGGGAGACATGATGGCTGACAGCAGAAATGGGGTGGATTTGTTGGTTGTTTTTTTTTTTAAATCTAAAAAAGGGGGAAAGAATCTAATTTGTGTGCATCACTGTCTTTTAGAGTCCCCAGAAATATAAAATCTGTAATTGCATGCTTTATGTCTGTGTTTCCTGGTAGAACTACTGAAGTCCTACAAGCTTAGTCACTCTTCAGAGGAGCATTAGAGCTAGTCACAGTGTTGTGCCCCTTTCTTCTTCACTGTTTTTGGACATCTTCTGTTGTTCTCAGTAGGCAGAAGTCCAGTGTTCTCACAAAACAGCTGTTTCCTCACATAAAAAAGAGTTTTACTACCAGACTTTCTTTGCTGTCTTTTCTGTCAGAAATTAAAACTAAACGTGAAACCCAAAATTATGTCATTCATTCAGGATCTGCATATAGTCTACCTACATGACCATAGTGTGCAAGGAACTTCAATGAATCTTGAATGGAGGATGCTCAAATGAACATTTCATGAGCATTGTGTTGGCTGAGGTACATTCACATCTCTTTGGGGAGCAAACCATGCGTTAACCCTAAGAGGGTTTGGAACAGACAAAATTCATTTTCCAGGCAGCTCATTCATGACCAAGAAAGCAGCAAATGGCGTTCCTAATAGCTTCTGCATACTCCCCCCTGCCTTTGTTTACAGAATGAGATCCTGCATGATGAGGACAAGTTGATGATAAGAATCAAGCTGCATTGAGTTGTTGGCAGAGACATCTAAAGCCTCATTGAACAATTTACCTTATTCGGTAATTTAGCAACTGAAAGGTATTATTGAATACAGTAAACTGCAGTGGTTTTCATTCATGCTAACATCAAGTTCTCCCCATACCAATCTCCATACACTAATGAGATAACTCGCACCCCTGTCCCTATGCCAGGTGGATAATCATTGCTACATTGGCTGTGTAGCTGGCTACAGGTGCACAGGCCTAGTGTCTTTCTAGAAATAAAGAGCAAGTCAGAAACAAGGAATGACTATGTTTCCAGTCTTTGTGCTTCTCTTTCCTAGCTGCTAAAACTGAAGCAGTCTTTATTTAGGGTTCAAAAATCAAATCCATCAGAGAAGGGGCAAAGGTCATCTTTGTCATTATCAGAGCTGCTCAATCAATTTATTTTGTCCCAGTAAATTATTTGATTTAATAATCTCTTCCTATTTCTTAGCTGGTCCTGACAATTGCAAGTGGGTTCCTTGCTTACACTTATCTAATGATTTAAAGACATAAATCCTGAGCTCCACTCAAAATATCTCTACTCTGATGAGTAGCCTTTTTTGACCTTCATTTGGATTTGATTGTCTAGCTCATGCAGTACTTACTCTGCACCCTGACTGGATGGTCAGAACTATTTTAAACAGGAAGAATAAACTCAGGCTGGTAATACAAGGAATGACCCTAGTGAAGAACACATCCCAACTTCTCTAGTTCTAGACAGTTCATTGATTGAACACTCCCCAGTTGCTGCTGAACAGAGGTTGCATATTTCAATTACCCTGCATCTGGAAATAAAAATACCCTTAGCAATGCATTTTTGTGCTGTTGTTTGGAGAGGTTATCAAATGTATCAAATATGCTCAATCACTTTCTTCTCTGGCCATGGAAAAGTTTGTTTTGGCAATGTTGTGAAGATCCTTGGTTAGTATTGGCTTTGGTGCTGATTGAAGCTGAGGCTCCATCTGCCATCTCCCTCAGTATTTTATTCTTAATTAATGTTTTGAGTGAGTTCTGAAACCAAAAAGTAAGTTCAGGATTAATGTTGGGCATAATCTCTATTACTGCAAACATCTACTGTTGTTTGGTAGTTGGATTTTCTGTATTCTGAGGAGACATGGGCTAACACCAGGACCTGGAGAAATCATCATCCCCAGAGTGTCCCAGTGACACCATCCATCAGTTAAGACTCTGTCTGGAAAAACTTCATGTAACTGATTCTTATTCTATTTATATTTATGTATGTTTCAGCCTTTCATATCAGCGGTGACACAAACAAGGTCTCAAACAATGTGTAAATGACATATAATCCTCCTGCTAAAGCCGTTCTCTGTTGCTGAATTCTTGCATGCAGTGATTGGTCCTTGCCTTTGTACAATTAGCAATCACCTAACTTACTCCCCAGTCCGTAGATACAGATTTTTAAATAACAAGGGTTAGAAATATTTCACGCTAATTAAAAGGAAAAATACCGTATGGAATCTAGGATAAGAGTACATGGGGGAAAGGCATCCTACTTAGACTGAAGACTCTAGGCTTAGAAGGCACACTCTGACTGACAGTCTGTAGACCTCCTCAGCTGGTGATTGGATAATGCCAGTGAGAAAATTTTAAATGAGCCAAAATGCATGTAGTTGCTTTTGGCCTCCTTGTGAAGTGCTTTTAGAGCAACACTGAGCTGCAAAGCCACTCCCAGTATCTGCAGCGGGGGCATGAAGAAAGCAGCTGCAAGGGTTTGTTTCCACATTTCATACTCATGTGCCTTGAAAACAGGAATGCTGGAACGGAACTGGTGTGGAATCACTCACCTACAGGGCAGAGAGCAAGCTTGCAGTCCTTGCCCGGGCAAAAGTCCCATTGATGGATTTCAGTTTTTCTGTGAAGCTGCAGCCTTTGTTTTCAAAGGGAAGGCTGGCTTTTGAGCTCAAGTAGAGAGCAAGAGCTTGCCAGCTGTGAGTTGGGCTGTGACCCTTTGTGTGTGCACTTGCTGCAGCCTTTGTGGTGGGAGTGAGATATTTCAGCTGATGGAGGACTGAGCAAACACAGTTCACTCTGGACTGTTTTCACAGGATTCATGCTTTCCCCAGGGCCTGTCTCTGTGTTAGTTGAGTGCAGTGGGTGAAGCAACGCTCTCTGATCCAAGACCAATTTGTCTTGCTCAGTGTCCCTTCAGGAAAGCCATTCTGAAATGTGCCAGCCTCTGAGTACAGCTTGGTCCTCACCTGAAGATCCCAGACTAGCTGTCTCAGAACATGTATCTCTTTCTGTCCTCCAGCTGAAAACCTAGTGGGCAATTTCAGTTAAATGTGGTAGAAAGAGGTCTTGAAATTACATTATTCCAACATGTGAAAAATAGGCAGTGAGGTAGAGAAGAGGGACCCTGTTAGTGTCTCCTCTGGGGAAAAAGCTGTGCTTTGAGCACACACTGTGTGAAATCCCAGACAGTCCACAGGAAAGAACCTTTAATAATGCCCCAAAATGGAAGGAACTTTTATCAGAGCATACACATTTCAAAGCAGAAGGGAACCTGACCATGAGAAACAAACCCCAAGAAAACCAGATTTCACATATTGCATTGCCCATTATTATTAATTATTATTATTATTATTATTTGGAGAATAAAGTATCTGATGCTAATAGCGGCTCTAGTCCAAAAGTGAAATCCATGAGAACCTGTGGACTTAAATCTTTAGAATTATGTTGCGTCTCGGCTTCTTGGAATGGATTCATTTATAAAATCACAGAATATCCCGAGCTGGAAGGCACCCACAAGGATCATCAAAGGCAGCAGGAAGGTGAAGGAGAATCCTGAAGGAGTTCGGTGCTCCATGTTGAGCAAGGTCACACACCTGCTGCTCAGCTTCAGCTGGATTGAATAGATAGAAAGGTGGACTTCCTATACCAGGTTCTGTTAAGATGGGAAGCTTTCCTTCGTATCACTCCCTTATGCTAAAAGAGTTTTCTTTCCTGTGCTCCAGCTCACCTAACAATTTTTACCTAAACCTGAAACAAACTATCTGAAATTCTGCTTTCACTGCTCAAAAAACCTCAGACTTTCCAATGAAATTTCCTTTTCCTTCTGCATCTGCCTGGGCCAGTAACATCTCAAGAACAGTCTTTCTTAAGTGTGTCTGTATTTCTGCTTCTTGGGAATTAGTGTGTACGTTTATTAAGATAATGAGTCGAAAAAGTTATTAAGCTATCTTTGAATCTACCTTCCAAGTCCAAATCTTGACTTGAATTTGGAAACTTGAAAAATCATTTAAGGCTTGTTCTCCCTCTCATGGGGAAATTTGGAAGGATTTGGTGGCTAAACACACAGTCTTCAAGATATTCCTGTGCTCAATATAGACCCAAATTTTGCTTAGAGAAGATAAAAATTCTAGCTTATGTATGGGGATTACAGGTTGTTGGATATTAGACTAGTACTTTAGCAAAGCCACAAATATTTGGCTTGTGATCACACACAAATCCGTGAAGATTTTGTAAGCAACTGGCTGTAACAATCAGGTTTTGCAGAAAAGAAAATAAAGCCCATTTCCTCCACATCAAGATAAATGCAGTGCTGAGAATGATAACTGAAGTTCTCAAATGGATATGAAACCATGCAATGACCCATAGTGACCCACATAATGAATCACATAACAGGAAATAAAACAGTAACAGAAACTCTCTTGGAGGAGTTGGGCCTTTGCTTTTATTCTTTATAGCTCTGTCTGGATGGTCATTAGATATCATCTTTAATAATGAATTATTGCTGAATTTGGACCAGGCAGTGCCATTTTACCAGGTATTTTTCCTCCTTAATACCCTCAATTATGAACAAGTTCATTAAAATTCTATTTAATTTGCTAGCTTTTGACTCTCAGCCCACTTTTTTTCTAGTCGAGTCCTAATATTTTACTGTTGTTGTTTTGCTTAGGTTTTGCTGATTTTTTCTTTGGGGGGATGGTTGGAGGAGGGGATGATTTTTGTTGCCAGGTTTGGATTTCCTCTCTTTCCCTTATGTTGTGGGTCATTCACAACATGTAGCCAATGTGTCTGCTGTGAGTTGGATGCCCTGCCTTGGCACTGTTCGTCCCAGAAACCTTTTGGCCAAGATGGTGAAAAATCTTCAGTTTATTGCAGAAAGCATGTGAAGGCTGCAGAGAGATGGCAGCTGATTCCATATCAGAACTCCCTACCACTGCAGCCACCAAAGGGGAGAAAAGTGGGATGCTACAGAAGAAACAAACGTTTGCAATTGGATTCATACTGTTAGGATTAATGATAGAAGGTAGAGGAAAACTGGAGTAGCATTCCTAAGCCAACACATTGGAATGATTAATTGCATTAAGGCGCTGAAAAGGAACAACAGCTGCAGTCCATGAAAAGCCAAATTTATCTAAATTTCTCCAGCTGATCAGTCAAAATCATCACTTCTACTTTGCAATTGCTTTTACACAGAAAACCAGAGCAAACAGGGAAGAAAAAAAAAAAAAGTTCCTGATTGTAGAGATGTCTATGTTTGTTTTGCCAAATTTTTATAGCTAGTAAACCTCCATGTAACAGAATTCCATATTGCTGCTAGCAATGGGGATTTTCGGTGGAGCTTGTTTGGAATATACATCCTTTTCCCAGGAAGGTGCAGTAAGGACCCTCTTTAAATAAGCAATAACTGTTGCAGTTTAGAAGTTCGTATCTAGATAAACCTTTTAGGTTTGTGTTTTGAAGACATGGCCTGCCAGAGTGCCAAGACTTCTCATAAGGGTAAATAGGTTACAATATGCACATGAGTCAAGATACTCACTGAGGGCTGTCTGGACTTTATTATAGCAGCATTTAGAAGTCTCCATCGGGATCAGATATGGGAGGGATTGTTATCTCCATGTAGCAGCAGGGTGACTGAGATGGGGGGTGATTAAGTTACTTTTCAGAAGCGTGTTTTAGTCAACTGTAGCAGCACAGATTTGAACCACCTATACTAGCGGGTCCTGTCCGAGATTACCTTTTTTCCTCCTTTCAAAACTAACCCACTCACTGACCTTATAGGACCTAATGATAAATCAATCTTTTGCTGTCAATGTCTCCCCTGGGACCTGAATGTCCATGAAGTGCTTTTCCATTGTACAAGCATTAGTGTACGAGCATTTGCTGCTGTTCTTCAGAAACAGGGAGAAGGGGTAGTGAGACACCATTACTAAAGAAACGGCCAAGTTCTAAAGATGGAGTACATTATTTTATGTTAATAAAGACAGATTTTTCTTATTTGATATTATATCCCAAATTATCCTCTGGATGTAATTTCAGTATGTATCAATATATTTTTAGTATATCTCATCTAAATCTTGCTGCTTGGACAGCAGGCAGCTGTTGGACAGCTACACAAAGCCCCTGTCTTAGGCAGGTGGGCAGCACATCATCTCCTCACCTTTGGATGGGCTATATGAACCCGATGGGATGGAGAGGAAGGAGGACTAGCTCCTGGCCTTCCCAAGGGAGAGAACAGAAAATAGTGTGTGAGGAGAAAAGGAAAAATTGGTGAGGTGTGAGCCCAGGATGAATTCAAAGTAAAAGAAGGAAGTCCAGAATGGAAGTTATTTTGGAAGGCTCAAGAGGAATGGCACTGGGGTGTCAAAGAGTAAACTGGGAGCCTGTGTGAGGCGGTTGGGTTTGCCTTCTGCAGGTCCCACAGCCCCGTGTTCCATCCTGTGTGCCAATTACCCCGTTGGGATTCCAACCCTGCTCCGAGCTCCTGGATACGAGGGTCCTGCAAAGCCAGCTGTGTGCCTGACACTGGAAAGGAGTGGAAAATGATGCAGGTTCATTGCAGCTCCAGAAGTTAGGATGTGGCCACATTTTGTAAGGGAACCTGTTGAAGAAGAGGGTTTTCCTGCCTGATCCGGAGGGAACTGTGGTGGCTGTGTCATGCTGGGTTGTGTAGCTCTCGTTTGCCTGCTGACAGCTGTCTGTTCTATTCAGTCCCACTGTGGGATCAGGGCCAAGGAAATGATTAAAACAGGTGAACTTGGGTGTCTGGGTCTCTGGTCAGCAGGTGTGTGTGATATAGCATGAATGTATTTCATATTTCCTCCACTCATTTTCATGAGTTGCCTTTGTTCTCACAGATCTATGAGAATAATTTTATCCTAGATAAGGATATATTTTTTTCATCTTTTTATGTCATCAAGTATATTTTATTTAGGGGTGTATGCGTGTGCATTTGTGAATTTTTCTGTGGTTGACTTTTAGCATTAACCTTTCCTGAAGCGTCCCAGTCTTTTCCTTGATTGCAAGTACTTTAAAAATATGGACTACAGGGAGGCAATTTTCCTTCACTTGGAAATTTTTCTGTGAAATACATCTGTGGATCACCCAAAGAAGTAATGTGTTTGCGGTATTTTTCTCTAGTTGCTTGCTAGGAAATGCTATTTTTCTCTTGAGTTTCCATCCATTACCAGCCACTTACTCAGCATCCGGAGCTGGGTCAGTGACACAAGGTTGTTCTGGCTTTCCAGTGCCAAGGAAGAGGAAAACCACCTCAAACCTCGACCCCTCTCCCTGTGTATTTACCCCATGAATTCCTGTAGCAATGGTTTCATTTCCTGACCAGTCCACTGACACCAAGAACTGAAGAGTGAGCGTTTAACTGCCTTTTGTTTTCAGCCTGCGCTCTGTTTATTTTGTTTTCTTTTGGTTACATTCTGTAGGGGTAACAAGGGCATATTGATGCAACATCTCAGCAGGTTCTATAAAAGGTTAAAAATGGCCACTTCAGAGTTGCAAAGTCAGTGAAGAGTTTCAGCTCTGACTGCAGAGCTATTTAATTGGTGAAACTTTCTGCTGAAGAATGTAATATTCTGTTCTTTTGGACCACATTTAATTAACAGGATCAAAGGGAGGAAATACTTCTTCTCTTCAGGGTAACTGAATTAAAAAAGCACATATTTTGATTTGCCTGTGTTCATATATGATTCAACCTTAAGGGCAGATTTTAATCTAGTCTGAACGTGTATAGCTCCATGAACTTTACTGAAGTTGTACTGATTGATAGCAGCCAAAACTCTTTTGTGCTCATGTTGCACCCGCATTTGAATGATTGAGTGCTATTTGCAGTAATATTTATGAAAGACAAAATACTTCGTGTATTCATTTGTATTGTACGAGATGTATGCCATGGTAGTTTGATTACTTAAGACTTGTAATCAGATATTATAATGATCACAAGATAGCACTGTGTTAAAAAATATGGTTTTCCAAGTTTAATTTGTCATTTTTCAAGAAAACTGACATGTCTTCTTTAATGAAAAAGGCTTTTCATCAAGTCAGTGGTGAAAAACAAAAACCCAAGTGAAAAATAATTCAACATGTGGGCTGGAAAATTAAAAAGAAATAAAGAAAAAGAGAAAAGTGCACTGGAACAAAAATTATTTCCTGACCAGACCTATTTAAAATTCTTTTTCTTAGAATGTAAGTGCCATTCCTTCTTTGCAGGAATACTTTAATAGCTTTGTAATGCAGTTTTTATGCAGGTTCTAGTAATGATGTCACGAGAGCCGCAGCACTGGCTGAACATGAAGCTCAAGCACTGGACATTCACAAAGACAACTTTTTTGGCCGTCCAGAAAACATTCACAAGAGAAATCCAAATGTTATTAGGATTAACAAATAGCCTGCAGAAACTGGTGGTGTTTGAGCCAGCTCGCTCCTCTGCCAGTTTAGCGCTGTTGTTTTCACTCCCTCACGTTTTGGCCTGTGGGAATTAGAGACCCTCAACCTCCTCATTTACAAAGCAGTCACGCCAGAATTATTTGTGTTTACATCCCTCTGGGCACTTCATGGGGACAAGCTGATTTTTTCAGGTTTTGTATTTATTTTGTTTTTTGTAGCATTTTACATATTGATACAGGAATACCTTTTACTTCAAGTTTCCAGAAACCTTGACCATAATTAATTTCTATCAAACCCCGCTATTTGGAGTATGTTTTCTTAGTGTCTGCATGCTTCTGGTATTAATTCCTATGGCGGTGTGAAATAACAGGAATTCCTTTTCTTTTCACTTTTGCTTCTCCAGATCATTGTATTTACAGATATTTCAATCTTTTAATCTGAAATTCTTAATATTTTGCTAGAATGGAGGTGCGTTTTGTATAATTTTCTTCGCATGTGTCAGTGGTTTTAGTGGGATTATTGTGTTTTTCTCTGACAGGAACATTCACATTGGTAATAAAGTTTGGATTTACATAATTAGCAAACTTTCTGTGCATTTCTCTATTACATAGGTGGTTAGAAAGTTTTAGGGAAGCTATTATGGGCACATTTCATCACACTTATTATCTGGTCACTAGGACAGGCTGTTGAGCAGTCTGAGGAGTTGCATATGATGGGGTGATCATGGCTAAATCGTTTGTGGGGATCAATTTGAAGCCAGAAGTAATTCCAGAAGTAAAGCCAGAAGTGCTTATCCCAAAGCCTGCCTAATGAGGATCCTGTATACACACAGACACAGGTAAATGCTTGTTGCAGAGCTAATGGACCCATTTCCTTAGTTTGGGTGCAACCTATGAGTCTCTCAGCAATCTAAGCCTCTAATCTGCGACAAAAGAACCCCTATCAAGAAATACACATTTTGGGGGCTCATTGCTGCTAAATCTACAAGTGCAAAAAGCTGAGCAAAAAGGAGGATTTATTTATTCAGCATTCTGCTGAATCCTGGTACACCTGTGGTTCAGGGACTGAAGTTTTTGGGTTTGATGATAGCAATCTGGTCATGCAGGATTGTGTTCATCCTTGGGGACTGTGATCGCTCTTCTGCACTTGTAATAAGTGGTGCAAATATTCTTCTAAATGTCTTGAGTGTGAAAGCTGTTGAATGTATCTAACTCCTGCTCGGTGTTACCTCTGTGTGGGTCTGTTGAGGAATTAATTACTCTACTTAAAATGCATTTAAGTAGGGCACGGAAAGGGCAAGGAATTTAAAAATTTGGAGCATGAATTTCACAATTCACTTCAGCTGTTGTTCTGTCCACAACTCCTTCTGTTCAGCAAATAGTAGCAGGAAAAAATTTTCCTTAAGCTCCTGCAGAAATCCTGTGGTACCAAAAGTCAAAGGCTGATTGTCCCAGGCTCCATGTTTAATGAATGGACAGGTCAGTTCTGAGGACCTAATTTAGATTTAGGCTTTGCGTTAAGGTGCTTACCTGCTTCAGTCAGAGTGCAAGGAAGAATGCCATGTATTTTTCATCTGCAGTTACCTCCTTCCAGAATAAGTGGCAGGAACTGAACACTTGCAGACAGCTTTTTATCACCAGTAGGGAGAAACAGCCAGCTTAAATCTTGGATTTAATAATTGTTATAAATTACACACTCCGTGATAGAAAATGAATTCTTACGTACCTAGGCATAGCCATTTGACTGTGTAGTTCCAAGGAATAGCTCTAGATTCAGAGAAAGGAAAGCTTTTTACTTGATTCTTGAGCTCTATAAATGGGCTTTTAACAGCATTGCTTACTGGTTTACCTCTGGTTTTTATCATGAGATGAATTCTTTACTCCATTGATGTCAGCATCTGTTTAACTTAAGTGGGAACAAGATTTTCCCCGCGGTGTTTTCAGAGATAAGATGTTATGTAAAAATTACATACATTTCACAAATCCCAGCCTAGACTCTTACCAAGCTAAATTTGTTGTAATTCACAGGGATTTTTGGGGATCTCTTTCCTGGCTAGCTGTTTTGACTGAAACACTTTAGAGAGCAGCATAGTAATATTACCTTCTGTCTTGCCTACCTTCCTTATTGGACCTTTAATATCCCGTTAGCTAAATTAGTGGTCTAGCTACATGACAGTCTCTAATCAGTGGCAGCTTGTAAACAAACTACATACATCTTATACAGTGTTGTGTGTCATTACTTTATCCGAAATGAGATTGAATTTAGTGTTGTTATTGACTAGTCTTACAGATTTTTTAAAAAAGCAAACTTAGCCAGAAGTTACACCCTGAAATAACCCCACTGTGTGTCATTCCTTATTTATAGCCAAATTATTCCTGGTCTAACTCCAGTCAGATCAACAGAATGAGTGACTTTTATCCCAGTAAGTGAAATGAATTTACCCCTGAGATGGAGCAGCAGAAAGATGGGACATGGTTACCTTTCCCATAGGAATTTAGTAGCCATGGCCCATTGGCCTTGCTGGACTTTGGCATAAACTGACTCATGACTCCTTAGGCTGAAAAAGAAACTAAGAGTATGAAAACACGCTATTCTCACTTGAATGCTTGCAGTTGTGAATCTGGCAGCCACACAGTTCCTTCAGCTTCTCTGTTTTCAATTTGGATTCATCTCCATAAAGATAAAGCAATAACCTGATTTCAAGTAGTATAAACTGTACAAAGTTAAATCTTTGACATGGAGTTTGAATACTGATATCCTGCTTTGCTATCTCACATGGAAGGTGAAGGGAAATGAAAGGAGGAAACATATTTATTTGAAATAAGATCTGCCCTTCTGCCAACCCCTCACCCCCACAAACATATAACAACTAATTTCCAGGCCAGGTGTGCTTAATGTTACTCCAACCTTTTTGGCCCTGGGGAAAAAAAGTGTGTGGGTGGTGGTGGAGGGGGAAAGGCTTTCACTTGTCAGCTTGTGAGAGCTGGATTGAAGAGCCTGTGTTCAATATTGCTCTCAGTAATACGCAGCCTCTCCTACATCTGTAGTCTCTGCCACTGGCTATCAGATCTCCCCCAGAAGACTGTGTCAAGACATCAAGTCTAACAAGTGGAAATCACAATAGTCAGCTTTACCTCTTTTGTTTTTACTTATATATTTGTAGAAACTGCCAGTTCCTGCAAGCACTTCTGTACTGGGAAAATGTGCTTGTGATGCAGATTGCTTTGATTCTCAGAAGGGTTTCACAGACTCTGTGTCTATCCCTGCAGGGAATTCTAGTTTTCAACTCTCTCTGCTGTGTGTGAAGCTCTCTTCTGATCTGGGTTGTTTTATTAATTAAGATCTTTGTGTAGAGTATCAGAGGTGAGCAGATATCTGCTGGTTTACAAGGGCACAGTTAGAGGAAATCTAGCTCTCCAAAAGAGAAATAAAAGTATTTCTAAGCGGACATGGATATGAGGAAATTACAAATAAGAGAAGTCTGTATGCATCAATAGCAAATTGTGTGGTAAATTATTTACTGTAAGATTTCTGGAGTGTCAGTGACTATTGGGGTCTATAGAGCCCCTCTGGCACTCTTGTACAGCACACTTAAATTCTGCTAAACCTCACCTATTCCAACAGGTTGAATTTAACGTTTAGCTGGATGAAAAGAACATGAGAAATCAACAGAATAGGTTTTGCTTGTGAAAGCCCTTGGTGTTGTGTTTTAAGTACACTTGAGGTGAAGTATGTTGAACAAGTATGGAGTATTTAGGGGCAGAATTGCTGAGGATTTTATAGAACAAAACTGCAAGAAGCTTTGTCATTCCAAGCTGGAAATGATGCCTAGTTGAGCCTGTAAAACACACATCAAAGGTGTACATATGGGTTACATTTTAATATTCTTTCAATATTAAAGACCTGTTACTAATTTCAAGCTACATTGGTAAAAACTAATTCTTTTTCTTTTTTCTTTTTGTCTTTTCTTCTATATTGCTGAATGATGTAAATCACTAATGTCAATTTTATGCTGATTTATGCCAGCTGAGGATCTGACCGTGAGAGATATCTCCCTTCTGTATAATCATCCCAAATAGGGAAGGGAGAAGAGGAGGAAGGAATGGTGTCATCTGGATATGTGAATAGTTTGGCTGTAATACAATCCTGAAAAAGGCTCTGATATAAAGATGGAAATATGGGGATTATCGTAGAAACTCTTGAGATAATCCTATAAATAGTAGAGGAAATTCTGGCTAGAAGTTGTCTATTGAAACCATTTTGAAATGAGACGGCTGACAGGAATAGAATTTAAAGCCAGAAACCACAAGGCAGATCCTCACCTGGTGTAAATCAGCATAACTACATTAATTTCAGAGGCACTGACTTGAAAGAACTGTGATGTTCTCCACCAGCTGAGGCTCTCTAACCGTAGGTACTGAGTGCCAAATGCTCTCACTCACACCAGTGTAAATCTGGAGTACCTCAACTGACTTGGTAGCGTTATTTTGGATTAACGCTCCTGTAAATGAGTGTAGGACACAGTCGTTTGTGTTTGGAGAGTGAAGACAATTGATTCATAGGATGTGAAATGTGTCTTTTTGGATCAAGGAATACATTTACTTGAGAGATTGTTTTAGTCTGGCATTGCAAATGTAGGCTGTTTAACAACCAGGAATTTCCATGTTCACCGTGCTGTTACAGAAAGGTGTTGACTCCACGCAAGCACTCATGCTTCTCTTGGGTCCCCTAGCCAGCACATCAATAAATTAACTAATAAATTCTGTAACGTTTGATTATATATTTTCCCTGCATTGCGCTGACAGTGACAACAGTACGTGCCTGCTGTAGCTGACCGTGGCGCTTCAGTGTTACACCAGCATCACCGAGGGAAGAGTTTGTCCCTGCGGTGTAAAGAAAATGGAGTCAGAAATGGGACTCTCCTCAGTATGGGTGTTCATATCTATGTAGTAAGGTCAGTCCAAATTCTACACATATGAATATGCTGACGTGTGGGGAAACCTTGGCTTTTCATTCAAAGCCATTGCTAAAGGACCAAGATTTTTAGAGTGTGCTTTGATTTATGAAAATACCTTTATAAATACATATAAGGGCCTCTATTTTCCAAAACCTTTTGGTAATTTCCTACTGTCGATTTAGGGGCTAGATCAGGCCCTAGAAACCTTTACCAGTATAATACTTCAAAAAAGGTCACATAAATAAGGTCCTGTGTGGCTGCTTTCCCATCTACAGCCGGGGACTGTGTGTGTAGCAGGGAAGGACCTTCTTCAGCTGCGATTGCCTTGGGAGAAGCAGGAGAACACATGGCCCTGCATTTTCAGTCGGCAGTTCCTAATGGCTCTTTTATTAACATTTGTGAATCTCCAGTGAGATCACAAACATGAAGCACTTTTCAAACCATGGCTGGTTATACCATGCCTTTAATAGTCCTACTCTGCCTCCTTTTTAAACGCCACATTTTTTAGCTGCTTACATGTGATAACTGTTTCAAGGCAGGAGCAGAGTTTACACGAGCTGCTTTCATCACTGTGCTCTAACGAGTATCTAAACCAAAGGGTGCTGGTCCAGAGCTATATGGACACATGAGAAGAACCAGAAAGATAAACATTTCATATTGTATCCAGAACATTTCCTGTAACTGCTCTGTTTCCTGATCTACTTCCTACAGAACTTCTTCACCCTCAATTGTCTCTTGCCTCCTGTTTATTGCATTAACCCTTACTCAGTGTCCCTGAGCATCATCTGTTCGAGCTGGGGCACTGAATCCTACATCCTGCAGTGCCTACCCCATGTTTTGTGAATGGCGTTGACTTTGGCAATGGCATAGTCAGCTCAGCTGCTGTTTCTCAGAAACCCCACTGTTTCATAGAAAAATAAAATATTAATCAAAATAATAATAATAAAAGGCTGCTCTGGATTTAATTCAGCTTCTTCTGTGGGAAGGTTTATGTTCCAGAAGTATAATGCAAGAGTCATGTTTCTGTAACTGGATTTTTTTACCAAGTTTGATTGATCTGATGGTGAAAAGGCACACGAGATTGCCACTTCTGTTTTCCTCAAGCTTCTAAAACTGCTTTAGAATCTTCTATGTTTTTTACTTTTGTTTCTCAATTGCTGTTGTCCTGTAAGGAATTATAGATTGGATCACTGGAGCCAGGGAAGTTATTTTTATCAGCAGGGCTACCAAAGCAGGGTTGAGGTTATCACCATTATTTACCACCGAAGCAGCTGTACCTTTTGATAACTCTTAATCGTGGCATGGCATTGGCTGGGTTTTTGGTACCGGACTGGATGTACAAATGTTGCACACACGCACACAGACACGCCTTCACTGTTCCTGCGGTTTGGAACTAAAATTCCCAATATAATTAAGAGAAAACTAACCAAATAAGGAGGATGTGGAGAAGGATGAAGGGCACTGATCTGGTAAACAAAGCCTTGTGGTAGGGCAAGGGAGAACTAGTTTAATTTCTCACTCTGTCTCAGCCATTTCCTTTGGCAGAATCCTTTGAGAGGGATTTAAAAAGAATGACTTGCACACTATTGTCCAGAGGAGGACAAGGAGGCCCTTGATCTCTGTTGCTTTTTTCATGCATGTGTGTTGTGGGGGACTGGGCCCTGCAGTCACTCTGTTGGATGCCTCCAGTAAAGCCTTTCTCAGTCCCAGTGAGAAGCTCTGCTCTAGTTGGAAGTTGGTGGGGAAAAAAAAAAACAAACTGTTTAACTCCTGGTTCTGGCTTTGAAAACATCTCCTCGCCCTTTTCCTCTGTTGTCCAACTGCAAAAGTAAGATTTCCTGCAGCGATCCATTCTGGGTTTAAATGCTGAAATGGAGTAACCTGGGAGCTATATAAGCAGAGTGCATAGCGATGTTCCCTGTTTGTACATTTTTTTTTTTTTTAGTAGTGTTTAGTTGGATTTGACCTTTTCCTCAATCCTGGGTGGGATTTATTGCTCCAGCTTTAGCTATTTGAAAGCTGTCTAAGCAACCTGGTTTGACTCTCTCTGGTCAGTGCAAAGAGTAGCAGCAGCTCCAAAAAAAGAATTCATCCCATCCAAAGATAAATATTTAGGGTATGAAGGTTTTGGGAGTAGTTTTTATGGAAAACAATTTTTTTTAATTGAATAGTGAATTAGGTGTAGGAAGAAAATGAAAGTCTTTTGCACACCTGGAGTGCAAGGCTTTATTCCTTAAAATTGGCAAACCTCCCTGTAACAGCACCACCAGTCCTTCTGCAGACACAGGAAAACATTTGGCACAGAAGATCTGATTTAAACCAAAGCAACAGTGATATCAGAATTTATATAAGGATTTTATTTGATTTGATTCCTTCTATTAATTTAAATAACCTTTAAAAATTTTAATATAAAAACATAGATATGTTTAAATTCTTTTTCCTACAAACGTCTGAATAACCTGATGACTTATCATGGTAGGAACGTTTTATTGACTTTCAGTATTTTGAATATGAAATGACTGCATTTCACATGACTGCCTACCACAAACATGTAGTTTTATGTTCCAGTTGATAGAGATACAGTTAAAAACCCCCAAATATCCCAGATGTGTTTATAGATATATGCAGTTCTCATTCAAAACAGCATTATTATCTTCAAATACTGCTGATTTTCTTAAATAGAAAAAGACTTCCATGGTTTTGAGTGCATTCAGCATCAGAGTAGCTCTCTCAGAAGAATTTAATGAGTGTTTCTTGCTATGACTATTTGCACACTTGCATTTCTTATTTTCAGTGTGCACAACTCCATTTATATTTACAGATATGGGCTGGAAGGGGTCTGACTTCAGGGAGTTCGGGTGGGGTCTAAGGAAAAGCAGTTTAAGAGTGAAAGAAATAAGTAAGGGTAAACCTAAATATTATGGATAAAATGATGAAATACAGAATCATCTGTTGTAGGAATTAATAAATTAAAATCTTGTTTCAGATTCTCCTTCTTTCTTCTTTCACATGGAAATTTTCAAAACACCTTTACTGTCTCTCCAGGATCTTTCCATTCTGCACCACAGGTGAAAAGCTGTGCTCCTGTTTTGAGCAAAACCAGAGCCCTGATGTATGTAAAGGGTAGCACTGTGAAGCATAGGCTGCAGCAACCAATAAATAATGGTGGTGCTAATATTTTGTCTGTACGAAAGATGGAAAACCTTACTTATTCTGGGCTATGTCCTCAATAAAGGTAAACAGTGATACTATCTGCTAAAGCAAAATTTTTAATCATGGAGATCTTGGTACAATAGGGTCACAAATGAAATAAGATTAATGATTTATTTATTGATGTCTCACAGAAACCACTTCATCATCTGCTTCTGGGTCTATGTGGCGGTAATTTTCCATGGAAACATAACACAAGGAAGTATGGACAGTAACTGGGAGGAAGAAGGTAGGCAAGAAGCCCATGAGATGAGGAGCCTGGGCAAGGCAGGGCAAAACTCTATTGCTTAGGAGAGACGAAAAGAGACAAAACCAGAGTAGTTATTATAGGCATAATGATAAGTACTGTGAAGTGGAGATGCAACAAATATTTGTCATTTTGAAGTGATGGTGAGGTCTTTCACCTTAGGCTTTATCCTGAAGGTGAATTCTTAACAGCTGTAGCACAATGATGCCAGGTGCTCCTTGGATCTGTAGATATTGATTATCTTTCATGCATCAAATTATCATTACAAATCCGGAAAAAATACGTCTGCTGGTTTTTTTTTTTCCAGAGCTTCCAGAGAGTTTTTGAGCTGTTTCAGCTGGGATTGGCCTTACAGATAGCCAGATGCAGAGCTTTAGATATGAGGAGAATCTTCCAGCTCTATTTGGAAGTTACCTGGTATTATTTGGAGTCACAATTCTGTCCTTAGGCATTCAGCATCTACCTAAATCACTTATTGGAATTTGCTTTCACAGTAACAGTGCATTGACTTCATTTAGGAAACTCGTCCTTGTGATGATTGTCAGTTCTTGTGAAAGGCGGGGAATAAAATTCTGGGCTAGCATTAAAAATAGTGCGGTGTGACTGTTCTGGGACAGTATCGCTGGATGTTGCCTGGTTAATGGGATGTGGCTGACCCAGCTGTACAGGCTCCACCTTCAGTGGTAAGAGATGTTTGTGGGGTCCACTACAGTAGACAGGCTGATCCTCTGGCACAGCCTGCCTCCCTCTGCTCACTGGAGAGAGGGGGATCCACTGCAACTATCAAACGCTACAAAGGGATTTGTCTCTGGTTGAGGCTGGCTATGCAAGTGCTCACTGTAGCCAACTGTATTTGACTTGTATGGCCAGTTTTTTGGTGGGTTTTTTGTGGTTTTTTTAGGGGAGGGGTGCATTGGGCTAGAGATGTGCCCAATGCACCCCCTCTGTACCCCTTCTGTAGAAGCTGCTGGAAGCTTCCTCCATGTCTGGCAGAGCGAATGGCAGCTGGCTCCAGGATGGCCACAGCTGGACCCATCAGGAACGGGGGTCGTGATTCTGTGATAACGCATTTAAGAAGAATAAAAAGTTACTGCACAGACAGTGGAAGAGGGAGCGGGCGGCTTTCCAGGTGAACAGACAGCAACTAAGCCTCAAAGGAAGGTGGCTGATAGCTCTGGCATTCCAATGAAGTCCTTTCCAGGTTTGTGGGTCTTGCCCGGGGGGGTGGCCTGCTGCAGCTGCTGCCCCTTCTTCTGCACTGCCCTGGGTGTCTGCAGAGCTGTTCCTCTCGTGTGTTCTCACCCCACTCTTCTCTGGCCACAATTACCTCTGTGCAACGACCTTTTCTTCTTCTTAAATGTGTTATCACAGAAACATGACCACCATTCCTGATTGGTCCAGCCATGGCCAGCAGTGGATCCATCCTGGAGCCAGCTGTCATTGTTTCCTAGTAAAGAACAGTTATTCCTTTTCCAACAATTTTGCCTGGAAGCCCCATGATTTCAAAGCTAAAATAATTTGAGGGGAGGGGTGGTTTTCCCATTCCAGGGAAGTTCCCGCCTTTCTCAGCAGACATTTGTCTTTTAAACCAAGACAGTGAGTGATCTCTCTCTGTCTGGATCTTAACTCATGAAACCTTTATTTTATTTTATTTTGTTTCACCTGTCCAGGTGTGGAGGGGAGTGAGAGAGGGGCTTTAGAGGGTGTCTGGCATCCAGCCCTCTACACCAATGAAAAGAGAAGTGCTGGCAGGGAACGTTTCAATACATCCTAAAATCAGCTTACGGAAGGAGTGGAACAAAACATATCCTGGAGAAAAACCAAGTCAAATTTGAATGTACAGTGTCCTCTGCATTGTGATTTACAAATACCAGCTAGGCAGGTATCAGGTCTAACATGTAAATGTGGGAGAGGGTCAGGCTGAACTGTGCTTGACTGGCATATGTGTGTTTAGGTACCCATGTCGGTAAAACAGTCATGAAGAATATTGGGAGCATTTGACTGGAAAGGGGCTGCTTGAAAATGTCAAATTACCAAATCTGAAGGCCAGACTTTTAAAGTCCTCTAGATTATCTTCTTACATGAAAAGAATTTCCTAATTATCTTTGCTTCAAGTCCAAGACTTTTAAATAATACTAAGTTACAGATAATGCAAAAAACCAGTGTGTAATCTGTCACACATACCTTGATGAAATAGCCATGAAGTTTAAAAGCCTTAGAATAAACAAGCGTAAAAGCGTGCTGTGGTTTTTCTTCTTCATAAAGATTTTTCAATTTTGTGCTCAGAGATGCTTTTTACTGTAAGAAGACAGTTTCTGATCTGCTCTTGGTTATATGTATGTATTGGGGGAAGCAGGTACTGGCTGCCTTCTCTACAGAGCCAGCCTGTGCTGTCCTGGGGGAGGACTTTGTGTTTGTTCTTGCTGAATTTCACAAGTCCCTGTGTGCCCATTCCTCTGGCCTATCCGTGCCCCTTTGAATGGCATCCCCAAGCAGGGGTTGTATCAACAGATCCCCCAGTCTGGTGTCATTGCAAACTTGATGAGAGTGCTCTGCATCATCTCTTCCTGATGATGAGGATGTGGACCAGCACAGGCTGGACTCTGGGTAGAGTATGACCCAATAACCACCCCTGAGCAGCGTCACCCAGCCAGTGTTGTACCATGTAGTTGTCCTTGTAGTTGAAATGTGATTTCTGGGATGCAGCGTATGATTAGTGATGCCATGTAAAAAAGCGAACAGGGAAACAGTTATAAATAATAACTGTTATAAATAACTGTAATAAAAGGAAAGAATACTTTTTTGCATCCATTTTTTTTTTTCCAGAAGGCTGTGCAGTTTCTCCATTGCATTTAAACATTTTTGATTCACTTTTCCTAAGCTGAGAAAAAGAAATATATTTCCGCTGTAGTATATAAAAGAATAATACTCATCAGCTGCTAAAGAAAAAAACTTGTGATACAAGCAACATATGTAATATTTAAAATCGCTGTCACTGATAATCTCACTTTCTGTCATTCAAAGCTTTTAAAGCTGCTCTCTGAGTAGGGATCAAATTCGTAAATGGTATTCATGTTACAGGTAGTCTATAACTCTGATTGTCACTGTGATTTACAAAGAGGAGAGTGTAAGCATTCACATCAACCTAAGTAGTATTTTCTTTTTCTCTTTGTTATAATCAAATGCTCACCTTTAGATTCAAAAAATCTAATAATGACTAATGGGCAATGATCTTCTGGATTAGCTGCAGAGCACTCAATATCTCTTTGAGTAGCGATTACCATCTTTTTGGGGGGGATATCAATTTAAAGGTCAAGTGCTTTCATAAAAAAAGGTGATTATCCAGTATTTCATATGTTGAACAAAAGCTTAGCAAGATTCATTGTGTGTCAGTTTCTTTTGTATATAGCATATATGCGGTGAAACGGATTGCTTAATTATCCAACTACCTGTCTGCAGGGAAGGGATGTGACCATGAATAGAACCTGTCAAACAGATGCTTTGCTTTGCTTGTGCTATTTAATCAATTACTGTAATGATTTCAGGTTATAAGTTGGCTTTTTAAAAATAGGCAAAAATTTAAATTACCTTCACGCCAACAGCCAAGGATTTGGTTATAAATGGGTGATTTTATTGGGAATGGAATGTGGAACGAAGATGAAAAGGAGAACAGAGCAAAACAGGGCTAAACTTATGACTGGTCCCTTTCTCTTACCTTTCAATTCTCATATTGTTCTTTTACAAGCTATAAAAGTATTCTGTGACATGATAAAAATGGCTAGGGCTATATTTAGAACAAATCCAAGCAAATGAACTTGAAGCTGCTTTTATACACTCTTCTTTTCTTTTTATAATTACTGTTATTTTTTCTATTTTTATTTTTTATTGGTTAATTTTGCAGGTTAATGGAATTGGATGTATCTTAAATAAATTCAAACAAAATGTGCAGAAAGAAATCACATTTTAATTTTTTTTCAACTCTTTTCCCCCTCTTGTAAGATAGTTTTCTAACAGCTGAAGAAATTCACATTTGTAATTAGGGATTCCCACCTTAGTTTGTAAACTTTTTTTTTCTCTTTGTGGATTTTGTTTTTGGATCACATCCTTTTTTTTTTTTTTTTCTACTGATGTGCCTCTATTTGCCAGCTAATTCGTGTATGTTCAATCTCCTGTATTTCAAGAAACACGGCTGGGTCTTTGTGGGGTTCTGTTGGTCACTTTACATGGCTTTGTTACCTCTCCCTTAGGAGGACAGCAGCTTTTAAAATTGAATAGTAATAACTGATACCCAGAAAATATACTGGGAGTAGTGGATTGTTAATAACCTTTGCTGTTCTTCAAGTAAAATATTTATATGTGAGAAAAATGTCTTTGTGTGAAGTCCAGCTACCATTTGGACTTTCGTACAAACACAGATCAACAGTGAAGAGTATAAGGTATATACTTGAGTGACAACAAGCTAGGAAAATTTTTATCAAATGTTTTTGATAAGTTATTGTCTTTTTTTTTAAAGTAAAATGTCTCTAAAAATATAAATTTTAAATTAAAAATTTCTATTGCTGCTGTAGAAGGTATCTAATAAATACTTCAAACATCTCAAGTAGGCTGGGAATTGGAAGGCTTTTCTCATTTATACAGACTCACTGAGGATAAGCTGTTTTATCTGCAGAGGGGGAGAGGAAGGAGACTGGGGGTTTTATAACATGACAGATTCAGATTAATAAAAAACAATAACAACGAAAAAACCTCGATGAGTTTTCATTAGTGTTATTGTATATTAGTCCCACTCCATGCATGAAAGTTTTTTTTTTTTTTAATTATATGAGAGGTGAGTACCAAGACAGTTAAGAGAATTCACTTGATGTACACTGCCAAAAACCTGTGTTTGGTTTTGGGTCCCTGCAGAGTGTTAACGCCTAGTGCCTAGGTGAACATCCACCTTTTAAACAATAGGCATTAGGTATTCTTGAGCTTTGTTGCTTTCTTTTTTGTTAGGGGTTTTCCTCATGGCTGCACACATGGTAAATCTTTAACTTCAAGTGTCCTTCTGTGGTGACCAACTAAAATATTAGCAGAATAAATGTTTTATGGGAAAATGTTGGCAGAAACCCCAGCAGAAACAGGTGGTATTGGGTTATTTCAATATAATGTAATGATGCAGCCAGGTTTCCATCTGGACAGCATGTGGTTGTGTCTACTTAGAGAGTATCAAAGAGTGTGAGTATGCACCGGGGATGATGGTGGTGCACAGAAGTGTAGCTGGATGGCTACTTTGCAAAATAATAGTCAGGGTTCTAGGTCCTCTGGGTTAAATACTTTTACTGTCAGAATCTGAGTTTCTTCATAAAATATTAAAGATGAAACAAACCTCTGACATGCAATACTGAGCCGTGTAATTATAAGGCAGTTCCTGGAAGCCAAGTATTGTTCACATTACAGCTCGGCGTTTATTATAGAAGAGCTCATTACCCTGGGAAGCTAAGACATATTTCAAAGGACTCCCTGAAACAGAGGCACTCTCATCAAGCTTTACTGCACGAGGAGAAAAGCCCCAAGCAAGCTGGTCAGAACATAAGTAGGAAATGGGAGAGGATTCTGGATACGCTATTGCCAAGGAGCAGGTAAACGTCTGGAGAAAATGTCTCCATCTTCATTGACTTCACTGTGGGCATGCAGAATTGCACTGGGTAAGGCACTTTTAAAAGCAGAGGTGGTTCTCCTTTGGGCTGGCAGGTGCTCTAACAGACCACAGGGCTTTGCTAAGATGTGCCACAGACCACCTTCACACCTGTGTGCTCCCTGTACAGTGGCACAATAAATCTGGTTACAGACACTGTCACAGGCTTTACTGGGGACAGGATTTAGTCTGTTGCATTTAGGGGGGAGATTTGGAAGATACCCCTGTAAAATATCGTTTTGTGGGCAGGGGTGTAAGGAGGAAGGGGTGCAAGGCGTTTGTGGGCTAAGAGGAGGAGCAACAAGCTCAAACTCCCTCGGGGCTGTCAGCAGGAGCAGAGTGGACACAGAGCTGTTTTTTCCATTACCTGGAAGTGAAGAGGAGCGTATCAACTCATGGGAAGTGTATTCCACACAGGAGCAGTATGTCCCACGGGAAACAGGGAGCTCTTAATAAACACACAGGGCCTGATTCTTCAATGTCTTTGTATTTTGTGCACATTTAGTCCTTGTTTACAGTATCAATCAGCTTGATAGCATTTGACACCCTGTGTCATTTGATCAGCACAAGTGTAAATCATAGAAGCAGGGCTGAGGAAAATTAAGATCAGGTCTTAGGCTGCCATGAATCACACAGCTTTGTGGGCTTCTTTGATGATGGAGTGATTTGCACCAGCTGAGGAACTGGCACAGGCACTTTTTCACTGCTGATATATCACTCCTATAGATGTATGTGTTACCAATCCCCATTTCTCTTTTTCCCTTGCTCATGGATGACCTGATTACACTGGAAACAGTTCTTTCTGCCAGGGTGAAGAACCACTGAAAGTTTAGGGTGCTGGCCAGCAGCACTTGGCAGCTGAAGATCAACATGCTGCTGCCATTAATCGGTAGTAACACACAGAGGTGCCAAAAGCCATGGAAAATATGAGATGACATCCAGCAACTGATGAATGTGATGATTACAAGATCAGCAAGTATTTAACAGTAATGGGTATTGGACAGTTTTTGGAAGGAGCAACCCCTTCTTTTCCATTCAACAGATATGAAAAAAAAAAACAACAAAACCAAGCACCTGACACTGGCTAATGAGGCTTTGTGCCAAATACAAATCCTTTCCCCCTTTCCTGAACACAAATCCAGCCTCTGGTTCATAATGACTATATTGAGAGGAAATGTAATCAGAACAGGTACAAAGGCCCAGGCATCTAAGGCCTCGATCCAGACTGCTTAGAAAAATGAGGAGATTCCCCTGCAAGTGGCATTCTATTTAAAGCGATGTTATCTCACTTACACCGGTGCTGTAGCTTTCAGTTTCAAGTTGCACAGATGCTGAGGTGCTTTGCTGGACCAGGGAACTGGATGCTTTTCCTGGAACTCCAGTGACTTGAGGGAAGCCGTGTGATGGCGGAACTTCATTTTATTGTTCAGTCTCACCATGTCTGTGGTGCTTCCTGTGGGGACCATGCCTTGGTGTGCTGTGTGTCATTTCCATTCACTTTGCCCTTTGAGGTCCATGGAGGAACAGCAGTGTTCAAATTACTTTTTGCAAGTGTTGGATTGTGGCATTCTTTCAAGTGAAATCTTTCCAGCTGATTGAAAGGATTGATGGATTACCAGTTTCCTCCAAGTTCAGATCTGTGGCTACTCAGGCCATGAGTTTGCATGGCTTCTTCCCTTCCTTGCTGAAAATAAAGCCATTCCTAGAGACAAGACTCTTCCCCTTGCCACAAAACTAGAGTTGCTGGGGCAGCAGACAGTTTTCCCAGAGTCAGTTAAGCAAGCTGTAAATGGTTCTTGAAGTCTCCATAAAGCCTCAAATGAATGACTTGTGACAGCAAACAGGCTGAAGGTAACAGAGATTATGGATGTCAATGCATGTGACTGTTCCGCTACATCCTGATTATGATCCTGATTTAATAGGTCTGGTTCAAGGCTTCTTGGCTGCATGGACTGGTCTGAATTTTATTTTACCAAGGATGAGAACTAAGATGTCCCTTTGCCACTCACATTTGCAGTGCTTTGTACCTAAAACCAGCCTGTGATCACAGGTAGATTAAAAGTATAGTACTGCATGCTAAGAGTTTAAGAGTCCTGAGAAAGTAGGACATGTGGTACATTCACTCCTCCTCAGAGAATTTTTTCATTCAGAGAATCCTGTCTGGAGACGGACCACGGTCACTTCTGATCTGGAAACAACCGAGAAAGTTTGGTGGTGCCTCCTCTGAGGAGGCTGTCAGCTGACAGTGTTTCAAGGAGGAGGAGAAAGGGAGAAATTAACAGTTCTCTGGAGGAGCCTTAGCTGTAAAAACAGTCCTCATTTTTGGCCTACTTTCTCCCCCCTCCGCACCTGTATTAACAAGGAGAGTAACTCCTTCGGGCACTGAGTCAGGCTGGCCAAAGTTATCACCCTCCACTTGTGAGGAGAGAGCAGATGGTCTCAGCACAGCTCCAAATGTGGGGGAGATTTAGTCATGAAATACACATCAGGAAAGGGAGATTAAGGATCTCTGTTGGGTGACACAAGAGGGAATGATCTAGTAGTGGTGCCACAGTTTCTGCCCACACAGCAGCATCTCTGTGCTGTGGGATGGGAAGCCTTGCAATGGAGGTAGGACATGTTAATTTCCTTGACCCTTTTGGTTGATGGGCATTGTGCATCTCCTCAGCAGGTCCAAGGTTTACACTTGAAGTCTGTATGTGGATTTGAATCAAGGAATGGTTGGGGTTGGAATGGAATTTAAAGATAATCTCATTCTAATGCCGCTGCTGTAGGCAGGGAACCTTCCACTAGACCAGATTGCTTAGCACACCATCCATGCTCGAACACTTTCAGGGATAGGGCATCCACAGCTCCCCTGGACAACCTGTTCCAGTGTCTCACCACCCTCACAGGCAAGAATTTCTACCTAAGGTAAACCTGCCCTCTTTCAGTATAAAGCCATTTCACAATGTCATGTCAATCCATGCCCTTGTAAAAAGTCCCTCTCCAGCTCTCTTGTAGCTCTTTAAGCACTGGGAGAGCTGCTATAAGCTCTCCCCAGAGACTTCTCTTCTCCAGGCTGAATGGCCCCCACTCTCTCGATCTGTCTCAATAACAGAAGTGCTCCATGTCTCTGATCATCTTGGTGGCCTACTCTGGACTCACCTCAGCAGGTCCACATCCTTCCTAGGTTGGAACCCCAAATCTGGATGCAACACTGCAGGTGGGGTCTCACCAGAGCGGAGCAGAGTGAATCCTCTCATTCACCTGCTGCCCACACATCTTTGGATGCAGTCCAGGATGCAGCTGATTCTCTGGGCTGTAGGCGCACATGGCCGGCTCGTGTTGAGCTTCTCATTCACCAACACCCCCAATTCCTTCTCCTCAGGGCTGCTCTCAATCCATTCTATGCCCAGCCTCTATTTGTACTTGGGATTGCTCTGGGCTAGGTGTGGGACCTTACACTTGGCCTTCTTTAACTCCATGAGGTTGGCACAGGCTGACTCTCAAACCTGTCCAGGTCCCTCTGGATGCTGTCCCTCCCCTCCCGCGTGTGACCGCACCCCACAGTGTGGTGTCATCAGCAAACCTGCTGAGGGTCCATGTCACTGACAATACCAACCATGGAGGAATGCCTTTTGTCACCGTTGTCCTCTTGGACACCAAGTCACTGACCACAACTCTCTGAGTGTGACCATCCAGACAGGTCTTTGGTTAAAGATATTTAAGAATAGACCCATTGGCTCATGGTGACAAATCCCACCTCTCCCCCGAAACATGTCAGATATAGGGCAGTCTTTTCCTTATTGAAAGAGGTAACAACTTCACAGCTGCCTTTGAATTTGAAGGCTCTCTGCTCCTGTTTTGACCGCTTGCTATTTGCTGAATTGAGGCTGTGCCTGTGTCTGCCACCATGGTTCATAGGTCTGCATCTCAAAGGACCTTTGGTTCATTTTGGGTCTATCCAGAGTGGAGAAAGTCTGTGCAGCTGAACTTGTTCCAAAGCAGTTCATCAATCCGTAATGTTTTCAAGAAAGTTTTATTTTGCCGCTGCGTCTACTAAAGAGTTTAAGGCTCTCCTGGCAGAGGATCAAACCCTGTGTTATTCGGTACTGTACTGACTTCATAAGGATTTGCAGGATGGACTCAATTAAGTCTGAAAAATTAAGAAGGTGTGTCTTTCTGTTCTTTACATTAAATGCATATGGTTTCTCAAGTATTCTGGAGTTGAACATATGCCACGTTTTGAAGCCAGTATATTTGAAGGCCCACAAAGAAATGTACTATGCTATGTATAATATATCTCCTGGAAACAATCTAAGGTATATTTATATCTTCTTCTGTTGTGAGAGATGTTAGTAAATGCTTCCAGTAAAAGACTATATAAAGGTGAATCCTAAAAGCCAGGACAGAGTTGTAGGATATTATTATTTATCATTGAGTAACATTGCAAAACTCTCCATCTTCATTTCATTGGAACCCTGGCTGAGTGTTGAAAGACATAATAAAAACAATCAGTATATTCTCATTTTTCTGTGTGAAAAGATGAAGTCATGGCATATGGTCAGCTCACCAGTGCTGTTAATAATAAACCACAGCTAATTAAGCGCTGATTTATTCCTCTACGTAAGTGAAACAAATTGCTTTAACGGCTTTTGCTGAGGACCATCTAGTCAGATGGATTATGTATAGGAAGTTCAAACTAAAAATTATTAGAGATCATATTTCAGTGTGGTGGAGGTTTATGGTAGAAACAATTAGAAACCTAACAGAATGTGTCCTGTATTCTCTTTGATGGAAAATCAGATATTAATCTGGGGAAAAGTCTAATTCTCAACACAGCTGCTCCCCTTGCTCTATTGCACCGGATTTAAGCTGGATAAAATTGGAAACATGTTTAAAAAATTGATCATAGCTTATAATGGCAATAATCACCTTGAAATTGGTTGTTACTACAGTTAATGAACAGAGTATTAGAGCATATAACGCCCTCAGATTCCCTCAGGCTGTGAGCTAACATGCTGGTTGTTAATTGCTGGTCGAATAGTATCTTCATTTGGTGACTCTCTTTCAAAGACATGGAGTAGATCCGAGGAAGCTGTGGGATGGGGTGCTTCCATGAAGTAGTGGCAGAAAGAGACCGGGACCTTGGACAGATAATCTCCATTGCAAAAATCCCCTTTTCCCAATATCTGTAGACCAGTTCCTTTAAAGCATCATTATCCATGCATGTGAAAGTCATGCTGCTGACTGTGAGCTCCTGCCAGAGTTTTCCCAGAGAAGGTTTTCCCCCAAAATGAGGCAGGACAACCTGTTGCAGGGTGTTGGAGGTCCCACGCAGGCAACCCCCGGGGTTCTTTGCAAGTAGAAGCTTGACTTGGCTGATTGGGATGGAGAGAAGACTTTCCTTTTCAGAAATGCATCATGGGATTTTGCACTCCTGCTGGTAGCAGTACCGTTCAGTTGCAAAAAGGATAGGAATTGTTCAGTTTATCACACTGAACTTTGTGTAATCTATGTTTCTTTTTCTTGCGTTGTTCGTGTAGTACCTTACAAAATCCTGTCTGATTTGGAGATACTGCTTTAGTTTAGATGCTCACTGCTTTCTGAGCTGCGAAGTAGTAAGGAGCTAATAAAATTATATCACTGGAATTGCCTCTGCTAACTTAAAGATTCAGTTTTGCCTATTGGAGTTTTCTGGTGTTCATAAATTTATGGTTTACTACTCAAGGCTTTGGTATCTTTGGAAAACTTAATGTCACAGAGCATTTATGACTAACTTGGTGTCTTGATCCCAGGAGTCTGAAGTAATAGGAGCAAATTTCACTATTGCACGTGCTATATTTAGGGCTGTTTTTTCTCAGCAGTGTTGGGGCCCTTGTTCCTAGAGAAATAGCTCTTTACCAGAGCTGGCTGAAATTTGTGGCAGTGATTTTTTTCCCATGACTTGTGATGTGTCCACAACATTTAAAATGCGTATGAAAACAAGTGAGAGTTTTTGGGTAAATTTCTGAGGGTTTGATGGAAAAGGTTAAAACTAGACATTTTTTCTTGACTAATACCTGGCTTATAGCACTAGAGAGGTTTGTTGTGCAGACCACCACAAGCTTTTTATGGAGCTTAAAAGCAGTTTATATCATGCTACAACTTCAAATCTAATTATGCTAGCTCAGAAAATGCTTCACAGACATAAAACTCCATGTGTCTGCCTATAGTTTCAGTATCTTAGATGCAAGAAGAGCAGGCTGCTTCAGCAAGGTGTTTCAACTCCGTGCTCTGAAGGCTGACTCATTTCCAGGTTGCAAATACTCTGTGGTCTGTCGTGACCTTTTAAACTTCCTAATCAAATTGAAGAGAAGCAACTTGCTGAATACAATCTCTGTAGAGTGGAAGCTATTTAAATTTTTTTTTTTTTTTTTTACCATATTCTGGCATTAGTTTATGCAACTTAATTTTCCATGATGGTGTCAACTGCGCTTTTCTCCTCCTTCGTGGGCCATGCTCTCCTGCAGCAACTGGTAGCACACATGGACCTGTGAAGTAGGCTCTGGCAGAGATGGAAGGGTGGACCTTATGGCCTGGAGGAGCTCTGGGGTTGCCCAGCCTGCCGGGAAAGCTGTGGGGCTTGGCCCTATGGCACACAGCTCGGAAAAAACTGTGGCAACAATGGGCTGCTGCAGTGGGGTGGGGAGCTGGGAGCGGGACAGGAGCTGGGCCATGGCTGCCCCACCAGGGCAGTCCCTGAGCTGCACCACAGGGCAGTGGTGAGGAGCCAGTGAACATCACGGACAGACAGATGGGGCATAAGGATGAGGCATGGCCAGGGTGAGAGGTGCAGGCGGGCCATTCATTAGGGGCAAGGGCAAGGTGGTTGGGAGTTCCAGCTGAGGCCCATCAGTGCAATTAAGGCTCATTAGTGCCCTCAGGAGCCTGATAGCATCATGTGGATTTTCCTTTGTCTCACGCTCCTCTTGGTGGAGTTTACTTTGTGTTAAAAGAGACCTGCACTGGTGAAGGGAATGACATTTGTGAGAATACTGAAGGTGGTGTGTTGGAGAGCTTGTTTCTTGGCTATGCTCTAGGCAATATTTTCTTTTGCTACTATTTTGATAATATTATCATTAAATAGTGTCATCTGAGCAAAGTGAGAATAGTATTTCTATCTGTAGGTGTTTTGCCATGGTATATTGTGCAGGTGGAGAAGTAAGGTATGGACTGCAATTTCCACGTGAGAAAGCAGAACCGAGACTTTCTACCTCCTCTCTGGATGGTCTCTCTGGGCTACAAAATAAGCAATGAATCTCAATCTTCTTTATATCTGTCTTTCATTTTATTAATAGAAGCATCTGTGTCAAGTGAAATGGTGTGGTCTTTTTTGAAGTCTGTGTTTTGTTGGCCCAATTTGATAAAACCTAAACCCATTCAAATTCAATTCAGCATGAACTGAAGGGTTTTTTTTTCTTTTTTTCTTAGTTTTAATTCAGCTGCCAAATTGAAAAGAAATTATTCACACAGTGCTACCTGACAGTTTGTTGGAGAAATAGTCTCCTGAAAAATGTTTTGTAAAAGATCTGTGGTTTGCTTTGTGGAAGACAAAATGCTTCATTCAGAATTGAATGAAAACTGTAGAAGGACTGCAGTAATTTAGTATGTTTTATCCTAAATCCTATAACATTTCTTCTGTAGTTACATCTACTCACACTACCTAATGAGCTCCCTGCGCTGATCAAAATTCCCAGACCCAAATGCCATTGAAAGTATAATGATGTTGTTAAAACGTAAACAGCATTTTCTGTTTTATAAACTACCTGAAACTTTGCAGCTAAATGTTTTTTTTTCAGTTTCTACTGGGTTACACTCACAGTGCTGCACTTTGCTGTTTAAAGAAATCAAATGTGTTTTAATTGTCACAAGTAAGGTGTGGGGAGAGAGTAATGTTTTGTTTGGTTTTGGTTTGGTTTTCCGTTTGTTTAAAACCATAGTTAGTATTGAACACAACTGTTGTAGTTAAAACCCTAAGAGAAGTACATCCAGAAGCCAAAGTACAGGGAAAAGCCCTCTTTTCTGATTGAAGACACTTGCCAAAGTTACATCAAAACCAAAGTGAAATCCTGTCAAAGCCAGCTGATCTTTCTGGTTATTGTATTTTAGTCCAGAGAGCAAAAATAAGAGCATGAAGCAGGTACAGAAAAAGGCACATATGGAAAATATACTTTCAGAACTTTTGAGTAAGAACTCTCTTTGCTAATGGCTGTTATTTCAGTAGGGTTGTAACTAAAGCATGCTTTGGTGTGAATGAGGCTAGTTGATCTTGCTTCCAGCTAGCCTTTAGGTAAACTTGATTTTGGTATGGTGTCCCAAGCCTTAAGGTAAATACCATAGAGAGATTTTTCTGGTAGTGTTGAAAACTCCAGAAATATCTTTGTTTCTAACTATAACAGTTAAGAAAACTATTTGCAGTGTAGCAGTTGTTACATTTCCTCATCCCCACAAGTGATAAGAACTGGCATTTTACTACTTAGCTCTGTTTCTTCTACTAGTGGTCTGCAAGGAGATATTTTCCTGAGAGGTTACTGAAACCTGGAGAGAGAAGAAAACAAAACTGGGCATCTGTATTTCCTGATTTGTTTCAGCACTGTACAGGTGTTGTTCTCAGTCACTTTATTAAAGAAGCAGCTTTCTGGGGAGAACTGGTAGCATAAGAATGACATCACGGACCAGAAAGGAAATTTAGGACTTGGAGTAGAGACACCAGGGGCCACAGCTGGAGGTATGAAGATATTAAAGCTGGGATAAGTTTGAGTTTCTCCTCACTTCTCAGAGTAGAAATGAGAGAAAGAGGAAAAAAAATAGCCTAATATTACCATCATTTCCAGAAACATAGTTTTCCCCAAGAATTTAAAGTTTTCTTGATTCTATATGAAATGCATCTTAGCCGGAGTGGAAGAATGGTGGGCTGAGGCCAGATTTTTCTGAATTTCTGAAGAGATGCTCATAGTGAGGCTTTTAGAGCTCAGTTAGGTAACAAAATAAGGATGAGGCTTCCAAAAGAAAGAAGAACAGATTTCAGCATGCAGTAAGCTGACTTTAGCAAAACAGGGGTGACAGGCGGTTGTTGGTTCCTTCTTTGACCTTCCCTCCAATAGTTTTGTATTCTGGCATAGGCAAAAGCCTAATTCTCCAATCAGCTCTGTTTTGGGAAAACAAGACATTGAATGAAATCCCAGTGTTGAGTCTCATTGCACTTCTGCTGTGCAAGAACCCTGATGTTAGCAATGTGCTTTTCAAGCTGCTCTATGAGGACTTTTCCTTCCCAATCACCTTCTTTTTCTTGAGTCTGTTTCCAGCTAAGCTTTATTGTGTTTTCACAGGAGTTATTGACTGAGTATCACTACTACCCAGCCCTCACAGTTAGCAGAGTTTAGTTAACTCCTGCTCCTCGTGTTGTCTGTGGCACAGCATGTGAGCTGTCTGTGCCTCTGCTTAAGAGACCTGCCTGTGCATGCCTGTTCATACAAGCAGTGTGTGGGAATTCAGCACACACTGGTTGGTTTCAGCTGATGGTGGCAGAAGCAAAGCAGTTGTATGGGTTTATGTGTGTCAAGTACAGGCTTAAAACTGGCTGCTTTAGAAAAACTGCAGATTCAAGTTATATTGAACTCTTGCAGAACTGGTCTCCTGGAACAGGGCATTTGTTCTTGTAACAGAGTTTAGCTCTGCACTTTATATTAAAGTTCTGCTTGTAAACAGTTTGTAAAAAGTTAATTATTAAGAGTGTTGCAGGTATAAACAGCTTGGCCTGTAACAGACTCTACACGGATATATACAAAGGGCTGAGTAACCATTTGTTCAGATACACCTCACACTTGGGTAGCTTAATCTTGTGTTTTGGAGTTACCTCCCCGTCTCTACCTTCCACCCTTCTGTGCAAAACTGTCATGTTGTTATAGTGGCACAAGGGAAAAATTGGTCCAAGTTGAGAAGACACTTGGAAAATATTTATTTGTTAAAAAAAAAAAAAAAATTGTTACTTTTGTTAGTTGTATTTTTAAGCAAAACAAAACTCTACACTTAACTAATCTGGACTTTCTCACCCAATTTTTGTCTCTCTCTGTTCAGGCGAAATAACATTTCCTGTTCTTAGAAGCATGCTTGAACCTTAAGTGTGTCCTACACGGTGGTTAAACACCTGTGAGGAGATTTGCTCACTTAATGCCCCCAAAGAGCCAACATACTCATCAGATCTGCCTCCTGAGATGTGCTGTTCCCCTCTGTGTTGTCACTGCTCCGTGGCTTTGAGCTGCTTGGGGGACTCCTGTAAGAAGTCACAAGTACTTGCCCCAGGTTCTGTACCTGCACCCTGCCTGGCCCTGAACTGGGCATCAAGACCAAGAAATGCTGGTGCAGCTCGCGTGCTTGGTGTAATTGTGTTTTTGGCTGGCAAGTGGGAAGTTTTGCTGCTTCCTCAGACAGTAATTTTCATCAGTCTCCGTGTCTTAAAGCCTTAACTAATGATCCCTAAGATGGACTTTTCCCCAACCTCATTAGCTAATTAAACAATTCAAAATAAGGAGTTATTCAGGCTGCAAAATATTGCTGAGAGGGCCTTTAGTGCAAACATTAGCATTTCCTCAGAATCCATAACCATTAGGAAACAGAAGCATGATGCCCCAGACGGTCCTGTCTTCACCATTTCAATATGCTCTGCTATTACACATTTTTATAAAGCCCCTCTCCCGAGTGCCCAGGTCTCTGAGCCCCACGAACATCTCGTGTTGCTGCCTGCATCTGTTCTTTTCTCCACGTCAAATTCTGCAGCGAGGGGTGTGCGACAAACAGCAATAGCTTTGGTGGTGTCTGGCTGCTCTGCTGTAGTTTTACTGCAACTTGTTCTCAAGTGTGTGAAGCCTGAGTTTTTTGGAAGGGATATTTATTGTTCCACTTGCCAACAGGAAGAGCAGCGTAATTCTTTGCCTGAATAAGAATATTGTGTGCTTCTCTGTCTGAGTATGCATTGCAAAACAGCTGAAAAGCAACAGGGGTGGAAGGTGGGGAAATGATAACTTGAATAGAATATTGCTATTATCAGGAGGGCAGAAAAACTCTGAGAGGAAGAAACATATTAGTGGGGACGTTGTCCAACAGAGACATGCACAACGTTGCATATTGTTTTCATAGACTCTGCTAAATATCTGACAACAGTGAGAACGTGGTTGAAGTTACTAATGGTATACTGTGTTTTGACAGTGGTGTAGGGAAGGACCAATCCAAATTTTTCAGACGGACTAAACACAAAGACAAGTTAACAGCCAAATACTGTGGATTTTACCCTCCCTAGAGCTGAGAAAAGCTGTCCAGTAATTTTGTCAGTTGGTGCCAGACAAGACTTTAGAATAATCTTGAGTGATTTAGATGAGTTTGGAGCAGGTTAAGACCAAACTTGAATGATTGGTGTGGTAGACAAGCATTGAAAGAATGAGCTGACTTGCAAAGTATTTCTGTGGGGGATCTGTCACCATTTGCTTTGCTTGAACTGGAATCCTTGGAAAACCAGCTCCATACAGCATTCTTGTGGAACACAACAAATTTAAAGTAACTTTCAAGGAAAAGTGGTCACTTAAAGCATGAAAATAAGAAGCTGCAGCTCTGACTGTGAATATTTTCCTGCCAGTTTCTGTTTTAACACAATTTGATTGTGATTTTTTTTTTTTTTTTTTTTAATTTATCTTAAAACTGCAGAGCTGAAACCATAAGCTTTAACTGAAAGGTCACTTTTTATTTGCATACACTTTACAAGCACACTGTTATAGGATGTAATGGCTCTTTGGATGCTAACTTTTTATTTATGCTTAGCTTTGATGTAGCCATATGCAAAACATTGGAAATGGAGCTGGGGAAACAGAAAGGATGAGTGAAAAATAGCCATAAGCCTGAGCTAGGCTCTTGGGCTTATAAAATTCTGTTTTAATGAGCAGTAACTGTTGTAGGTTTTATCCATATTGAGGGGTCTCTGGACAAATTTTGTCCAAAATTAGTGTACCCCAATGTGCTGCCATTCCTAAAACTCTGTGATCATAACTCTTTTTCATGGAAAAGAGACTTTTTTTTTTTTTTTCCTTTTTTTTTCTTTAGCTTCCTTTGAGGAAGAACAGTGGGTTTAAGGTGCATTTTCAGTACTGTTCTCTGTCACCATCTTTCCTTCATTGCAAGTCTACATGAAATACTAACCAAGGATTGGACTGGTCAGTGCCACAAAGGGATCATAACTAAGAAAAGGATGATTTTACTGTGTAAGACTCAAAGGTTCACGTAACTGTACATTCAGTGTCAGACATTAGCAGGTAACTATGAAGCAATATAAGGACCAAGGATAAATCTTGATCTGCCCATGCCACAAAAAGTCAATTCAGACTTTGCAGAATTCACAACTTTATTTTGACCAGACATCTCTTAAA
>VZRN01006642.1:577676-659208 GCA_013397935.1 Dasyornis broadbenti | reverse complement strand
TACCAGACATCTCTTAAAAAAAAAAAAAAATATATATATATATATATATATAATTGTCAAAGTGTCATACTAAGTAGTATGCTCAGGGCAGCTGGGGTCAGATTTTTAATCATGTAAATCCTCGTGGTTCCACTGGCTGGAGAAAGCCATGTTGATCTGTTTGGGTCAAGGATGTAGCCCGTAACTTTTATGTCCTTAAAGCTTATCTAAGTTTTCTGTTACTCCTTGGTGGATTTTTGTGGCGATGTTTTCGTAATTACACGGATCCTTGGGGTAAGCTCCCATCTGATAAGACTTTTTGAATGGTTTTGAACTCTGTATTCTCCTGTAGCCTTTTCCATGGAGCAGTAAAGTCCATACTTACCAACAAACAATTAAGGGGACAAAACCAGTCCAAATACATTATTCTTTCGTACTGTTCTTTGAACTCTGTCTCAACTTCTTGACCCTTTACTCATAGCAAAGATTGTGTGAGTTCAGTGAAACCTATTTGCTGCCTTGCACTCTGTACCCCCATCTGGGCAATGTGATGGAGAGAGTTTAAGTCTTCCACACTGCCAGAGCATTTCATCGTGGGGTCATGGGGTGCCCCCTTCCCCCCAGCCACGAACTGTCAAGTAGAACTCATTTTCCATCAACAGAGAGCTCAGCATAATAGAGGGCCATCAAAATTAGCGGTGGAAGAGGCTTACTGAAAACCGTTCTTTCTGCTCCTTGCAGATGGAGGACTGTACTTTGTTGTAATTTTTTCCCATCCTTTGTCTAGGCAGTTTCAGAAAGACTCAATCAATAGGGCTCAGCTGTTTCCCTTGGGAGACTATTCCACAGCCTAATGGCTAACATTTAGCCATTTTGCTAAATGTTTCCAGATAGCCATCTCTTCGCCTGCCCCATACGCAGTTTCATCCCATCACTTCTAGTTAGTTATACTTCCGTGAGCCAACTGATACAAAATCTTTCCTATTCACAAGAAAAATCCTCTTTTTCTTTGGGAGGAAGAAACCAAAGTTTGACTCAAGGTGAAGCTTCTCCATGTCCAGTGTTTTGGGAAATTTCTTTCTTGTCCCCCTCTTTCTAGCAAGAGTTGAGAAGTGGTAATACCTGTGTGTCACATGCACACATATACCATCTTTCAAATGATTCTTTTAAGTACTAGATCCTACTGTGGGATCTTTAGTGAATGCCCCATATATCCGAGATGATGGAGGGAACCTTGTGGGGGCTGTATTTACTGTTTCATTTGCTTTTCATTTTCCCCTCAAGAAATTTTTAAAACTTTTCTGTATACAAACAAATTTCAGTACAATACTGATAGCTGTCTCATTCAAAGTGAGCTTTTATTCTTCTTTCATGAGACTAACATGAGAGTATCTGGAAAGGAATGGAAATGGCCAAGATACTTTTCAAAGTGTGATTCAGAAGGGTTTAGGTCTATTTAGTAGTGCTGAGCGTGGCATTTTTTGATCTCTGCACTCAGTCCCAGCGGGGACTGGGATGTGCAGGTAACACGACTGTTTTCTCACCTTCTTGGGAGTACCTGGCTCCAGCTTGACCTTGCTATAGGGTAGTCTCTAAGATTAGGAAGTTTAGCAGACTCCAGGTGGTTGAAACAAAGGATTTGGGTATCTTTGAGGCGCTGTACCAGCTGTGCAGTGGCTTTGTGAGAATTATTGTGGGAATAAATCACGTAAATGGAGTAGATTTATTGATAAGGTTTTGGGAGCAACTCCTTGCAAGTAGGTGTTATGCTTTGATTAAACAGTGCTAAGGAATTGCTTTCACTTTTTTGCTCTCAATGAACTCTGCTTTTTGTAGTGTTACTTGAACCTACAAACTCTGACTTTATTCAACCTGTACTGGCAATAGTATTGAGATCTTCTATTTTCCTCTCATTTCTTCCACTTTCTGCCTTCTGCACTTCTCCCTTACAACGCAAGGGTCAGTAGGAATGCTCTCCTGGAGGAAGACTATGCTCCAGAAGATACACTTGCTATATTTAATCATCCTTGGAGCGTTTATTTTGCTAAAGGACTACAGTGACAGCCTTTAGAGAATAATTATATGAAACACCATGTGTGAGCAAAGTGTGAAATGTCTCCAGGACCAAGCAAAGCTATAGATATTTTTATTAAATACTAATGCCATGCATTTATGAAGGGTTTGCCAAGCAGATGTTAAGCTGGTCTTCATGGTAATTTAATTGAGCAAGGAGCGTTTCCTGCCATTTTTATCAACATCAGGCTTTACATGATATTTTACACTAAAAATATAAGATGTAGAGAAAGAGAGAGAGAAATTATTAATAATCAGTTTCCATTCATGAATATCTGTTAATATTTCCCTTCAGAGGATTTAATGTTTCTCCTGACTGTTTTTCTTGGAGGCCAACACGAATCTGAGCTAACCTGGACTCTGTGCAAATTCTTCCACAGGGCCTCCATCTGGAGTTGGGCCCACTCCTGCTAATGCAATTCTTAATTTTCTCTTTGTAAAAAGATGATGATGACACTGAAAGCAAACCTTAACTTATTCTGAAGATTCTGATCTAGAGCTCTGAAAATACCTGTGGATAGAGTCCTACTTTCCTCCTTGGAGCATCACATGATGGTCAAATGTCACGGCAGGATCTTCCTGTACAAAAAATATAGATTGATTAGGCTTATGACATTATGCCTTAACAGGATTTGGCATCATAAAGCATTTTATTATACACAACATATTAAGCAAAAATAAATAAGAAAAATAATAAAACAAAAAGGCCACTGAAATGTCTGTGGGTCAGGTACAACATAATGAGCCTATTCATGAAATATCACTGAAGGCCCCCTCCTCACAAGTATGACATTATTTACACGGAAAAAGTGTGGTCACGCTTCTACCTTGTAGATGTTGTTTTAAATTTATGAAACTGTTTTTCCCCCAAGACATAAGTGGACTTGTCTCAGTTCCATTCCCCAGAGACAACATCTGTCCCCCACCTCACGGGTGGGTGATCACAGGGGTGGTTGAGGTGATCAATTCTAGCTCCAGCTGAAGAAGGAGAAAATAGATCATAATAGATCAGAGCATGGTAAGAGGTGAAATGAAAAATCACCAGCTTGGTTTGCGGGTTTGACCTGCCTGCCTATAATGGCACAGGATTACCACCAGCTCTGGGAATTTCTGCAAGCACCGCTGAAACAGGTTATGTGTATGTTAGAGCCCCAGAACTTCACTTGCTGCACTCAGAACTCTGCTCCTGCCGTGTAGGAGGTATGGACCTTTCTTTTGGTTCATTGGATGCATCTGGGAGGTTCCTACTTGAAGCAGAGAAGGCGCATTTACAGTCTGGCTACTCTAACAGGATATTGAAGATTTGATCCAGCGAAGGATCATCATGCTCATTCCTGACTTCCAGTTAAATCACTACAAGCCCAGCCTGTAGAGAAGAGCAAGGAAAACTCCTTGATGAGGGAACAGGAGATGGTACAGGGGCAGAAAACCTTCCTGCTCTTGGTTTTCTCCTAAAACCAAGGAATTTATCATAATAAATTCAAGGGTAAAGTACTAAACAGACCTCCTTCCTTTGGCTCCTACAATTGTTGCCACTGATTTGTGTGGATGTGTGCTTGGTTGCCCACAAGGAGGGAAAATGGAGTGGATTTTGAAGGCTACTTCTGTGCCTTTATTCTGTACCAATGGCATGGGAACGCAGCAGAGGTCCACTTATTTGATGATGTCTGTACCAAACCCAGATGTGTACAGAAGACTGAATGTTATGCGTGCAGCACAGAAATATGAAGTTTCTCATATTTTCTGTAGAATAAACTTAAAATGGCAAAGTAATTTGCTACATGTGCTCAGAGATAAAATGCTGGTTTCTTCCCACTTCTCTGTGCAGGAGAAAATTTATTTTACATGCTCTGAAAGGTGTTAAGTTTTCAATGAATTGTCCTTCTAGAATGATTTGAGTTCAATATGTCTGGTTGACAGGCTGAGGATGAAAAAGCTATTTATCAGTGTTGGAAGCAGGGCTGAGACCTGATCAAACCATTTCTTTATTATTATTTTGAAAAAAGTAGAAGGCTTAATACTTACTTGAAGTTTCTTGTTGGCCACTCATGTAATTTCTCACCCACTCAGCAGAGTGCTGAGCAGTATGAGCTACAAACATGAAAATAATAATAAAATTCTGCCTAATACCCGGTGTTCTGCTAAATAGTAATTGACAGAATTATGCTCCAAACTGCAATGGACTTTAAGTTTCTCCATTGTGCCTGACATCTTTCCAGCTTCTTCCACATTTATTTGATACCACTTGGTCATATTCATTGCAGAAAATGTTGCCCAAGAGGCTGTAACACAATGGGAATGTTTTGTATTCCATAGGAGTCTGTGTGCCTTAAAAAACCAGAAAGCCCAGGAAGGGGCAGGCAGAGCTGCTGTGTGTTGCAAACATCTAGTGACCTTTTCGAAGGCCAGAGATTCATCTTGCACTTTGAACTTCTGGTTTTGGAAGTAATCAGCAGAAGTTTTCCCAGCAGGCTTTCTGCCCAAGATGCTGACTGTAAGTAATGTGGCTGGTGCTGACTCAGCATCTTTGAATCCGTGCTGCTGTAGCTTAAATGGGTTTAAAACTTTTCCCCCCACCCCAAACTGCCAGGAAGTGGTTCATCACTGTCCCTTGGAAACTCCTCATTTTCTGTGCACCTAGAACTGCTGTACTGCTGACCCTCAAAGCTGAGCTCTTACTTTTATTAGCACAGTTGTGCCAATAGCACAGGTAGAACTCCACACTTTACACTTCACATGGTTTGACACATTTAAATTCTTCTTATCTGAGTGAAAAAGGCTTTGAGTACACAACACTTTCTGGGTTTTGATACAAAGATTGGAGGATTTGGGATCCTTGAGTGGAAGATAAAAATATGGGGAAAAGGAGGTCAAACATCAAAGCTTCCCCCACCTTTTCTTTTTCTGAACTTGTAGCTAACTCCCAAAGGTTTTTCAGGAAATAGAAGTCATCTGCATGAGGAGGAGTTCTCACAGTATAAAAAGGACTTCAGGCCCTGTGTCCAGCCATCAGTGCCCTGTCAGGTATGACTTCCCAGAAGAATGGGAACTAGTATAAATTGTTTTTAGTGTTGGTGTTGTTTTGAAACATATGGTGCACTTCACTGTTCAGAGTTTATACTCTGCATATGATGGGCACACAGCTCCCATTAACTTTAATGAGAATTGCATGCACAAGGGGGGCATATAGGCCACATCTTGAATGTCTGGATTTTTACTACTTTGTGTTACAAGCTGTGATAAATTAATATGTATCTGCATTGCCTACCTCGGTATGCCAGCTCCAGTGGATTTTGCCATATTTGATTGTTATCTGTACTTTACATCTCGCTTAGGAGGATGTCTGGTGGGCAGGACAGGCCAAGACGCTTGGCCGGAAGCTCATGCCTGTCTCAGAAAATTGGGGGGTGTTGAAAGGTGCTTGGAGGACACGGCGTACAGCCCTAAAGACTGTGTGCACTCTAGACACCGGAGGGGACAGGTCAGCATCTAGTATTTCTTGCTCAGGCTCATTGCTGGAGTGCTTTGTTTCTGAGCAAAGTGTATTGCTAAGATATTTCTTTTCAGCTAACTTGTGAAGGGTTAAACCCTAACCCGAGATATCTGATGGGGATACTGCTCACTGGAGTACACATTTACATTATTGGGGATTTGACAGCGTGCTCCTTGATTGTAATAGGCAGACTGTAGATGCAGCATCTCAAAATAAAGATGCTAAACAACAAGCCTTTGTGCCAGGGAGGTCAAGCTGACAGTGCCTGAACCTTGGTGGGGTTAAGAGGCCAGACCAGGCATGGGGAATCCGTAGCCCAGGACTAGCAGTGCAGGATGGTGTCTGATTGCAACAGATAGCTGAGCCAGGTCTGTGCAAACACAGACCTTTAGGGTGCAGAATGCATGTAAACCAGTGGTAAGGATATATTGTTATGTGTCCCATCTTTTGTCCTAATTTCACAAAGGATATATTTATTCCAGGCTCTGGTGCAAGCAGTAATGCCTCTGGACATCAGCAGCTTGGTCTCAAGGCAGGATACAAAAGCCTAAAGAGGATTTGCATGTTTGCAATCAGCTGTCTATGCTGCAGCCAGTGGCAAGGCTTTTATCTGTAAGGTCTGAATTAGCTTTGAATATTGGAAGGGGTAAAATACTAATTTCAGCAGTTTAAGAGCAGTGATCGTCCCACTGGACTCAGCACTGGTGAGGCTGCACCTCAAGTCCTGTGTTCAGTTTTGGGCTTTTCACTTCAAAAAAGAACATTGGGGTGCTGGAGACACTCCAGAGAAGGGCAAAGGACCTGGTGAAGGATCTGGAAAACAAGTCCTAAGAGTGAGCTGGGGTTGTTTAGCCAGAGAAAAGGAGGCTCAGTGAGGGACCTCACTGCTCTCTACAACTCCCTGAAAGGAGGCTGTAGGGTGAGAGTTGGTCTCTTCTGCCATGTCTCATGTGAAAGGATGAGAGGAAATGGCCTAAAGCTGTGCCAGGTGAGGGTCAGATTGGATATTAGAAGGGAAATGTTTGCTGAAAGAGTGGTTTGGCATTAGAATAAGTTGCCTGGGCATGTGGTAGAATCACTGTCTCTGGAAGTGTTCAAGAGGCATCTGGATGTGGCATCGGGGATACAGTTTAGGGGTGGTTATGGTGGTGCCACGCTGATGATTGGATTTGACGGTCTTGAAGGTCTCATCAAACCTTGATGATTTTGTGATTCTGTGAAAAACAGAAACTGTAGAGCCACTAATACAATTGATAAAACACATCCAAAAGGAGCATCAAGCAAAGTCTAGAACCTACCCTTTATTTTGATAAGCAAATAAGAGGGAGCATCACTCTGTAAATCAGCCGTGCAACTACTTCCGTGCAAGCTGCCTGTCTCTTCTGGTATCTTGTCTACTGATAGACAAGGCTGTGTGCACATTTGGACAGAAGGCACTGTAGGATATGCTCCTTTCCAAGCTGCTGGCAAGGTTTCTTGTTGATTTATCAATTTGTTTTGGTTAAAGGGAATAGTGGGTTTTGTTGTTTGGTTTTTAGTTTTTTTTATTTTTTTTTCCCTTCATGAGCAGAAATGTGACTTAAAATCTCCTGTGTTGTTCAACTATTGAAGTTTAAACTGGAAAAATGGAAAGATAGAAGGTTAGTCATATGGATGCATGGCATACTAAGAAAGAGGGGTTTTCCAGCTACAGGCTAAGATTGTGGTCTTTCACAGCAGAAAAACTGAGATTACGATTATACTGGAGAAATAATTAAAAAAAAAAAAAAATCAAGAAGAGGCAAAGAGGAAGATGTAGTGTGAGGAATACTCAACATATTTGCTGCAATGGCCACGAATGTTCTTCCTCAATTATTGAGGGATTTTGCAGCAGTCTGATTTAAGAATGGGGTTTATGTGACCTTTGCACTGATGGGATCATATCCACTTTTTACTTGCAGAGGTCAAGGAACTCTAGAGATGAAAATAATTTGCATATTTGCTTTTATTTTGCTAGAGCCCATTCTGAAAAAATTAAAAATAAAATCTTGGCCACTGCAGTAGCAAGGAAAGAATGGAATGGCATGTTTTGTTGTCTTGTCTGCATTCTGTAACCTTCATTCTTCAGTTTAAATACTCCAAAATCATCAGAAGCTTGAATGTGAACGAACCACTTAACTGCTATGATGAGGGAATATGATTGACCCTAACGTTACGGAAAGAGATGTCTGTCTTTAGTGCCAAATATCCTCACTTGAAGGTTGCTCTGTCCTCCTGTTTTTGAATTTTCTGAATGTCTCAGTTTCATCCTCTGGATAAGGATCAGACCTTTCAAAACTTGGGGGCCTCAGCCTCTGTTCTGCACCACCATATTTCTGGCAATGCACGATAGCTGTTCATCTTGAAAGCTGTTGCTCTGGGAAAAATGAATCCTGTTAAGACTGAGCCAGGAGGAAGAGGATGGTTGAAGGACTGACCTTCCTTCTGATGAGGCTCATCCTTACCACAGTGTCCTACTGCAGGGGGAGGTGTGAGGCCAAGGTGTTCACAGGTAGCACAGTCCTGAGCTGAGTAATTAAGCCCTGGTAAGGGACCAGGGAGCTCACGTGGATCAGTCAAAACCAACCAACCAACGAACCAAAAAACCCCCAAAACCAAACCCACCACCTTTGGACCTCAATTGTGTTTTTGTTGGAAGAATAAAATGTGTTTTTCATAGGAAACAATTTTTGGCACCTTTCTTTTTGCTGTCATGCAATTATCAAGAGGGACTCTGATTTTCAATTAATTTTGCATTTTAATGCTGGAAGCTAGACATCTCCATGAGATAGCTTGGTTCAAAGATGCTCCCAGATATAATACTGGATTTTTTTTTCTTTAAAATTGTTTCATGGGACTAACTGAAAATGTTAAAACTGCAGCATTTTTCATTCAAATGTAGCTGGTATTACTCAGCCTCATACAATCAAAACTCAGAGTTGGGCTGCTCGAGAAAGCAAGAAGAACAGGTAGTTTATGTTCTTTTTGAATACTGGGTTGTACTTTCAGAACACATTTGCTTCTGGTATTCAGTCTTGTCCCTGTGGTACTGTCAGCTGGAAACACATCTACCAAAACGGCAGGTGAAGTTGTAATGTAACCACCTCATTTTGGTGATCTAAAGCTTCAGGAAAAACGGCAAGTATTGAAAGCTTCCCTCCTGATAAGAATATTATCAACTGGCAACCCTACAAATCCAGATTTTCTTCTTTTTTTCCCCCCATCTGTCCTGTCCAGGGAAGTTTTTACCTGGTGAAATATCATGCTTTGCCCAAAATCACCTCTTCTGTTGAGACGAATGATGTAGCATTACCTCCATTTGCCTGAAAACCAGTATGTTCTTAGGGACACTGTCCTCTAAAATCAGGAATGGCAAAATCTTGACAGCTGAGTGACCTTTGTAGTCTGTGTGATGCCAGGTAAATGCAGAGACTTTCAGTCTTTAAGTACTGCATTTTTTTGTAGCCACATGTCTGACTAAATCAAATATTAAAAAAAACCCAAACCAGCCACAGTCTGCTTTTTTTCTCAAATAAATGCATCCAGATAAAGGTAACATCAGGACTTTTGTCCTCTATCAGGAAGGGATCCAGCAGGAGACACTTGAGTATTCTGGGATGACACAGCCACTTTCCTGTCTGTCAAGTTAATTTGGCCAGCTTTAGTAGTCTCCAGTGCTTGCTCCATACAAGGGTAACAATACTGTGCTGGCACCTAATGTCTTCTAGAGCAATTTCTTTTTTTTTTTTTNTTTTTTTTTTTTTTTGGAAAAATAGGCATCTCATTTGAGTAGTCAAAGCATAGTTAAGCCAGGAGTTTAATTTCTGTTCCTTATCCCCTGCTGTCCTAAAAGGTGACTTCGAGGCAAATTCTCAAGTTCTGTGAGCATATCTCTCTCCAGTTACACCACCTTGGCACTCAAGTCCCTGTGCTTTCCAGACACTGTGAAATACGTTCACTTGTTGAAAAAATTTCTTTGTGTTGTGGTTTGGAGTACTCTGTAATAGGCAGAACAACAACTTTCCTTTTTTTCCCCCTAGAACTACTCAGCTGCATCCTTTTGACGTTATTTATTGAAGGCAGATACTTTAACAGTTAATACTGGGTTTAATTCTGCTCCCCCCTCACAGTAAATGTTGATTCCAGCTCTTCTGATTTTGATGACGACTGGCTTTGCTGGCAGCCTGTAGCTGGCACAACTACAAAGCTGATTTTGGGAACCTTAGAGGTTTATTTAGATTCCTTAAATGTTTTGGCTTGATGGTATCATGGGTATTTTGAAACTTTTGAAGCCTTTTCAATTCCTAACAGCACCAGGCAGGCAGACATAGGGACTAGGAAGCCTGTGCCATCTTTGCTTTTTTTTCATCAGGCTTGTAAGCGCCTCCAGAGAGGTTGGGGGGGTGGGGAGCAAGCACAAAAAGGAGCAATAATGGCAACTGGTAGATGGTGACCACGTTCTTCACCTCACTGAGGGAGGATGGAGTAGCAAAGATGATGTTTTGTGTGCCTGCCTTAGCAGAGTTTGCATTGGTGGAAAGAGTAATGCAGCTGTGAAATTTGGACCCTGAGTATAAATGCTGATTCCTGTGCTTTGCTGATCAGTTATGAGCATGATATGAGCATGATAGCTCCTAGGGCTCAGCCTGCTTGTCACCCTCAGGAAGTTCGCTGCTTTCCTCTCTCACTGTGCTATGTGCTGTTTGGATTGCTGCCCCAAAGAAATATGCTATTATAACATTGATTTCTTTTGTGTTTGGTTTGGTTTCTCTTGGCGTGGCAGAAGAGGGGAAGGAAATGGATGTGGATGAATGCTGGGAGCATGTGGAGGCAGCAGTCTTGGACAAAATGTTTTCAGTGCGCTTCACCAGCATGTTTGGTACTAGAGAATCACATGCAGCTGCAGCTTGAGCTGAGGAGAGGTAGCATTTTTGTGTAACACCTATTTTTTATACCTTATGTTACAGAAATCATCTTCTATGGAATGATGGAGCAGAAATAGCCACAAACAGATTTGATCCATTTTAAGAATTTGGATGTAGCTCCTAAAAATCATCCAATGGTTTCTTGTTAATGCAGTGAATCGTACTAAATCCCTCAGACCAGGCTGATGCTGGTCATTCCTCTTACAGCACCGTGCTTCTCCATCCTCCCTTCTTATCTCTGTCCCTCTACCTTCCTGGACTTCACAGCATTTTCAGCAAAGCTCTAATGAGGTTGATACTCAAAGAGGTAGTTAACTATCTTGCAGCCTTGAGGCCTGCTTGCCTTTCTTGGTGCATCAAAGCATGTAGGAGAAAAAACTGTGTCCAAGAAATGTGGCAGAACACAGCTTTTTCTTCTTCTTTGCCTGGAAGGATGGTGGACAGTGTTTCATGCTGCCATTAGATTTGCTCCATCCCTTATGAGAATGTTTTGCAGTGTGCAAGGAGGATGAAACCTCTACACATCTTAGATTTTAATTAATTGAAATTAAAGTAGTCTAATGATTAGACAAAGGCTACTCCCTTAATCTTTAGCTATTCTCCAGAATTCTGGCAGAAGAATAAAGCTGATTAAGTAGCTCTGTACAAACGACCTTCTCTTCAGTTAAATGCCATAGGAATTTCCCAAATGGGAGCTAACAGACAAAAAAAAGGTAATCCCTGTGCTAAAAGTAATCACTGGTTATTTGAATTGGTAAGCAGAAGTGAATACTTCTGTCTTAAAACACATCATGCTTTTCTGATAGGCACTGCAGGCTGGATCTAAGAACCACATATGTATGTAATGCCTGGAAAAACTGTGAAATCAGGACTCCTGCGCTGACCTCGAGGTCTCTGCACAGGTGAAGCTGCCCCTGATGCGCCAAAAGGAGCCTTTTCTGTTTTTCTTTTCTTTTAGCTATTGTAAGCACTGGAAATGCTGCTTTTGAGAGGTGTCTCGGTAGCAGAGCTGGATGGTTGTAGACAGCTGCCCATCAGAACAATAAACTGTCAATAAGCAATAGCAAATTTTCTCCGAACTGATATTATATAATAAAGGCAAAGAACTTGTTTTAAGGCATGCAGAAAGGCTACTAAAATCAGAATTTATTTTCGCCTGTAAAAGAGTGATTAGAAACAGAATACGTTTTTGTCACAGTTCATAGTAGTTAGACTTGTCTTCTGTGGTTAAACCAGAGCTGTACAGAGACACGGCAGGCCTGAGAAGAGGAGGAGTGGTCATTGCATTGAAAACCAAACTACTGCTCACCTTGGCCCTTCCCCCCAAACTCTGCCTTCAGATTTTAGCAAGGACCCTGTGTCAATTAGCTCCAGTGACCACTGGATGTAGCTGTCGCTTCACAGAAATGCAGCCAAGTAGACACCTTTCTGCCTCTTTCGAGATGGCATGGCAGAGGTTACTTTTTGCATGTCATTTTTGGCACTCCCTCCTTCCCTCTCTCCCTTCCTCCCTCCTTCCCCTCCTCCCTCCTTTCCCCACTAATGTTTTGCTGCTATTCCTTTTCTTTACGGATGTTCTCCCGCTTATCAGCAATGGAGAGGACATGAGAGTACCAAGAGTGCTCCAAGAACACAATAGTTACCTACACATACCTGCACTCACCTCTTGAGCAAAAATGGAGATGGTCCAAGCTCTCCATCTATAAAGTCCTAATGTTAAAGAAGAACAAGTTCATCAAATGAAGGCAGTGGCCAAAAAATCTGGAAATGAAAATATACTTGGCCCATTTTATCTGATGAAAAAGCCAAGCCAGGTTAGATATTACAGCCTTCATTTAGCTGTATATAATCAAAAGCTCCTTCGGTTCTCCAGGGTTGAACATGAGCCCCATATTTCAGAGGTAATAAGGGAGAGTAGCTAAGGTACGGACAGACTTTTTAGAAGGGCAAGTAGTCATAGATGAAGAGGAATGACCTTAAGCTGAAGGAGGGCAGGTTTAGATTAGATATTAGGTAGAAATTCTTTACTGTGAGTTTGGTGAAGCACTGGCACAGGGTGCTCATAGAAATTGTGGATGCCCCATTCCCATTCCTGGAAGTGTTCAAGGCTGTGTAAGATGGGGCCTGGAGCAAGTGGGTCTGTTGGAAGGTGTCCCTACTCATGGCACGTGGAGTGAAACTAGATGATCTTTAAGGTCCCTTCTACCCCAAATCATTCTATGATTCCATGATTTCCAGGTGTTCTCTGGAGAGGCAAGAAATCTAGGAGCACTGGAAACAGACTGAATCATAAAGGAGAAAACCACTATGGCATCAAGGGGACACACTCAAATAGAAGGTTAAAACTAATGATCTATAAAGGGAACAATATGAAATTTCGCACCTGTATTTAAAAATACAAAACCTGGGTATTTCTAAGCCACTTAAAGTTACTATATTCTTATTCCCTTGGCACTGTTGTTCGCAGAACCATGAGCAAAGTTTCAAAAGTAGTAGGCTGGAAGTGCTCAGACCTGTATACTTACGTGTACCAGTAGTTTGCAAATACTTCACAGCTTTCCATTTATTTGGTAGGAACCAAAAGTGATTAAAAAAAACCAAAACCCAAGACAAAAAAGCCAATCAACCATCCAACTCCTCCTATTCAGGAAATACGCAGGAACACTGATTCAATGTTACAGTGGATACATATGATATGTTTACCTTGAATTTGGTCTCATCACCTTGGAACTTTTGCTGGTTTATGGGTTTCTTCAGAGGTGCTAGAATTTTTGTTTCCACACACTGATAAATGCTGTCGGGTAAGTTTGACCTTTCTAGCTTTTATAATTTGTTCTTATGCCCTTTGTTACAGTTCTAGTTGAATTTGCAGGTAGTGACAAATACTGTTGTCTTTGTGAAGGAAATCTTCTGAGGGCAGCACCATTTTTCTTACTGTCTTACTGCAGACTTGCTGGGGACTGAATTCTGAATTTGGAGAGCAGTGGCACAGCCCAGCATGGCTCACAACCTGCTTGCCTCCTGCCTGCTGCAGGATCAAGGTTCATCTGGACTTTCAGGTCAGGATCTGTAGAGTAAATTTCTTGCTCCTGCACTGCTAGGTTGTTCTACCTGTTAAGACTTTGCAAGGCTGCCCATGAAGACACTGAAGCTTTACTTCTTAACTCTGTCTAGCTCACTGGTATGACTACAGCAAGGTGTATCATTGAACCCTAGCAAATGGGGCTAGAAGGGACAATAAGTTATCTAGCCTGGTCTCTTTCCCCAAGGCAGGATCAACTAGACCTAACCCTCCCTGACAGATGTGCAGCAAACCTGCTCTTAAAAACCTGCCATAACAGAAATCTGACACCCTTCCTCAGGCAATCTTTGCCAAAGCAGAACTCTTCTTACTGCTAGAAAGGCTTTCCTAAGGACAAGCCTGGATCTCCCTTCCTGTAACTTAACCTGTTGATTTCTTGCCTTATTCTCAGCAGAGATAGAAAAGAATTTTCTTCTTTGTGGCAGGCCGTGGTGTATTGCAGGGCAGCCATCGCCTCTCTCCAGTATCTACTGTGGCCTATGCATTCCCACTTTTTTTAATGTCTTCCCCATTCCCCAAGATCGTGTTTTCTGGATCTCTGATTGCTCTTGATGCCCTCCTGTGGACTTTCTCAGGCTGGTATATTGTGGAATAGGTTTTGTTTTTTTTTTCTCTCCTTTGTGCTGGAATGCCCATAGTTGTCTCTCAGCCAAGGCACATTTGACTTTCAGCAACTAAACCGTAATTTTGGTTTAGAAAGCTTTAGGGAGACAATGCATAAATAGTATCTTGCTACCACTGTGTACTCACTGAACGAGGAAAATGTTGGAGAGTTGCCTGGCTGGTTTTAGACAAACAGGATTGCTTGGGTGTTTGCTTCCAGGGTAGACAATAGGAGAAGAGGGGAACTGTGTGAGCAGTGTATTGTGCCCACATGTGAACTTAGGCCCTCCGGTGCTAAACATGCCAGAGGAATCTCCAAGCAGTGCAGTGTTTGAGCCAGAGCACAAGTATAAAATTCCTGGCATCCTGGCAGCTGGGCTCCTCATTCAGATTGCTTGCATTAGCAAGAGCAAACACCAAAAACATCCAAGAAACAAAGCTAAAAGAGCTCCAACACAGTGGCTCTCTAAGCTTCTACTTCCTCGTTCAGATTTATTTTCATATGACTGTTAGTGGGAATACGAGAAGGATCTTGCCTTCCCCCCACCGCTTTCCCTCCCCTTTACCATGGTGCATTTTAAATCAAGCTGTCCTCTGTAGCTCTGCGGCAAATCTGCACATTTCTGGTTTTGCTCTTTCAGAGGATAATTTCTCCTGTTTAATGAGATCTGAAAATGAAGTCAGGCATGAGTTGGAGAAAGGTCACAGCATGTGCTCAAAGGTATATTAACTACTGTTGGAGCTGCCATCCATTGACTTCCATGAGGACAAAATTAAGCAGCAAATAGTAAATACTTCCACTAGCACTTTATTACAAGCAGGACCATTTACAATGAATAAGAATTTGAGAAGCTTCAAGGATGAAATGGGGATGCTCACAAATAAAAAGAAAAATCTTACTACTTAGGCTTAGAATGTGATTCCAGTCAAGGTTAATGGGGAAACAGTTAATGAGGGGTACAGAATCCAAAGGCTGCATTGATGCCATATTGTGTCTTACACAGGTAATTAATGCTACTGACTACTGCTAAATGGCTCTACCTGAGCACATTTTCTCTAGCAGGAACTTTAAATCCCCCACACTGTATACAGGAGAACTCTCCTGATGCTTTACGACTCCCACGAATGCTGAACAGGCTAAATCAGAACCAATTTCTTCCACTCGTTTCTAGGATGGTGATTTGCATCCATCACCACCATGATACATCCATCATTCAGGGCCCAGTGGTGTGATGGCAAGTTTGGCATCAGCTTCACAAGGGGCAGGATCAGTTCTTGAATGAATGTAGTGAGAGTAGAATCACGTTTTGCCATTTAAGCAGTGTTTCCACAGCAGGAAATGCTGTGGAAAAAAACAGAGTTCCCTCTTGATGAGATTTTTCTCTATTGTCATCTTCCTCTAGCTTCCTCTTGCAATTTTTTTAAATTTTTTTTTTTTTTTTTTTTTTTTTGGAAAGTTGTTTTTCTGCAAGGTCCAGGCAAATATTGCTGCTCAGGGAAAAAAAAAAAAGCAGATGAAGGTAGAGGTGACCCATTAGTCATCCTGTGCCCAGGCAAAGCACAAGGATGCAAACCCCACACAGCCAGCTATAACCAGCTCTTTCCATTCACATCTGCTCCTGGAAGCTGAACTGTGCTCAGTGCGTGGCACAGGAGGAGGAAGAGCAAGATGAGATTATTTTGAAGGAAAGAGAGGGACTACATGGAGATTACACTGACAGTCTGGTTCTGTTGTTAAAAAATATTTTGTTTTCTTTTCCTTGCAGAGAGGCTTTAAAAGTAGGGCATTTGTAAACACTGCTCTTTCTGCCCGGTGCTCATCGTATTGACAGGAATTGCTCCAGCTGAACAGTTTCATCAATGTGCTCAAGCCTGTTTGTAGGTGGCATCCGGAGGGCAGATTCCACTCTCATCTAAGGCCTGGGCCTATTCCATTACTGTCTTTAAAGCATTTCCCAGGTGCACTTAGGCATTGCTTTTCTTGCCAATCCCCTCTTCCCCCACCTTTCCTCTTCTGTTGTTCTGAATGAAATGGTTTTGAAAAACCCGGGCCAAATCCTCAATTTCTTTTGGGTGAGGACTAGCGGATTTACAGGATTAACCTCAGGGTTCCACCTGCCTTCACAGGAGGGACAGTTCCTCCTGTGCCAACATAACCACATAGCACTGAGGGCTGCAGAACTGCACCTATTTATCTTTGTGTAAGAGAGCATTTCGTCAGCCTTTAATTGGACCCTAAATAGAATGGGGTGAAATTGGGTTGTGCTGCTGAGTCTAAACAGCCTTACCAAGTAGAGGTAAATGTCTCATAAACAGGTCATAATTTATATCCTTTTTGAATTCCTTGTGATTGGGATTTATGGCCTTCCTGGAAATCCTGGCTCTGGGTTAGGGGAACAAAAAAGATGTAAGGTTGGTGCATGACTCCAGTACGTGTACTTTCTCCTGCTTTTAAGTGGTTTTTCTTTTGTTTTAACTTATGATCATTGTGGTGGGCTGACATTGATTGAGTGCCCACCAAACCCTCCTCATTCAGCAGGATGGAGAGGGAGAAAATAAAGTGGAAAGAAACCCTTGTGGATCAAGAAAAAGGCAGTTTAGAAAAACAAAAACAGAGGCCATGTGTGGAAGTAAAAGGAAACAGAAGATTTGTTCTCTACTTTCCATCAGCAGGTGATGTCCATCCACTTCCCAGGAAGGAATGGTTTCTCGGAAAGGCAGATATCCTAGTAATGAATGCCCCCTCCCCTTCTTTCTCACAGTGTCATGAGGTGTGGAATATCCCCTTGGTCAGTTTGGGTCAGCTCTCCTGGCCATGTCCCCTCTCAAGGTCTTGTCCACTCCCAAACTACAGGTGATAGCGAGGAATGTTGGAGACACAGCCCTGATGCTGTGGGGAGCAGTGCATCAGTAGCCAAAACTCTGATGTGTTATCAACACCTTCCCGGCCACCACTGCAAAACCCCACACTTTGGGGGCTGCTATGGAAAAAAATTATCTCCATCTCACCAGACCCAACATCAATCATCCACTACAATGAGTGGCAATCTGCGTCCCTACAAAACCACACCGAGCCAGCACCTTTCTGTGTGCCATCCTAGTAAGTCTGACCCCAGACAAGCTCCCCACTTGGATTCATCTGTTTATGGGCTCTTCTTCAGCACAATTTCTGCTCTCTGCAGAGGAGCAGCACAATTGGAATCTGCTGCACAAGCTGTAGTTTTGTCCTCTGGTATTTGAGAGGGGAAAACCCCACTTTCTTTGAGTGGCCTGTTCTTGTCCAGCTCTCCAACAGTTTTGAAGATTGGAGTTCAGTTTATAAATTCCTCCTATTGCATTCAGAAGAGGCTCTTAGAGTGACTGAATGAATCCAAATTAAACTGACAGTGAACTTTTTCTCTTCTCTCCCTTTTCTCCTTTCTAAATGCTGAACTTTGAAAATCCTAGATTAAGTTTGTATTACCTTAGCTGCATCATTGTTTTCTGGGAGCATACTTGCATTTTGGAGGAAACTGAGTGGCTTTTTGACTTGGAAAAAAGGGAGAGAATTAGAAGTTCATTTAATTCCTTTTGTTTTGTGGGCTATTTTTGTTTGTTTGTTTGGGATTTTTGTTAACATCCTTTACGCATCTACTAGTTGTATGCTACTGGTTGGAGAAGAGGCAGATAAGATGATGATGATGAAAAAATTTAGATATGTCGGAAACATCACATGAAATGAAATTTTATTATGCTAAACTTCTTGTCCAACTTTTGACCCTGTAAATTTTGAAATGGAAGAGACCTGGGTATTGCCTGCTGTAGCCCCACCCTTAGTAGCCTTCTCTTGTGCTTTTTCTGACAAATTTTAAAGCTTATCTGTTTTCAGTAGTATTTAGAAGCTGCTTCAACTGTATGAACTAAAGCCCTCAGAGGATTTAATCAGTCAATGGAGCATAAGATTTGGCCCCCTTTATTCTAAATGCTGATAATAACAACCCTATTCTGGCTAAACTCGCATGAGGTTAATGCAAAACTACACTAATAAGTAAAAAGCAGCACCACCCCCACCTCTTCCCTCCTGTCCCCCAGCTTGTTTGGCAAGTGCAGGAGAGTGCCTGTTTGTGAGCAGGAATGCTCAGGAGCGTTTGTAGGCTAATGTGAAAACCTTTTTAATCCTGGTGATTTTAACTTGCTTAAATTCCTTTGATGGTCCCTCTCCTTGACGGGGATTGAGGTTCTATTGCCATGATGCATTTTCATACAGCATTCCACAGGAGTTAGCACTCGCCATGGAGACCTGCACTTTGTCTTTTAAGCAGATAAAAAGAGAGGTCAGTCAGATGTAATTCCCCAACTCCTCGTATAAACAATTTAACCGCTGCAGCAACATACTTGTTTGGAATTACTCCCTCAGATTCAATTCCCTTTTCCTGCTCCACTTGTAAAAATGGTTAGTGTCCTCTATAAACTGCTGCTCAGCCAGGTCCAAGGCTTGCTGTGGAGTTGTAGAATAAATGTTAATCTAATACAGGTTACTGGGTCAAATGCAATCACAGGCTTGTGGGAAAAGCTTAATACTGTTCTGCTTCTTCTAACACAGTAAACCTGGATATTATATGATAGGTTAAATACCATTGAACCATGGCAAGAATTTTCTTGAAAGTAGGATTTAGTACAAAGGAAACTACACTGGAAGAGTGACCTAGGATTGACTTTGCTCTCTGAGAGCATTCTAAGAAGCTGAGGTATGCTGTGAAAATTATCTCCCTGAAAACATTAGGTACAAAAAACCCTAGGTCAGCTACAGCAAGGATGATTCAGCTAATAAAAGGCTGCATGGGTTTTTACACTGCTGCCCTCTGTCCAGAGGAAAGAGCATTCTGCTTTTTTTCCCCCATGCAGTGACCGTCAAGCCAGCATGATGTGTCTAGCTTCAACTTCTGATATCTGAGATTGTGTAAATACACTCTTAAAAATATCTATATCTCTAACACTCACACGTGAGTGCTGACAGTTGCTTATTTCCCACAGGCTGGCTTGTGTTATCCCTTGCTGTCATGTACCTCTCTGTCCTGCAGTGATCGTAGCTTGGCACAAATTTCACCTTCTTTTGTGCAGGTTTTGTTTGTACTCAGTACTGCTGAGGTCAGAGACTCAGGGAACTCATTAAGGGAAGGTTGGAGGAACCAATCGCGTACAGAGGTTTGGCTCAGTGTGTGCTAATTTGTATCAGCCCGGGCCGTTCTCTTTCCACAGTGGTGTGTTGTCTGCTCCTCATTGTTTATGCGGTTATTTGTAGTCCCGGTGTTTGATTACAGAATGAGGGAAGATCAGCACAGATGAGAGGTGTTGTTGACTTGGTTTTATATAAGTTTTATATTTGCTACTTCAGCCAACAAAAGTGATAAGTCCTGTTAGCAAGAGAGCTCTGGAGGATACACAGGGAGAGAGGACACTTCAGAGTGCTGGGACTGAGACACCAGTTGAGCTCAGGCATCTCTTCGATCAGACTGAGCTGGAAACAGAGATGAGGCATTTACACCGGGGTGAAAGGTGGCATGTGAATATACGACTTTGCTAGTCAGCAAAAGAACCAACCATAGCCCATTGCATCACAGCACCGAAGTGTCAAAATGCTGCCCCAGCAATGACAGAGCAGTGTCAAACCTCATTTTACATGTGGCTTGTAAAAGGCAGGGTCAAAACAGCCCGTGGCAGAGGCAGGAACATAGCCAAGTTTTTTTGAGATTGGTTGGCTGGTTTTGTTTGGTTTTAGTTTTGTTGCGAAGTTTAATACTGAAGACAAACTTCCTACACAAGATTTTGTATTGAGTGCTGTGTACAGCAAGCAGTGCGTACCTTGCCTGCCTCGAACACTGTTTTTCACATTTTAATTCAGAAATGCCACTTAGGTCACTTCAGGCTTTGCACACAAGGTGCATTCAAGGTGTGAAAAGAGTCTCTAAAAACTAGTGGGTTGCGGAGTGAAGAACTGACTTCCGCTTTGGGAAAAAATACAGGTCAGCTGTAGTTATGCACAGGGAGTTCCTTGCTGGGGTGTGTTGGCCCTGTTTGGCAGCCAGTCAGATGCTTCCAGCTATTGCCCCATGCCCCTTGATTTTCCAAAGCCAGTACAGCTTGGACTGCTGAAATGCCAGGACTGCATGGCAATGAACTTTTACCACCATCATCTGAGCAAGAACTGAAAGATGGTCCCCATGTGTCAGAGAGTGACAGGACTGAGCTTGCAGAGACCGGGAAAAGAAGAGGCACTGCTCATGTGAGTGTTCTGCAGGGAAATGCAGGGAAAAGATCTTGAGGGGGCTGAGATTCAGGAGACCTTTGGAGCATTACAAGCAGATGGTTTTGATCTTTCATCAAGTGGTGTCAGAGCTTTTACACAAATGTGCCTTTAATTTTTTTGTTTTTTAGCACTGAGTAGAACAACTGCAGATTGTAACTTATCTGGGGAAGCACAACAGTCTGCTGGAACCCATGCTGAATGAGAGAAAATGTTTTGTCTGTGCTATTTTTGTTGTGTTAGCCATGAGACCCTGTTAACCTCTGGTCCCCGAGCTCTCTCCTTCGTTTCATCTTCCATATCCTCTTTTGCCAACATTTTGTTACATCAGTCTGCTTCTGAATAGCCAGGCCCTCTACTTTCTCTCTCCTCCTCCAGGATTAGTTGTGGGGTAAGAAAAAAAACCTGTTTTCTTTTCCTCTCTGTTCCCTTCTTCACAGAACTGTGTACTTCTCCCTCTTGTGCATTCTTCATTTGGCCATGTTTCTGTCTTCTGCCTATTCCTCATGTCCCTTACACAGGTTTCAACACCTTCCTCATTTCTCTGAGTCTCGTCCTGACAAATCTGATGGACCTGCCAGACATCCCTCCTCTGTGCTCCCGAGGATGCACCTGCCTCCATGCAGCTGGAAAGCTGAGAGGAGGAAGATGTCTGAAGTCACTGGACAGTCACTCTTTCCTTCCCACTCTCCTCTTCAGGGCCAGCTTTATAACCTGATGTTATTCATTGGCCAGTCAATGAAGAAATCTCAGCTGATTCAGAGTGTTCAGAGAGAAAGTCCTGATTCTGCTGAAGGCTATATTCTTATTTTCATCTCTGCTCTCTGTCTTCTCTTGTACTGTGTGGTGCTGCCGTGCACTTTCAAATCAATGTGTTTATGACTTGTTAGTCTTAGGAAGAAAAGAGGCAGGAATGTCTCAAGAGTTACCGGATATTCTGCAAGGCTTTTGTGTTGTGCTTTTTAAAATTCCTATTTGCTTCCCCAACCCTCCTCCCCACCTGCTCAGTTAAACTGGAAATGCTGGCTGGAAATGGCTAGCTCCCTGAAAATTAATTAAATAGATAAAGAGTATGTCCGTTTTGATCCATCTTTTCTAGCTGGTGGATCAGTTCTGTCCATTAAGATGTCTTCATGTTTCACCACAGGACATGCTTGTGGCACAGCCAGAGCTTTGTGTCTTGGTAAAGGCTCAGTGTCTCACCAGTAACAAAGTGTGTACGCGGCTGTGTCCCTTGTCGAGTCCCGAAGCTGATGCGTGAAAGGCAGAAAGAAGGCTTGCAGGGTACTTCTTCTCCCTTTAAGGAATAATTAAAAAAAAAAAAAAAAAATCCTGTGACATTTTAGAAGGCGATTTGCTAAGCTCTGCATGTTCTGTGTACTTTAGTGTGTGAACAAATTAGATTATGAAAGGTAATGTATTAGTGATTTGACAGTAATGTGGAATCTTGGAAGCATTAATCGCTAATGCATGTTTCATAATTTCAGCTAAATGATCTCACTTCAAATGCAAGAGAGGCAATTGAAAAATTCCTTGAGATTGCAGTGAAACCTGCAGATTACTTTGATTTACTGCAAAATACTGCAAGGCAGTAGGAAATGTTCCCAGCTGCTGTGTTTGATAGTTACAGTAGAGATGTGTGATGAAATGGTAAATTCATATATGTATTTATCCTGTCAAATGTAAGCCTCATTCTTCATCTTCATGTTACATGTTAAAAAAAACCCCAAGCCAAACTGCAGGTTACAACATAGTATTTTCATTTATTATTTGTATTAGCAAAATGTTTAGATATCCTAACTGAGATCAAGGCTTTCATTTTTTTCATGCAGACACTAACTTGCTGAAAGCCAGGGGCAGCTTTTTCTTCAAAGTTTTACTCTCTCTCAGTGCTGTAACAATCTGCCTGCAATGGCAGCTTGAGCAAATCTTCGTGTCTTTTCTTCCTTATGGGACTTGATGAGCCAGGGGAATTGACATTGGTGACATTTAAATGGACACAGGTTTCAGAGCTAACGCACCAGCAAAATGAATTCATAACTTTCTGCAGCTCCCAGTGGACTCCACACCTCTCCTGCTGCTCTCTCCTGGCTGCAAAGTCAGTCATGGGTGTTCTTTTTGCAATTGAAGGACTAAAGCAGTTTATTTTATTTGAAGGGAAAGCTAAGAATTTTTAGGTCTCACTTCTTAGCTAATGTGCAGAAAGACATCTGCTTACTGAGTCACCATCAGCTGTGGTGTTCACCTTTCTTTCAGCTGATGAAATCTGCTGCGCATGGATTAAAAATCTCTTAAAGCCAGTTCTATTGGTTCCTGACTCCACGATCAGGTATGAATTGATTCTTCCACAGTTGGGTTTTTTTCAAGTAATCCTCTTTCTGCTGAGTAATCCTGGTGACCTTGAGGATACTTTATTCCTCCCTCTTCTGCCTAATGTCTAATATACAAAGTGAGGTTTTTTTGGGAGAGTAAAGGTGAAAGGATTGGGCTCTTTTCCAATGGCAGCAATATTGGCTGTGAAGTATTAAGATGATACCTGACTCCTCTTTCATCAGAAACCATGGAGTGCTGCTGTTTAATGCATATTAAGTAGATGAGAATCATAAAAAAGAAATTTCTCCATTGAAATTGCTTTATTCTGTGTAAGGAAAAGCAAGGCTAATCCTCATAAAACCAGAATTCTCTTCAAATCAAGAAAATATTGCACATCATGTGGAAACTACAATGCTTGCGATGTGTCACTTCTTCCTCATTGAGAGCTCTCTTCATGGCCTGTATTTCCCAAGTCAGCTGCAAAAGCCCAATAAATTAGTGGACAGCTTCTGTTTATAAAGAAATTTCAGCAAAAGCAGTATGGACTCTAATTCACTACAATGCTACAAAACTGATAAGTTCTTTGTGTAAATCCTTTAAAAGGACTCAGTGGGCTCTTTACCTCTGACCAAAAAGAGCTTTTCAAGCCTATCCATGAAATTATGATTGTCCCAGTGACTTCCATAAATGCCTGTGTATCACCATCCCTTTTGACTAGTGCCGCTGAGTCTTCAAGAAGTGGCAGAATCTCTCATTCCCCTTTTTAAAACTGGATGGTGCTTACGAAAAGGATGCCTGGGTTTGAGCTAAAGTAGAGAGACTGCGTGGGTACAAAGTGAGAGAGCAGAGATTTGTCTTCCAGAGTAACATTTCCAACCCCTTTTATATGATTCATTCATTATCATACTTGATTGGTTTTACGGAGCCCAAGGAAGTACCTGGTGCCTTTTGGAGCGTGTAGGAGTCATCTTCCTTGCCTTGAAGAGTTATTTTTCCCACTGGGTGTATCCATACTGGGTAATGGAAAGCAGCTCAGACTCCTGAGCTAGCAGACCCTCCAAGGCTAGAGCAGTGCTGCTGGGAAGGACTGGGGTGGCTGTTTTGCTGAGACACATGGGCAAGTGCTGGCCAGGTGCCACACGAGCGTGGCCCTGCTGCTTCTGAGCCACGGGTGAGGAGCTCCAGTAACTCGACATGGGGTCGATGCCGTCATTCACTTGGCAGCCCTGTGAGCAGCTGGCCCTGCTCTTTCTTCCTACGTGCAGACATCCTGACATCAGTGAGGTTTCTGCCCGGATACAAAGATTTCTTGGACCAGAAGAGGCAGCCCCCTTCCTGCAGTGGAAACAAACCCCTCACTTGTTCCTCACTGCTGTTGAGACTTTTTTATTTTTGTCTTCTATTTAAGTATTACTGCTTGTGGGAGGAAAAGTGTACTTTTAGAAAAATGCTTAAGGAGTGTCTGAAGTATATATAAATGCGAAGGATTTTTCACATTAGCAAACAGTTTTTAACCGAGAGAGCAATAATTGATTCATTTTTGTGAGATGTCATTTTGAAATGAAAATATAGAAAGTATTTTAATTTTTGCAGCTTTTGTGGAGAATAACAGTTGTGGAGAGACAGGCATAAAGTTACTTGCATTCAAAAAAAAAAAAAAAAAAAAAAAGGGGAACCCAATCACCAATTCTAACTCCCCAACCTAACTGGAATAACACAGCATCCTGTCTTTTCCCACATGCATGTTGAGTTCACCTGTTACTCCTGTGCTGTTTTCCTGCTGCACTGAATCCAGAATCAGATTGAAGGCTTCTCTCCTGATACCCATATCCCATGGAGTTTGAGTATCTGAGAGATCACTGTAACATGGCCCTACATGTCAGATATGTTATAATAATACAGCCAAATTCCTCAAACAGTATTATGCAGCTTGTAAATATGACCAGAAACATTTGCTGACATTGAAAATACGATCAAGGTTATTTGTCAGGGCAGTTTATGCAGTTTAGCTATGTAAAATTAAAAGAACAGTCAGGTTTTCAAACAGCTGTAAAGTAAAATAGAATTTTGAAAAAAAATGCAAAGGCAATATAATGTTTAATGAAAAGTTGGCATTTTAAACAAGTAACAAGCAATATTAGAAATTAAAATGGAAGTAAACCTTGGTTCTGCTGCAGAAAAAAAAAAATTATGTTGAAAACGTGGAAATAAGTTTGCCAAAAGCATGTGTACAAATGGAAAATGTATGAGACAATTTACTTTATTATACAGCCTAATGAAGGTAAGGACAGGGTGAGTGATGATAACAAAACCATCATATAGTGTTACTCAGATCTTATAGTGTTACTGGATTTAATGATGGAAGGTGTTGGAAAGATGAAAGCATTTTCACCAGCGGCTAAGCGCCTTTTCTGCACCAGAAAATGTGATGTGGATGTGGGATTCAGCCCTTCCAATAGAAGGCTTGACTTTTGCCTGGAAATGTCAGGTCAGGACAGGAAAGACAATCTGATAAGATTTTGGGAGCTGTGGAAAGAGCTTCAGAGCAAATGAAATGATATCTTATTTATATATGGACAGATTGTGGCTAAGATCTTAAGTACAAATTGAGATTCAATTCAACCCAAAGTAAATACCTCAACTTCCTAACCTCTCATTTTCCCTGTTTATTTAGGGGGATGCTCCATAGCCTGCTCCCAGCTCTCCTTGCTGCTGAACTCTGGGCAGCCTGCAAAAGCTTTCCTGAAAACTGGTCAGAGCAAGAGAGTACCGGAGAAGTTTTCTTCTTTCCATGGGAAGCCTCCAAAGCGTTGTTCTACCAGAAGGATTTTTGTGTGTAACCCAATGCATCTGCCTCCTCTCTGCCTCTGTAAACGGTGAAGAGATATTGGCAGCCCCCTGTGAGAGAAACCCAATACTCCAGCAGTTCCCAAGTGCATAGGTACAGCAGCAAAACCTGGATTTTTATACCTGCAGTTAGAGGCCACAATCTTCGATATTTTGCTGTCGTTCGTTTCTTTGTATTTGTATGTTGAAAAGACAGGCATTTGATGCTTTGTGCCCAAATCACTTCTTGCTATACCCGGAGTGCACTCAGAACTGTAGATGATCAGCTGGAGTGAGCCTGCACGCACCTCCAGCTTCATCAGAATTGTGCTGTACTGCAACAGAGAATTCCGCACAGTGTTTTCAGGATGCCACCTCATGGAGACAGTTCAAAGAGCACGAAGAGTGAAGCACAAGGTTGGATTATATTTCCAGTTAGAAATTTTTTCAGTGAAACCTGTAAAAGGTGCTGTCATGGTTTTGGTGGGAGGGTAAACACGCTGTGTGATGTGCTGTGACACTGTTCTGAGTCTTTTGGGTTCTGCCTTTTTTTTTTGTTTTTCACCACATGCCCTTTCATCAAATAATGTAAATGTTTTTATTTATTCCTCGGAAAAGCAATTGGGCAGTTTGTTCGTTGGCTTGTGATGTGTCAGGCAGAATCAAAGGTCTAAACTACATCAAGGGTGAGTTTAAGAGTCCACACACACCTACTTGGGAGAAAACTTCTCAGACTTTTTGGTTTTGTTTTCCAAAACAAAAGTAATTGATTTAGGAGAAAACAGCACGGCAAGGTCCACTAATTGGATATGTAAAATAGACAAATTTAGGCCAAAGAAGAGATGCACATGTTTAGTAGTAAACATAAATCATCAGTGGAAGTATTTCCCAAGAGATGTGATAGATTGAATATTTAAATGAATACTTTCTGAATTGAAGAAATCCCTGAGGTGGATTCTTTGCTCTAGATTAGAGAGAAGGTCAAATGATTATCTAGGAGATAAATGGTCCTGCCTGGCTTGAAAATTCATGTATTTATTAAATGTAAACAAAATGCAAACAAATTTACATCCTCATTTACTCTAGTACTTGAGGGGAGAAAAAGAAAGCCAGCACTGCAGTACATATTCTTTCTTTCTTGGCACAGGAAAGAGCAGGGCTGCCCTTGCCTCTCAGATAGCAAAATTTTGTGGGTATGTGCAAAGACCTGGCTGAAGGTGGAGCCTTTATTAGAGGTCTGATTAATAAAAAAGACTATTGTGTACTGGTTTGTAGGACGTCTGATTTAGAGGTAGAATGATCTCTGTTACTTTAACTGTGGCTTATTGGCAATGCAGATAATTATTAAAAAAAAAAAAAAAGTAAAAAATGTATTTTATATAGATATGTCTCTCTCTTTCTATCTCTCTCTCAAAACCAAATTATCGATAATTTTGGCTACTTCAAACTGTAGGTTGTTTAACGGGTGGTCCTTAAATGAGATTGGTTATGTGATATGTAATGAAATTCTGAGAAGCACATGAACTCTCTAGCCACACTTGAAAATGTGGGCACCACCTTTAAGCAAAATCGTAGCATCAAGCAGAAGCTTTTATGTCATCCTTATGGGGATAACATCCCAGGAATCCAGTCTGTGGTCTGTTTGATCTAGGGAGAGTACAGGGTCTGCTGAGGCTGCTGAAAACCCGTAAATAGCATTGGGATCTGAAACATATTTCCAGGCAAACTTGTTCTGCCTTCCAGTAAGCGGTAATTTTCAATGGCCAGATTTGCGTTGGAGCGCTGTGTATGAGATCCAGGTGTAGACAAATTCAATGTTAAATGGTCATCTCGCTGTGGCTTGAATTGAAATGAAGATAGTGCATCAGCTCGTCCGAATAAGGTACCTTAGGAAAGGAAAACACTGCTGAGAGAAGCTTTCAAGGCAAGTTCTTTAACTCTCCAGCACTTCATTTTATGCAACTGTTGTGTAGCTGCAAATCATTCAGGTTTTGACTTGATTTCATTCAGATTTTGATTCAAAGTGGATGCTGTATTTGGTTGCCCAATTTGCTCACTGAGGGCTGTTGCATTTAAAATAACGTATGAGGACAGAAATAAGCTCATTCCTAGATGACAATATAATATGATAAGGTGACACTTTTTAAAAATAATAAATTCTCTTTTTCCTCACAGAGGAAAAGAATGGAGAAGGTGTTTGCCTTCTTTCTTTCTGTCTCCAGAAAACACCATTAAGTTATGACAGGATATATTATGGCTTCTCTTTTAATTTGGAGAAATAATTTTTTAATGTGCATTAATTATCTTTCTTGCCTAAGAACCCAGTACTGGAGGACCTGGTCCGACATCCATTGCTATAAATGAAAAGCCTTCTCCAGCTGTAAATAGTGGATTGCCGTTTGCCTGGTTTTGACAAGATTTTCCCATCAATAGAGTGAATTCAGAGCTTGGCTCACAGTCATGCTAAGCATACTAATTTACTTCTGTTTTTGCTCTAAATATGTCAGTTTTGAGTATCTCCCATTTAAAAAGAAGTTTGAGATTTTAATTTATTCACAAAACAAATGTTCTTCTCTTATATCTTCACTTCTCATAAGTCTATAACAGAAATAGTAAGAAAACCACCTGAAGCATCCATCCATATACCTAGAAATGGTTTATGGGGACACTGAAAGACATTGATGTTATCTTTTTAATATTGTAAGGAATAATCCTATTAAAGAAGAAACAAGGAAAACTGTTATGCCCACAAGGCAGAATTATCCAAAGTTGATTGGAGAAGCTCAGGTTACTCTACAAAGCCCAAGCTGTGTGCTGGCCTATCTTTCCATCAGGGCTTGGTGAATGAACAATCATTTGTGGATTCTGCTCATCTCTCTTTGCGAACTTTGTTCAGTGGAATTAGATACAACTTTGACAAATTAGAAGTGCCCCTTAGCCCCACTGTCCCTGACACAGCACAGTCTCCCAATTGTGCCTGGTTTTCTGAAGCTGGGCTGCATCAGAGCCATCAATGGCAGGCCTTCCACAAAGCTACACTTTTTAATAAGGGAATCTGTCAGCACTGGCTTCTCCAGGTCTTGCAACCTTCTCTTAATCCACAGGGCAAACTGCCTTCCCTTTGCCTTCCCTCTGTTGTGACTCGGACTCTGAAATAAATATCCCCTTTGTTTACAATGTGCCCGCAACAAAATTAACCTTTGGGATTAATTGCAGCACAGAGTGGGCTGTGTTTCATCTTTCCTCATAGTACAGGTTTGGGATTAAGTAAAACTCAGCCACCTGCCTAACCAATGTCTGTTGCTTTTGTTGCCGAATCCCTAGTTTTGCTCATAGTTTCTTAAAAGATGGTACTGGTTACTGAACTTTTTTTTTCAGAAAAGTTGATGGAAATTTCATGTAGTGGCCTTTGGGACCAATATATCTGCAGCTGACTTGGTGAGGAGGGAGAGTGGGACTAAATAATATGTTCCAGCTCTGCATAAAAATCTGTTAGTAACTGGTTTGTGGTTCAGCACAGGAAACCAGCACTGCTGGACTGGGTGCTAACTCTGATTTATACTACTCAGTTATATCAGGAGAATTGGTCTGGCAAAGGGTTTTCTACTCTGTACCTCACCTTAATTATTACTTTTTCCCTCCTTGTAAAGAGTATTTGTTAAATCTATCACATTGGTAGGACTGGAAATTAGCAGCATATTCTGTCACAGAATTGAAAATCACAAGTTCATTAACTCTGACCTGTCGTTTCTTGTGTGCCCATCCTGCCCACACTGATGTGGAGGAGCTTGTGGTTTTAAACAGGTTGGGAAGTTGCTTTATGGCCCTTGTCTGAACCTGTTTGCTGAGATGGGTTCCTGCTACGCGTGAAGTGATGAAATTTCAGTATCAGCTTACTGGCTCTGTAGAGACTGGCCTGAGGTAGGTCCTTCAGTTCTGTATGGGCAACCAACGTCCCAGCTTGATTAGCAAAACAAACTTTTATGCATTGCCTTTGACTCAGGGTGTTCCCACAAACTGTTACAGAGGACTATGATGTCCCTTGATCACTCACTAGAGGTCAAAGTATGAACTTGTTGCTTTCTTCAGAAAACATCGTCACTGCATCCCCTCACTGCCGCAGAGAATAGAACTGCTCCATAGAGCAAACTGTCCATTTAGCTTTGAAGGAAAATCAAGATTATCTGCATTCCACGTATATCTGTGCATGCGCCTGCCCCCTGTTTCATGCAACGGTTTAGTGTTGTCCATTCTTAATCCTATGTGAAATAAGAGTTTTAAATTCAAAGGTAACTAAGTTTCCCTAGTGTTGGGGAAAGTAAGAAACTGGATAGGGAAGAGTCACACTAATAGAGCATTTATTGGATGCATGGTTTCAGTATGTGTTCACAAGTTATTTAACACCAGAGAATCCACACAGGAAGGAATCTCATAATACTCTGCTGCCAGAAAACCTTCAGACTCTTGTGCTGTCTTAGTCACAGAAGTCAATCAACCACAAGAACCAAATAAAAAAGAAACCAGACTTCATTAGTTTCAATCCTCATGGCACTATTTCTTTCATTTATGGTTGTTCTGGAAGCGTAGATGTCTTTCCAGTGATGCATGTGCTCCACGCCTTCATCTCCTCAGGGTTAGCACTCAGTGCTTGGGGCTGCTCTTGCAAAGGACTTCAGTGAGTACAGCCTGCAGCAACCTTTCTCTTGAAGGTCACCTGCTATTAGCCCATAAATCTTGAGCTTTGTGCTCTGCTCTGGCTACCTGTTTATTTCAGGATATAATTCAAGGTGTTGGTTATGATCTTATTAAGCCCTTAAAGGCTTGGGACAAGGTTAGCTAAGAAAATTGCTTCTCCCTCCCATGCCGACTTCACGCCCTATCATGGGAGTTATGATCTGTTGGGTTCCTGTGATTATTCTCCCTGCAGTCAACAACACAGCTTTGCCAGGGGAGCAGAGTGTGTGCCTCTGAAACATGCCTCCAGCAGCCTGAAAAAATCCAGCTTTACTGAGTGCAATATGAGGCAAACAACTTCCATTAACATTTTGAAATTTCCTTGGATATTTTCCGGCAGAAGAGTCTGGGGACTCAGTTCTCTGGTGAGGTGCATTGTCGTCTCTGGTCTTTGCTGGTTTTGCCGCGTCGCTGCTGAGTGCCTCACAGTTGCGGTGCACGATTTTTCAAACACGTAACGGATAAAAGCTCCGGTGTTAATACTTGTTGTTTTGCAATGAAACATGGCAGATGAGATCATGCTCCATGACTGCTCATGCTGCAGCTAGGGAAACCTGGAGCAGTGAAGCCTGAGAACTGAGCTCCAGAGACAGCTGGAGTGATGCGGGAAAGGTCAGCGGAAAGTGCCGGGGGATTGATGAGCTCCTTGGTGAGGTGCTAGAGGCCGAGCAGGGCATGATAAGAAATTAAAGCAGTGAGGCAGTGAGAGGAGGTAAGAAGTGGGTGTGGAGACTCCCTCTGTAGCTCCCTTGAGGACGTTGTTAAGAGAAATTTCTCTGAAAGTTTTTTTGTTTGTTTGTTTTTGATGGTACAAACATTCCATCCAATGTTAAACCTTCAAGGTCCTTTATGTCAACTCTTGTTGACACTTCAAAAAACGTGCATAAAGTACGGCTACAGAGTGAATTAAAAGATGCAATAGTTGCTAGATTTCTCATTTTACGTGTTTTTACATATCTTTACCTCCTCACAGCTGATCTTCCTGCATCAGTAGAGTCACCTTCTGTGGTTGCTTCACTGTTAAGCTCTTTGTACCACATCTGATTTGCTTGTGTTGGGCTGCTGTTAGAAAGGAAACTAATAACAATATTTCAAATTTTATAAAAGAAAATGTTATATCCATCCCACTCCCATTGTGTGCCATCTGATGTTAAAGGTCTCACAGAAATTTATGTTATTGATACAGACTTCACATCATTGTGTGGTCTTGACTTGCTTGCCACAAGTTTTGTAATACCCGGAGCTAGCAAGGCCGTCAGCAACAGCCTTTCAGTGTGTGGCCAGCCAGAGAATGACAGTGTTTGCAACAACTTTTGAGGTTTTAAAATATTTCTTTTTCTTCTTCCTTAGGACAGAGGCAATGGCTCTTGAGCATTTCACAGGAGACAATTTTGTGGAAGAAGTCAGGCTTATTTTTTTTTTTTTTTTCCTTCCCAGTGACAGAACAGTCCAGCCCAGGCCAGGGAGATCTTTCTTTTGAAAGCTTTGCTGAAATAGATATCACTGTAAAATGTTCCCACAAAATCAGCACATTTTGATCAAAAGAAATATTTTGCTAAGAATTGTTCCAGGCAATTCCCCTCTCGAATGTCTTAACTGTTTCAATTCAAGTCAGTTTTCCAGGCAGCAAGCTGCCTGTGATGTGGGCTCTGCTTCTGCACCTTTTTCCTTCCTTCAGAGCAACAGCAAGAGCAATCTCTTATTACACTTACAGGGGAAGAATTTACTGTTCCCTTATTCCATCAAATTATATAAATGAAATAGTGGTGATAATTCTAGCTCATCAATAGCAATACGTTTACTCATTATCTATGCCAGACTGAAGACATGTAATTAAACTATACAGAGGACCTTGAAGTGATGTTAGCATTTTAATACAGAGAAGCAGAAATATTCATGGAAGGCCAAATCATGATTTGTAATTTTACTGAGGTCACTGCATGTGTGATATTACCTTCACTTAAGGATATAATAATGAGCCACTCTTAAGTTCAGCTAAAACCAAGTGGGATGCTGGCAATCAAACCCGCAAGCCCTTGCAAAGAGGCTATTAACAACTAAAATTAAATCAGTGCTTAAGCAAAAACTGCAGAGTTACTCCTGCTTTTCTAAATATTCTGCTGATGGAGCTTTGATCCGCTTTTGAAGTTCATTAGATCAGTTTCAAATAACCATGAGCATTGAAGTCGCATCAAATTAGAAGTTCTGTGTGATATTTTAATGAAAAACTGGTGCGAAACTTGACTATGTTGACCAAAGATTTGCTTGGGGAGCTGTTCTTTGTTCTGTTGAGAAATGAAAAGTAGAAACTCAAAGACTGCAAATCCTTGTAGATGAAGGAAGGTGTTCACACGGAGTTGAAATCAAGTTTCACGTGACCATCATGTTGAATCTGGGCTTGGCTCTGCTACAGACTTTTTGGCTCCAGGGTTTTTCGAATCAGGAACCTCAATTTCCCTTAACAAGTCACTGGCCGTTCAGCCCAGTGAGCTGAAACTTTTTCTGGGAGAAGACTTGGAAGAACCTACCAAGCCGAATTGTTCTAGCACTGGGTTAATGCACTGCATAAGCTGACTTTGGGGTCTTATGTAGAAACTTGGCGGCCACTGGGCTTTGTGCTCAGTACTAGCTGTGCATCAGTTGGGTGATGTGTTTGAAAAGGCCAGCTCCAGCTGTGTTCCCCATTGAAATAAGTGAAAATTATGGCACTGATGATGTTAACAAAACCAACAAAAACAAACCCAGAAAAAAAGTTGAGCCTGGACTGTTATGTATGTGTATTGGCCTAACTTTATGTGAAGGTTATGTGCAGCAATGAGGATCTCTTTATACTGTAGATGTACTCAGTGGGGATTAAGCCTTCTCAATTTACGTGATATGAGGGAAAGGTAATGTTAGTGCTTTTCACGATGAGACCTTCAGATCACCAGGAGCTCCAGAGGAAATTTGGCTCAGGTGCTGTCCCTGCGAGTGATTCTACGCAGTATTTTCCTGGCAGTGATAACGGTTTGGATTATATTTAACCCAAATACTGTTGGTTTTATTTGCATGGTTATTTTTAACCTGCTGAATTCTCTGGCCAGCTCTGTAACAGCCATGTGGAAACAAGTTATCTCAGACAAGTGCTGCTGCAAAAAAAATCACTGTGTGTCCGGGCACTGCTTCAACCACCAAAAGAAATGCAATGTGCAATGTGCACCTAACCAAATGGAATGGTTGTGTTTAGAGATACAGTTCTTTCAGGTTTCCAAAGCTGCTTTCTTGTCCCTGCTTTCTGCTATTCCTCTCCACTAACCAGTACCTTGTGCTGAATTGTCTCAGGGAATTGATACAGCCTTTAAAAACATAATTTCGTAAACTGGAGAATTTCTCAAGAGTCTACAGCATAAGGGAGAGTGGGTTTATACCTGCCATAGCTTGGAGGTGAGCAGGCTTTAGTTGTGCTGTGACCTTTGTACAGCTCTTCATGTGCCCTTGGGGGTACAGTTCTCAATCTATAGTTGCTTTTTCTTTTATTTCCTTCTCTCTTGTGTTTTTGCAATTCAGACAAACTACTGAAAAAGAGTCTTCTCTCCCTAAAACGTGAGGTAGTCCCCAGCAGTAAGCAACACCCAAGGATTGTGTAAAATTGAGGGCTTGGCTTCTGCAGAAGGAAAGAAGAAAAGCGTTGCCTTGCAGAAGCAATGTCCATCTCACAGTCAGGTGTCTGTTCTGCGACTGACTTGCGTGATAAATCCTTTCCTCACTCAGGTGGTTTCCTCTGGGGGGAAACAGTGCTTCCCTGAGCCAAGGACCAGGCAGCGTGGGATGGGGCAAAGTGCAGCAGTGGTGAGCGCTCCCTCACGGAAAGGATGATGATTAGGGTTGTGTTTTTGGGGCAAGTCAGGGAAATTCTCAGAACTGATTTCTCTGCCTTTGAATTTTGATTGTTCTTCAGTGAGGAAAAGAATTGTCTTACTGGTCTACATGTTTCATTTGGTTTTTATTGGTAGCTGCCATTTATGATATACTAAATATGCTAAGATGGTCATTATGAGAGTTGTGGCAAAGTTCTGCCCGAGGATGTGGTCTCTTCTGCTGTTTTACAGTCTGTGCTTTTAGATCTATGATTTCCCAGATTAGGAATACTGCAAATTAAATGTGATGCCTATTCAGTATCATCTGTACAGTTTTCTTGCTCTTTCTGTGCCACTGAGCTTCTACCCCATCAGTAAGTGCAGGTTAAGAAGCAGGAAGAATTGTGGTACTTGGCAGAAATACTGATGACAGAACAGTGCATTTCTTTATTCACAATTCCTTACAAATTGCTGATTGATTTTGAATAGCTTTGCGTGTTGAATTTAAAAAAAAAACATCTCACCATATGGGTGATATGAGTTGAACTGCCATGTTGCAGAAAACTCTGGTGAACATATCGGGGAAAACAGACTTGTTTGGTCTTTGAAGATCCTTTTATGGGTGGGGGGGGGGAATGGATGGATGAATTTAATCTGAATCTATTGTAATTAATACTTTCCTTGTTCACCCTCTGTAGTTCTGCAACCTCAGAACAAATATGCGACATTGCATTTCTGGCCAGGCACCACTGCTCAGATGTGATCTGAGATGGCATATATGCAGATACCTGCACTTCTGACTGCCCTACAGCTGCTCGTCAGGTCAGGATACACCATATGCCATGGCAGAATTGTCTCATCTCTGTGCTGGAGATGCTAAGTCAATCCCATAGTTTCTGCTACGACTTTTGACTGATGACAGAGCTGTCTTGGAGAGAATGCACCATTCCTGGTGCCTGAGTTGACGTATTTAGAGTATGTTCCGATATCTCTGTGTATCACCGCACTGTGCCACAACCCCCCCAAGCCCTCCCCCTTCCCCCCCCCCCCAAAAAAAAATAAATTTGCAACATCTGGCTGTGCAGTTGCCACTGTAACTTATTTCCCCAGATGCAAAAAGTGGCAGCAGTCCAAGAAAGATCCAGTTTACTTTAACAGGCTCATGAAATCCTTCTGTACTCTACTTTTCAACAGTCACAGTGCATCTTTCAGCTGTTTGTGAGTTTTAGCTTCAAAACACTCCTGTGAAGTACAAGCTCTGTTTGCTAAATGGAGAATCAAGGCATGGGGCAGAACAACACAAAGCCTGCTGGTAGACACAAACATTTCTGAACTCTCTTTGTTTGTGGTGCTGGTTAGCTGGCGGGTTTCTGTGTCTTGTACAGCCAAGCTCTAAGAACACAGAGAATATAATATCATGACTCAAGTCCCAGTGCCCAGCCAGGGCTCCTCTGCTAGACCATGCTGCTTGAAGATCTTATGGCAAACCTCCTTTTCTTAAAATTTCTTTAAGAAGCTGCAGTACTTCACCGGGAACTAATGTCCTGTAGTTTCTGCAGCTTCCATCGCAGTTGTGTCTGTGTTCTCAGTCTCTTGCGGAACATGGCTCAGGATTTCCCACCTTCCCGGTGCTCCTGGATGGAGCTTTCCATCTGCAGATGCGCTGCGAGTGATCATGGGTGTGGTAACTCATCCTTCTGAATTGCCTCAGTGACAGCAAGAACTAGCGATGACAGCCTGATTTACAGTTGCCTGTAATATAATGAGCATAACCATCAGTAGAGGAGAATTAGCCAATTACTGCTGCTTAGGGATCGCTTTGTGAGGTTACTCCAAATTAATTGTTTGGGAGCTGGATTAGTGTCAGATGCCACCAAGGGACAAGTGGTTAATTGTAATGAGTTTTTGTGTTATGCCACTCCCTAACAATAAGGTTGTTCTTAGAAACAGGGCACGATACACGTCAGGAGAAGGTGTCCATTGTAAATAGAGGTTGGAATAAACTCAGGCTCTGGTAGTTTATTATTAGAGGTAACCTAGAGAGATAACGGGAGAAATTTCAGTATATTTAACAGACGCTTATCAATCCCCAAAATGGAAAGTGTTATGAAAACTTTTAAAGAAGGGAGGGTGTCCTCTCTCCACACCCCAAACCTTTGAAGGCTCAGTGTGTGTGTGTACATAAACCCAAAACATATAAATGTCCCAGCTGACATGTTGTGTTGTGACAAGTCATCTCAGATTGTGTCAATCATGTTGCCTTATGCTATATTAAGTGACATACTATAATGTGATTGATACAACACGAAATGACACATCATTGTACAAAATATCATCTGGAAAATTTAGGAAACTACCAAGGAGAGGAAGCTGACTGTGGCATTTCAAGTTTCGAGGCAGGAAACCTAAAGAAGTGAAAGGAGCTCCTTGGAATCAGACCTGCTGCTGCCTTTGAGAATAAGGTCAAGTGTGCTCTACTACCTGAATCTTTTCATGGGTAATTAGTGGGTCAGTTTTCAAAAATGCCCTTGTTCCTTGGGGACTGACACATATCTGTGGGTCTGAATGGAATTTATCTGAACCACTTGGCACATCATTAATTGTTAGTGTATCTGCACCATACAAACAGGGCTGCAAGCTAAATGCAACCAGTTTCAGTTCAGGGGAAAAAGAAAAAAAAACCCTTTCAAAACAAAACCAAACCAGACTGTTCTCCCTTTCTCCATCTGGATTCTGCTTTCCTCCCATGCCTTCTATTTTTTATTTTTCTGTTTTATTTATATAGTGATTGAAATACTGAAGTGTCTCTAGACCCCATCACAACATCCGCTGGGGCCTGGAGTGTCCTATTGTAGCCACCCCTGAAATGCAGTGGTAACAGGAGGCTCACCAGTAAGTGCTGTGGAGCAGCTTCTCCTTCCCAGCAATGGCACAGGGCTTCCAAAACTTTGGACACCTGGCTTGAAGCTGTGGGTGACTGTGCTTTGAGAGCTTCCTCCCCCGAATCTGCATGGCATGGCCTCTTGCTCTTGTCACCTGTAGGCAGCACCTGAGCAAACTAACCTTGGCAGTATGTGGATAGTATTGTGTTATACTGATTGCTGGAGCAAGTAAAAATTTCCTGGAAAGGGGAATTTCTCTGAAATGAGAGCTTTAAAGAGAACGGGAAACTTTGAATTAGGTTGGCTTCAGCAGATGCTTGCTTAATGGGATTTAGGGGTTGCCTTCTTGCACTTACTGGGAAAAATGGGCCAGGGACAAAAATTTAAACCTAATTTGGTACTGCCAGCAGGTAATAAAATGTAGAATAAAGCCAAATATTTTGAACATGAAAAAAAAATTGGCTAGATATCTTTTTATTGTACTAGAAAATGGAATAGAATGGACAATAGTCAATTTTTCAGTAACTTTTTTACTTTAGCAGCCTTTCATCCCTTTCCTTTTAGTGGTGGAGACTAAGGTTTTTCCATGATGAAGAGATAATAGTGATAATTTGTTCTTTCCAGAGTCAGAAGGGTTATGTTGGACGCGTTTTTGCTGCTGTCTGAGCCTTATTCCCCTCTGCCTTGAGGACAGGACAAGAAAAACACACAAAGAAAGACAAGTCAGGGGAGCTATTTCTCTGTTTGATGCTGACTTTTACCTGCAACTTCAAGATGGATGGAGACACAGACGGACTGTGGTCTTATTCCAGGCCAATTTTGATCTGCTTTGGGCTGCTTAACATTGCCTTTTCCAAAGTGTGATTTACAGCAGCCTTAGCAAGCCCAGTAAAACTACTCTTAAAAGACAAAAGCAGTAGAAATGAAAATTTAAACAAACCAAATAAATGAAAGAAGAAACCCACAAAAAAACCCCAAACCAAACCAAACCAAACCAAACCAAACCAAAAACCATAGAAAAAACCAAGAGGGAAGAGAGAACTGTAAGGAAGGCCATTGCAGAAAATTCTTTCACATGCCATTACAGATGTCCAGGTTTAGCCAGTGTTGGGGAAAGTGCTGAAACCATCTCTCTGGGGCACTGGAAAGCTCAGTAGCATCACAGAGAAACCTCCCCAGTTCTCAGTGTAGCTATTTGAAGAAATCGTAACAGTATTAATATTTGTTTTGCTTGTGGTTTGTATTAACTGATAGAAGCAACTTGACAGGTTGAAACGGGTCTTGTTAATTCCAGTAAAGTAGCTCGCATCTGTCTGGCCCAGGCCAGGTTTGGTCTGTGATCATGCCATTCAGGCAAGAAATGAGAAGTACAGAGCTCAGAGAAGCAAGGTATTTAAGGTCAGCCTTGGTCATCTCTAAATCTCCTGATATGTCTCCAGCCAGAATTGACCACAGAGCAAATTGGGACCTTCCACAGGCTGGTTGCAAGGAGATGTAGTCTTTGGATATAGGCATATGGACAAAATTAAATGTTAGCTGAATCTGTTTGAATGCTTGCAGGCTTCTGAGGAAAGTTTATCTCATCAAGTCAGTCCAGTACCAGGTACCGTGTAGCTGGATACTCCTAAAAATACTTGCAAGTCCAAATAGTTTCACAGTCTTTGACTGAAACATCATTGCTAATTCAATACTCAATATCATCAGTCCCTGGCTAAAGGCAAAAAAGAAAACAAAAAAAGAGTCAGTCATCTGGCGAAGGAGTGGGAAATATGCTGCATAAGCAGTCCTACGGCTGGAATTGTTACCAGCAATTACACAAAATGGAGTCTGGGAAGATTATGTAGATAATTTGTGAGCTCAGAGACTTAAATATACAGTCAGTTTAGTTAAATAAATCCAATTGCACCAGAGATAATAAAACCAAAATCCTAGAGCAGTCTTTTCCTTAACCCACACTTGAAGAGGAAGGAGATGGAGGGGGTGGGAATAAAGAGGTGCCACATCTGTTTGAATTTGGAAGTAAGCGCAATCTTTCTTATTTTATCCAAATCTTTTCTGAATTAGCAGTTCCTGTTCTGTAAATGGCAATGCCCACATGGTCAAAGCACAGCACAGTGTTTGCACTGATGTGTGGTGTGGTAATGCTGACTGTAGAAAGTCATTAGTCATTCATAATAAAAGGCAAAAAGAGGGAGAGAGGATACAGGGCACCTTACAGCTTTTGAACTGCGCAGTGCTACAGCCAATTTCTCAGCTGCTCTAAACTGGCAAACCCCAACGAGCTGTAAATGGTGTATTTTAGAGATATGGCCTTTGTTTCTTTTTGTTTTCCTCATGCAAAAGGTCTAGTCCTTTGTAGTAGCTAGTCCTGTTTGCTCAGTAATCGGATGCCCGTGTGAACTAATTTAATAAACGTATATTGTCTTTTGTGATTTTTTTTCCTTCTCTGCATGTCAGTGCTCTTTTTCTGAATGGAGTTCAATTATTATTATAGCATATATTACTTTGGATCATTTTACTGCTCAATCAATACACATATCTGTACAATAAATATTGACGTTGCTTTAATGTTCTGCAATGTTCACTGTGTCAAGATTATTTCAGTCAGAAGCCACCCATTACCGCTTGTTTCTAATATTTCCTGTCCACTCAATGTGAAAAAATTTGCTGCTCAAGCTTCTCCTCTGCCCTGGTTTCAAAGGATAAATGGAGGTAAGCGCAGCCCGCTCAGTTTAATTCACTAGGCAGGATGAATCAGACTCCATTCCTCTAAGTCTTGTGTGTGTCATTTGGCATCTTTTGTACTTTATTTCTCCTTCCAACCGTTTTTTATCTCATCTGTTAGAATTGGTAGGTAGTTGGGATTGTCTCTTGAAGTGCATTTCTACGGAGCACAGCACGTCAGGGCTCAGATTTCACTTGTGACTCACCTAACAGTGCTGGGACGTGGGCTGCTGTGGAACAGTGGGAAACACGTGTTGGAAGAAGCAGCACCACACACAGGCACATGGAAGACGGGAGCTGAGAACAGCATGGTTTTGTTACTCCTCTCCTGTAACGTCTTCAAGAGTAAAGGAAGTAGGGGAGAGATGTGCCATAACCCAGCGTTAAATGTTACACTACCAGCAGCATAAACTATCAGTGGTGAGAAAAATACAGCATCTTTTTTAGTAATCAGAGGCAGATTTTCTCCTGTTATTCACATGCAAGTGTAGGGACTTCAGTGGGCGCTGGCAGTGGTATCTGGCTCGGCACGTTCAGTGAAACACATATGGCTAATCATCGAAATCTGAAAACACTGGATCACAATTCTGTCTGTGTTGTGAAAGGCATAGCGAGAGTTACTTGAAGACTGCATTCAAGTTGAAAGAAATTGCCACTTTTGGTGTTTCCCATCTGGGACAATATTGCCTTATTTGCCACCAAGTAATCATAATATCTGTCTGGCATATGCACCATGTTAACACAAACACGTACGTGGATCTGCATGTGTATTCATTACATTCCACCTTCCCTACTGTACAGTAACGGGCCAGCAACAGCTCTGAAAAATCATAATCTGTTTACACACAAACACGTGTGTATTTATGTCCATGAAAGGAAAAAGTCATCCAGATTGCCTGATCTTCTACGTTCCTGGCTCCCTCTGCAGCCTGGGAATTGAAAGTAATTGTGATGAGGTAAGGGAGATATCTACAGTTAGAGACTAAACATAACCCAGACTCACCAAGCTGAAACTGGACTTGAAAAACAAATGTGTTTAAAACTGCTAGACCATCACTAGAACCTTGGGAATCCTGTTCCTAGGTGGCTGCTGGAGGAAATGCTGTAGCAATGCACTGGCACTCAATGCCAAAGGGAGATTTCTTGCTTAGTTGAGGATTTTTGGGCTAGCAATCCCACTGGCACAGTTTCTCAAGTCTTTCTCATCTTGTGGACAGCATTTAAGGTTCAATATCCTAACCACCTGATGTTCCACCATTGCTCATAGTTGCTGTGTTTTTGTTGCTCCTAGCTTTGAATTGTCACAGTTTTACGTAGGCTGCATTTAGGTGAAGCTAATGACTGTCTGAGTGAATGGTATTTTGTGCATTTATCATTCATTTTCCGTGAAATGAATATACCTCTCGTGAAAAATACCGGTAAACTGCTAATTAATTGTTACTATCAATGAAAATGATTGTAAATAAGCTTTATAATGGTGAAAAGGAGCTATTAGTAATGTCTATATAGCAAAGGACTCGGCACTGGAGACAAGCAACCAAATGTTATGCTGCATTTTCAGAGCTGAAAGCTCTTATTTTCATTGTATAATTTATTCATTGTTGTTAATGATAATTCTAATTGAAACATTGCACTGGGGAGGGAAACTACCCAAAACAGTTCTGGTGAGATCTGATGAGGTCAAATGAGTGTGTTTTTGCACACATCTCCATGTCCCTTATAAAACCCACGCTCTGTTCTTTTATAAGGCTTGGATGAAAGACTACAAAGGTTTCTGGAGATTCCTGAGTTAACCAGGAAATAACTGTTAAAGCACCTTGTTGATCTCATCCCTTGATCTGACATTCAGCTCACAGCATCTGTCTCTGGCCTCCACTCTTGTGCTTAGTTAACTTTATATGGCATTTTGACTGCCCCCAGCTTTTGTGATATCTAGTTCAAAGGGTTCAGAACATTATCACAGCGTTTATTGCTGGGCCAGCATTACCTCTTGCCCAAGTGACAAGCTGATAGGGACCCTATCAAAGACAATGTCAGGAAGCACGTTTATTCAGCATGCCACAGAGAAGCCCCAGATTCCCTTTTTTCCTCCTTTTAATTTTCTGGCATTCCACTCTACGGATGATCAGATTATTCTCTGCTCCCAGAAGAACATTTTGAACTCGGTCCTCCTGAGTTGTGGCATTACCTGATTTCTATTTTTATAGGCAATGCTGATCAAATACTTCCTTTTAAGCAAATTTTGCTAACGTCGATGCTAAGAATCTCAAAGATATTTGTGTTTTCCTAAGGCAAATGAAATTCCATGGACTGTTTCTTGCTTCCTAAAAGCAAAGGCCATCTGAGTTAATGTCTCTTCTGAGCACTAGAAAAAGTGCTGACCCAGCTGGGGGCACTGGGATTCAGAGCTGGGCCCTCAAGAGCAGATGGTTTAACAGGCTAGTCCATTAATCAACTCTGCTTCCCCAAGCACTATGTTGTACTTTCTTTTTTTTTCCCTTTTTTTTTTTTTAAGCAATCAAGTGCTGGGTAAGAGAAATGTAACTTCTTTTCTTTTTCCAAGAGATGGCATCTGATGCACACGTGCCATTATATTTCTGTTATTTACAATTATTGTGCTAAAATGCAACAGATGTTTATAAGCAGTTACAACTAAATTCTCTGGTAAATTTGCTGAATGAATCCCATACATTTTCAAGTGCTTTGAATGCTTCTAAATGTAAAAAGAGAATTTGTTTCAGGTAGACAGAATAATCCAATCCTGGGATTTACTGGTTAGAGGTAAAAAAAGAGTGAGCTAACAAAATCTTTAACACAGCCAGACAGGTAGAGGAGTCCCAAAGCCTCTTAATACACATAACCTAAAATGAATTACTTTCATTTCTGGTTAAGCCCCTGAATACTTGTATAAATGCTTGAAAAGAAATGAAAAGATATTGAGGGAACAGAACATTTCTATTGCTCCCTGTGAAAGATCCCTAACTGAAGGGGAATGCGTTCCTGCCAGGTGGCCTGTAGAAGTAAGCTTGTGTGTGACAATTCCTTTACATTCACAGCCAATAGCTTGTGGACCCAAGGGATGAAATGATATTTTGATCTGACTTTGTTCTCTCTAACCCCTCTGCATACTAACACTGTGTTTGAATGCCTGGAAGTGTGCTGTTCCAGGGCAAAGTCGGGTAGTGCTGTGGAAACTTGCGTGAGGAGTCCCATGTGAAACACTGTTAAATGGTACTTTAAAGAAAAAAAATTATTATTATAATTTTAGTGTTATAGTTTTTCAACATAAGGGTTTAGAGTTAGTGAGAAGCAGTGAATCAACTTTATTTTGGAGGCAGTGACTCCATCAGCTCCTCAGCATGCACTGTCTGTCCAGCCCACCCTTTTCTAGCAGCAGGAACACCTTTCCAAAAATGAGAAGTCTCAAGGATGTCCACATATTTGCTCTCTCTGCACAAACAATGTCTCGTGGAATAGGAAGTGAAGGGATTCCAGTCAGTATTATCTGCTATTATCTTTACTTGCTCAGAAGGAGTTACTTAAGATTACCCAGCAAGCATAAGTTAGTGTAATTTTTAAGTTGCTGCTAACGTAGACTGGATTGGTCTGGGTAACTGTACAACCCTGTGCCACATTTATACATTTAAGCCACCCCCAGCGAAGCTTTTTGTAGTAACATGAGTATCTCTGCTTGTTTACTCCATCAAGATGCAAATCCCCCATGTATCAGGTGATGCAGATAAACAAGCTTGGCATCTCCACACGTTCCAAGGACTGAGAGGAGGGCAAGAGGAGGAGCTGTGCAAAAACATGGGCATATTTACCTCCCAGCATTAGCAATTAATAAAATTGCTCTGCAATTGAGGTAGAGAAGTAGCTTTTTCCTAAAGTCTGACATCAATTTGACCCAGAACATATTTGGTATTGTTTTCATCTCTCCTGTTTTATTTTCTTTCAGTTTTTTTTCCCAGTCTCTCTCCATGGTTTTACGGAACAGAGATGAACTGTAGAAAGCTTCTAAACACAGCAAAGAAAGAGAATAAGCAGACGGGGATTTTTGAAAGATGATGTTAGGATGGGGTAGGAAGCAGTGTCTGGGATCTGAATGGTACTTGAGGCATAGGGACTTTGCTGCTGCTGGAGTTTTAGCCTGTCATTCATTGTTTAAGGGTTCACTGACTCAGTGTTTTGTCTGAGTATATGAATCAAATTAAGACAATATTGTATGAGGGATTTGGGATGGAGATGAATGCCTTGTGAAGTGCGAGAGGTACGCTAGCTAGCTCTAGACTTGGAAGTTTGATTTGCACAAAGAACACAAATCTCCTGAGAGGTAATAGATGGAATAAATTGTGACCCTTCTGAATGGAATCTGTGGAATGAGTGGATTTTCATGGGACACCTTGCCTCTTAGATCCTTGTGGGACATTTTCATTGTTGCTATGAAAATGAGTCCTAGCCTACATAAAATAATCTTCTCACCTAAGCTGCTGAGCACTAAGTATAGCTGGCACGTATAAGCTCTTCCTTGGAGGCTGCTTAGTCAGGGCTCTGGTGTTAGTGCCAAAATTGTAAACCAGATGTTAGGAGGTGAGCTTCTTAACCTGTACATCATGGGGGGGGGGGGAATTGAGAAGATTATTTGCATAAAGTATTTTTTAAAAAACTTTGTTTAGTCTTCAAGGGCAAAGGGGGCTTCTCCATTGGCTCAGATGGCAGCAGTCGCTCTCAGTCTTCAGGGAGCTTGGAGTTTTTGCCAAGAATGTCCTGAAATACCATTCCCACTGCATTATGGAGTGGGATTTGCAGCACTGTGATGCCATGGTGGAGACTGCTTCCTCTCACAGTTCCCTGGAAGCCAAGATTGTGAAGAAACTAGGCAGAAATCTCAATTTGGGTCAAATGACCTGTGTAATTTTAATATTTACAATAGACTGTAGAAAACCATATACTAATGACTTTATATTTCCTTAACTTGGAGACGGCCAAAGAGTATTTGTATTTGAAATATGGCATGAAATATTCCCAATAGCTGCCCTAAATAAACACAACTGTTTGCATTACCTTTTCACCTGTAGCAGATTAAAGTGCTCCTTAGCCATTGGCTGTGAGTGAAACCAAGATCAATCTCTATACTTCTACAAACCATCGTATAAATACATTCTGACTGTTTTCATAAATTAATCACAGAAGATTATGAGGGACATGCCATATTGTGCATATTTCTTGCAAGCAAAATAGAACTGTCTGCAATTCCCATTGCAAAATTATGGAATGGACTGAATCATAAGAAAAACATACAGGAAAATCTGCTATTTCAGGACAGCTGTTCAGTATTTTTGGACAACTGACACTTTTTTAAAACAAAAATAAAGCATGAGGGGTTTTTTTAAACTAGAAATAGTGAGCCAAATTCATTAAGGGAATAATTTCAATTCACAAAATAGATCATTTCCTTTCTTCCCAAATCTTGCCGAGCAAGCAACATTTCCCATTGCTATTCCCTAGAACTCTTTCGTGAGTTTCCACATTCAGGCCCAGAAAAAATATCCCATTTTCAGATATAAATGACAAAGAATAAGAAAACAGCTTGCTACAGTTGTAGCACCACGTGCTGTGACTCTCTGAGCTCTCTCAATCCATCACTTCAGACACCGCCATGGTGGCTGGACAGCAACCTGTGTGCTGGAGGGAACCTTGCTGGTAATGCAAGCAAGTTGTGCACCGTCATACGGTGTGTGGAGAAGGTCAGGAGTGGAGACCATGAGTATAAATCATTGTGGTTCAGGTTAGAATCTATCCTCTAGCAAGTGAAAATTCATGCTCATTAGAATAATTTCTTGAAGATGTTAATTTTGCGCTTAGTTAGATATGATCTTGAGGGACTTAAATCTTGAGGGATGTGTTCAGACCCACTTTGACTGTTTTTGCTGCCCTTTTGGTGAAGATATTGGGTGTGTTGACTTGCCTGTTTTCCTTACATTCGCTGTCACGTTTAGAGGGTTTTTTTCAGTTCAGACAAGGCAGACGCTGTCCTTTTGTGCAAAAGAGAGGGAGGATGGCAAATCAAATTCCTGAAGATAGATCTGCTTGGAGAAGGGGTTTTTGCAGTCTGAGAAGGACCGTCAGTTAGGACGGTCAAAATATGCTCTTGCAGAAATGTTGTCACCTTAGATCTACACTAAAGCGGTGTCAGTTTTTTGCCGTGTGATTGTATCTAATGCTAAAAGGATATAAGCTCTTAACTGAGCTGTGAGATTGTGTGAAGATGTAAGTCATCTTGTGGGGGGATGAGGTAAGAAAAGAGAAGGATGAGACCTGAAATGTAGGATTTTAAAGGCCTGAGAGCAACAAGGTACTGCAGTTTCCCTCTGTGGGCCAGTAGCTTGTTCTCCTTCTCTCCCTCTCCTTTTTTCCCTCTTTCCCAAGCCACCCAATCATTACCTCAGCCAGCAGAGTTGTGCTACATTGCATTACTGCACTGTCAACAGTGTGTGGGATATTGCGATTACCACGGCGCTTTTATGAACTGAATCTTGGAAACTGCGGCCCGTGCCTGCTACTGGAATGTGCCTCACACAGCTTCCAACCAAACGCTTTCAGAACCAGACAACTAAGCAATATAGAAGTGCATGTTTGAAGAGAAAACCACATGAGGGTGGTTTGCTCAGTGCCCATTTCTGCAAGGTAATAAATGTGTCTAAGTACCCCCTGCTCCCTTCAGGTCATGGGAAGTTGAAGGTACTCAGCACCTTTGAACATCTGGCTTTAGCAGCCTGGGTAGCACATTGCACGATTTCTTCACACGGTGGTTCATAACATTGCTGTGGTGCTTGGACAGGGACACTTGTACAGAAGTTCTTGACAAGTTTTTGGTTGTTTTTTTTTTTTTTTTTCCCTTTAGGAAAGTGCATTGAAGGTTCACAGTCCAGTTCCTTGCTTGCAGGTTGCCTCAATGGCAAAAAAGCTTCTCGAGCTTTCAAGTAGTTAGAAGGTGATTCCTACCAAGTGCCTCTGATTATTTGGCTTGGCACTCAATTTTAAAATGAAACCCTTGTGGAAACCAAGCCCTCCTTTGGTCAGTGCTCTTTTTCATCCCATCAGAGGCCTCCCTGTTCTTTGAAGGTTATAAGTACAAAGTGGGAATATGAATAAAGGCTGAGGGAACTGTCTTGGTATTACTAATGATGGAGAGGTAGCGAACAGAAGGTTTGAGTGTTACTGCCATAATAGAATAGAAAGCCTTGTAATTTCATGAGTTTCAAACAATATTCCTTCTGCACAATAGCTTCCTCTGTTAGTTAAGGTACGGCAAATATTGTAAATCTCTGGAATCTAAGCACTGCAGGAAAAAAGGTAGAAACAACTTAAGGACAACAGGAGAAGGCCATGTCTGGTGTGTGCGATAAGGTTTGAGGAACGCATGAGATAAAATTGCAGAGTGTAAATCTTGACTCTAAATCTTACACAAAACAGGGATGAGGAGGAAAGTGTTAGAGGGGCAAGAATAATATAGATCAGGTGCAGTGCACCCTACAGGGGCTGGAAGGACAATAAAAATAATCCTTGCTACAAAGCAGCCTTTCCAGTAAAAAAGGTGGATGCAGGAGACTCTCTTCACCCATTTGTTCTACCATTTACTTCCTTCTCCAGAGCAAAACCATGCTGTGGTGAAGTTGAATGTGACTCTGCAGATATCTTAGGCTGACTTTCCTTGTTCATGAGATAGTATCAAGCTCACATGCAAACTAGAGGAACAGGAAAAACAAATTGCATGAATAAAACGAATGTCTGGTGAGAATAATGGGCTTGCCTGAAGAGGATTTTCTGGTGCTGGCATTGGTCCTGGCCATAATGTTATGATACTGTAGTTTCCTTTCCTTTGTACTAAGGTCCTATTTCTGATGGCTCAACAGATGTCATAGGTGCCTTAAATCTGTTTGAAAGGTGTCCAAGCACATCTGTAGGTGGCGTCCAAAGTAAGCCACAGTAATGGGCAATTCTTTGACTACCTATGAGAATTATTATGGTTTTACCACCTTTTACCACACGGGTGAATCACAAAGCCCTTATAAATTGTTTAGATACAAATTCTTAATATTAACCATGAGCAAAAAGTAGCAGCTGATACTTGTTTTTTAAACCGTTCATTTGAAAATAATATTAGCTTCTTTTACAAACTGTAAACCCCACTCACAGCCAGCCATTTGGTATGGTTAAAGTACTTTGCTGGGGCATACAAAGATGCTTTGCCTTAGAAGGATTTTATTAGAAGGTGTCTTTCTGTCAAGGGTTATATTCAGCATCGATTTAATATCTGCCATATTCCCATCAGGAGGGTGGGAGGAGTAGTAGCACCCCACTAATCCACCTAAACCAATAATATTGTTGGCCTTAAAATCTAATGATCTAGTTCAGTGCTTTGCCCTTGTGATCTGAACACTTCCGCAAAGATATTTTTCTCTTGTAAAACCATTTTTTCCCACCTGGATGTCCTTGTGTAAGTCTTTAAAGCCTAGGGCTGCCAGACCAGATGAGAGCTGCAGATTGCAACCTTGGCCTGTCCTGGATGCTTTTTGTGTCTGACTCTTTACTTGTCCTGAGCAAGACACCCATCATGTTGCAGAGGATCCCTGGCTTCAGCGTGTCAGATAGTGCCAGTTATAATTATAGTCACTAAGGTCCACACCAAAGGGGTTAAAAGGAGATGCTGTAAACTTGGACAACCTCCCTACTATTTCTGAGGGCTAGATTTATTCTCTGGACTACTTCAGTCTCCCTCCAGAGAGTTCATTGTGTAAGTCAGTATGACAGATTTATCCATGCTCACAGAGACGGTGGCTGTTTTCTCACTAGGCAGGTGGAAGGAGAAAGCAGCATAAAGACAGCTGCCAGCTGAGAGGTCACAGTTGAACTCATGCCATGAAATGGTCATAAATTATAAATCTTCCAAAGAGTTATAGCTTCTGCTCTTATTTCTGTCTTGTCCTAAATTTCTCAGTTGCACTTCTATTTATTTTAGGCATGTTATTATCGTCTGCAAAGGTCACCGAGTGATAGCTGGGCAGAGTTTCACCCAAAGAGCACAGCCCCTGGGCACTGATCGCTGAAGTTTCACTGAATCCTCCCTGCTGTGCTCCTCACACCTGCACTGTGTGTATCTGATGCAGGCAATTGTGCTTGGTATTATCAATCCACTTTACTTTCATGGCCTTAGTTTATGCTCTGATTTGGAATATTATCAAAGCCATCCCCAGGAAAGCAAAGCCAGTTACTCGGTGGGAATTTGGGAAGTGCTGTAGATTATGAGACTGGATATGCTCATTGGAAGTCCATGCTAACCCTTGGATCTGTTCAAAGGTCTGCCCTTGATGTCAGTGGGATTAGGCCCTAGGAGCATGATCTTTCATAGTGAAAAAAACGTTTCTGCATGATTCAGAGCTCTGAAATCACGTTGCTAGGTGTAGAAGGAAGCATGTGGAGGCTGGATTTCAACTGGCATAGACCAGTGGAACTCCTTTGAGGAACTGGCACTCAGCACCTTGCCTGATCACGCTCTTCAAACAGCAATATTTTTTTTCCTGGTAGCATCTGTGCATATCCTTCAGGACTGACCACTTTTGAATACTTGCAGCCTAAGTTTAGAATAGCCATTCTAAACTTCTACGAATAGCAGCTGCCCCATTGCTGCTCCAAGTACTGTCTATTCTTAGTGTAGCCAAATTCCCCACAAATTCTTTCAGGGCCTGACTTTTTTGCTTAAGTGAGTGTCACTGACACCACCTCCCTCCAACATTAGTCCCTCTACTGCTGTTTGCTATTTCCATTTGTATGATACACATGCTGTAGGCCCGGTTTAATTACTGCTCCTTCCCTGAAACAGAAACACGTGTACTCAGATGGATGTTCGCGAGCAATTCCAGTGGCATCGGTGGAAGAGTCGCATGCTTAAAGCTGAACCGGTGTTTGTGGGACCAAGTCCTTTAGGATCTGTAGCTTTTACGGACCAAGGTCACTGAATTTTCAATTTAATGTGGATTCTCTGTGTCTTTGGAAAGGCTTCTGTTTTCTAGATCTTCTTAAAACCTTCAGTTTGAAGGTAGAAACGCACACTGGCAGCAGTACCAAGTACTGAGCTGCAACAGGGGGTTTGAGGTACGCCGTGGGGAAGTGTGGTGGCCACACCCCTCAGGAACATTTCCTCACACGTACCCTTCCTGTCACAGGCTGACTTTGCGAAAAACAGGTGGTAGAAAGGAAACCAGGCATGTAAGAAGGAAGTGAAGAAGACTGGCCTTTTTATTGCTAGTAAAATTTCCTTGACTGCCAAAAGGTCTTTGAAGCAAAAATACCAGCTTGCTGGGTGGCATCCACAACCTGATTTTAGCTTTAACCATATGGTAGCACAGCATCAGATTTTTCCCAGCAAATACACCTTCCCACCAAGTGCTTTCCAGGTTCTAAGTGTTTGCAGTATTTCTTCCTCTCTCCCTTGGATTTTAGGATGCAACATGTTTGTTCTTGCAATTTTTTTTTTAGTTTTCCAACATTCCACTTTCTTGATCACCAGCACCAGTATGATCTTGATTTCCTTAAGCACTTCTCTTTCTCCTCTGGGAAATTTATGTCTCTTTCTGGCATCTGTCCCCTCTCCTCTCTGCACACTCAGGCGAAGAATTAATTTCATTTTTTTCCCCTTAAACAATGCCCTTACTACTTGTGTCAATAAATTACTCTTGCCATTTTTAAGAGGCCCTTCTGTCTCCTTCACTGCCCTCTCCCTTGGTATGTACTTTAAAAATGTCTTATTTATCTTAACCCCTGCTGTGATCTTTCCCTGCTCAATTCTCCATCTTTGCCTTTCTTAAAATTTTTTACACCAGCTTTGCCCTCTGATCTTTACACTCCACTGCTGGACTTCATATTTTATACAGAAATTTTTTACAGAAGTTATCTTCTTAATTATAATTAATCCTACTAAATAATGGGCTTCAAAGTAAGAACCTTTTTCAGTACCATTGTTACTTATTTGAGATTAACAGCGTGTACTTGTGGTTTTCTATTTGCCATTCTGCCTGTCTTTTTTCATATTTGGTAAAACAAAATTAAGATCATCCATCTATTATTTTCTTATAAGTTTTCAGGGTTAATTTTTTCTGCTCAGTCATTAATTGTACACCCCATTGCATTACAGATACTGTTATTTAGCAGTTTTTCCATTCAGACCTCAATCTGCAAGTCATTTGAATGGTGCTTTAATGTGTAAAGGACAGTGCATGGTAACAGATTTTCTTCTGTGCCTCAGATATCAAGAAAGTCTTTTTAAGACTAAAAATGTCCCCCTTTTTTTTTTTCTGTATGCAATACCAGGAAGATTAGGGCTCTGACCCCGCAGGAAAGACTGAAGATGCAACTGGAGTGACTTATCAGAGATAGTCTTACCCTCCATGTAAGAATTGAAATGCGTATGATAATTCTCCCTTATGGTCTTATACTTTCAAAGGGCAGGGTCATCCAAGGGAGCAGAGAGGGAGAGGAAAAAAGTGATCTGCCCGAGGTAGCTGAGATCTGGCCTTATGATGTAAGCCTGTGGAGTGTAAGTGCAGTGATCCAGCCCTTCAGCTGGGCCAGTAAAAGAGCAGTTTCTGCAGCCAGTTTTCCGAATCTCTCCTCGATTAAGCTTGCCTTTACAAACAAAGTTATTCTGTGTGAGATCCTGGCGACACATCTTTGCAGATACCGTTTTGATTTTGAGTGTTGCCCCAGAAGATCCTGCTGCAGCAGGCAAATATATTCACATGCTGCCTTCTACAACCTTTACTGGATCTTCTTCAAAGACGTAGATTTGATATGTAGTTTTCTTTTGCCTCACTTCACAGACTCATCGTACCTTCTACTCTGATTCACTCTTAAAACTGGGCTATATTTCTCACCTTAGAGAAAGTGCAAATGATTGAGAGGCTCAGATCCTGAGATAAGGCAAAAGAGGGTTAAAATGTTTTTGCCAAGTTTTGTCAGATTTTCCAAATGGTTTGTGAAATACCATTGTGGTGCATAACAGATTTGCTGCTTAACTTTGGTGGCAGGGGAATCCATGGGCATTTTATCAGGTTTTAAGTGTAGCACTCCTCTCACAGGAAGATTTATGTATGTTAAATCCCTTAATTTACAATCAAAAAGGAAATAGCATCCGGAATAAACACATTTGAAGAAAACATGACGGTAGATTGTCCAGTCTAATTTTAACTTAGACGCTCGATTTCAGCCTGAGTCTGCCCTGATGTATTCCAGCCATGAGTCCCTCTGTGATGTAACAACTCTTACGCTGCAGCCCTCGAGGCCAGACCCAAGGCTTAGACAAGGAGTGATGCTACACCAGGCAACAAGCAGCTGCTATTGTTCTCAAAAGCTATACCAGGCATCTCAAAGCACTGTGGGAGCAGAAGAGGCCCATAATAGTTGATTCCTGAGAATTTTCCTTCAATGTCTGCCTCATTGCCTAGAACAGACTTCTCATATGTATCTGATCAGGTGTTAACAACTTCAGAGTTCATTTGGGTCATTGCTGCTGAAGTTTAGGCGCACACCCTAAGTTTAGGCACACTCTGACAAGAGTGCTCCTGTCTTGTGTATAAAATGTTGGTTGGTTGGTGTTTTTTTTTGGTAAGGTTTTTTTTTTGTTTGTTTGGTTTGGTTTTGTTTGTTTGTTTATTTTGGGGGGGGTTGTTTGTTTTTTGGTTTTGTTTTGTTTGTTTGTTTGTTTTTTGTTTGGTTTTGGCTTTAGTCTCTTGACAGTAATAACAAGGGAAACGTCCCACCCTTGTCCTGCTCATCCTGTCTCAGAACTTTCTTAACATCCCTTCAATTTCCATATGGTTGAAGAGATGCCAAAACTGAATTCAATCTCTCAGAAATATTTTTTGTCCTCTTTTTTTTTTTTCAGCTGCTTTGTATTTTTCCCCAGCTCATTCCCCACTCATCCACAGTAGGCTGTAGGTAATTATAGAACAAACTTCATGGTGGGCATCCAGAGGATCATTTTAGATTAAATATATAATAATTCCCACACCCGATAGCATTTTTGAAATATTAGACAAATAAAAATCTACAAAGGACTTGCTTTCCTTTCACAAAATATAATTATTTACCTCTTCAATTTGAAGTCAACTTGCTAGTGTGACTATGCAGCTAAGCTGGAAGTGGTTGTAGTTGCTATTTTGTTGGAATAATATCAGATTTCCTTCTATGCTTTGCATAGCTGTCACCCAGTGATACGATAGGTCCTTGATTTATTGACCTACTAAAAGCACTTTCACTGACTTGTCATAATAAACTTTACTTAAAACATAAAACATCAACCAGCAGTTCAATCAGAGATGCCATACAAATGCCTTCAAATTTAGTTAAGCTCTGGTGCAAATCCTGGAAATTAAGACCCCAGCACAAGTTTTCCAGGAGTTGTCATGCTAGAATCTGTTGTGTTAAGTAGCAGGAATTATAAATACAAATGCCTTGAAGTATGAAGCGCTGACAAGAAGCTTGGCTCTGTCTCAAACCCTCATCATTTCTGAAGATCTTGCTGGGACTGTGATGCTGAACCCAGCTGTAGCAGCCACAATAGATTTGAATTGCCAAAATGTGCCTGGACTTTGGTTTATACAAGTTGGTCTTGTACGACCTGGCTGCTGGTTGTGTCCCTGTGACCGTTCGGTTTAGGACCTGTTTTTGTAAAGGCAGGGAGGCTGGCAGTGGCTGTGATATGGACCATGGCCCAAATCTTACATCAGTGTGACTATTCCCTGCTTGAAGAAGAGTACCTTCAGCTCTTTTGGTGTAGCTGTGTTAATTTATGGTCTGCTGGGTTGTGTAGTAAGAAATAATTCATTTAGTCTGAAGTAGACATCAGTGATGACCAAGAGGAATTCTCTCTCTGCTTGAATGCACGTATTAGCGTTTTTCCAGGATCTCTGGGTTCAGATGGGAAGATCCACACTCATTCCAGTTCTCTTCAGGGCCAGATCCCTGTGCAGCAGTGGCAGGGATTCACAGATCACGCCACAGCAGCAGTGGTGCTGCGCTAGAGCTGTTCGGTGTCGGCTGCTTTCCCATCATTTGACGTGGGCTGCATTGATCATGCAATTGATGCACATTGATGCTGCCCGGCTTTCTCATGTGCTTTCCTGGAAGTCCACCTGAGCATCACTTGCCAAGATGAAGAACTTACAAGTTCTTACTTAGAGATTCTCTTTTGTCCCTAATGGGTGAGCAGTATTCTTAATTTTGAAAGCCGTTGAGCTACGTCGAAATTGAAGATAGCTTATCTCCAAGAACTACTTGCTTCAATAAACCCTCATTGCTGTCTTGAAAAATATTAAATAATGGGATGGCAAGGCATACTCTGTGTTTCCTTCTCACCTTTATAATTGCTTTCTTTAATTTCTTTCTCAGTAATTTTAGTTTGATCATGCCATAACTGTCCTCAAGACTGAACATGCAGCTTTATGAATGATCCAGAAGATGCCTAGGGATTACTGTTTTGGGCGTAGTAGTCCACAATTCAAACATATGTCAGGTTCACAGACCCTTTCATGTTATCTGATCCAGGGAATCCCATGGAGATTTCCTGAGACACTTTAAAACTGGCGAGGAAACACTGCAAGCAAAGTATGCAGGTAACAAATCAGGGATCCACAAATACTTTTGTCATCGTGAGACTGTTTGAGACTGGACATACATGTGTAAAACACTGGTGATGAAAAAATGACAGATGAGTTGCCGCTAAGCTGGAAATATCAGGCAATACTAACTTCAGTTTTCTCTGCCAGGAGAAAGCGGTGCTAAGATTAAATGGTTTCCATAAGAGGAAAAAGAAAAATGCTGCTAAACTGTTTTCTCTCTACCATATGCAAGCACGTAATGTAATAACAATAATTGTTTGTAACTACAGTTCTTTTTTACTAGTTAAATGGGAAATAGATGATTTGCTGGAAGTATGTTTGCAGTATTTTTTCTTAGGATACTACAAACCAATGTAGTCATTCAAGGTTAAGTTTTGTAAGACCGTCGTTCTCTTTCATCATTTACGGGCAATGATGATCAACCAGCTCTTGCATAGGGATGCCATGGCTAAAACCAATTTGCAACCCTGCATGAAATTAATGACATTTCCATTTTGGACAGATGTCCAAACAGATGCTGGGGGGAAGGTGATGGGGATAAGTGTGTGCAAAGCCTGATGGCAGGAAATACTACCCACGACCCGCTAAAACGTGTTTTCTCCTTCAATCGGACGCGCACACACATTGCAACGTCTCCTTGGCGGGTGAGCTGTGTGTGCTGTTGTTGTGCACCTACCTCAGGTACCCTGTCTGGCAGCCAAAGTTCTTGTCTTCCTTCTGGAGAGAAAAGACTTCCCCGGAGACAGGTAAAGAGCTTAACCCGCACAGTTAGACACCCACGGTTAGGTGGCGCAGATCTCCAGCCTCCTGCTCTGTGACCACTACACCTTCCTTTTGGTAGTCCAGCTTCGAACATCCATCACAAGATCATCAAATATTCTCCATCCTAAAAATATCATCTTAATTAAGGAGTGTCATCAGAAAGACTCCTTTTGCCTGCTCACATCTTGTGTCTCATCATTCTGTCCCTTTCACAGGGCTGAGGTCAGCAGTAATGTTTTTATAAGAAAGGCATCATTTCATTCTGGGCATGGAGCCTAATTAAAGGGAAATCTAAAATTCCCACCTGGGAACTTACTGTATTGAGATCCTTATGCTTCAGGCTTTCCATGGGCAGGGCATGTGCTGACTTCTGTGGGAAGGGGAAAAATTGGAGGATGAACATGTTATCAATTCTTATACCAAATAACTCGAGGCATTATTGGATTTTTGAAAATGCCTTAAATTCGCTTTTGTTCAACAGGAAAGAATTTTCAGATGGGTAAATAACACAGTCAGCTTTTCCATCCAGGCTTTTTTGTGCCCTAAATTCAGGTGGAAAGGTAAAAGCTCACAAGTTCTCTTACCTGGGCCGTCATAATCACACTGTTTGATTTAACATCATACATCTCATTTGTATTTCCATCATGGGAGGGAAGAAAAAAAGAAGGTTGAGCTGCTTAAATTTAGAAAAACGTTACTGGAAAGATGACCTTTTTCTGTCAGTGGTTGAAAATTAGTTTACTTCTACAGGGTCAGAAGGACAGCCAGGTAAAATCTTGTCGATCGGACCAAAGATTTTTACATGGTGCTGTCTCCTTTGCCAAGGTTTCGAGATCTTATGCTTGTTCTGCTCCTTGTTTAGCTGTGTTTAGTGAAACTGTAATTGTCACATGCTGCTAGAGAGGGAGATGCTCATTCATTTCCTTCCTTTCTTGGTTTTCCTAGTAGGAGGATACTTGATTTTATAAAATGTAATTGCATTGACTGCTCTTGTTACCAGGATTGATTGTATTGACTTGAGTTGCGTGTTGTTATGTTTTCACACTCTTGATTTGAAATACAGTTTTGCTTTTGTATTTTTTTTCGCCTGCATTTTGAGATTATTTACAGTACATTTTGAGTTAAGGTTCTTCTGCATTTGATTTATCAACCACTAGAATTGCTCTGAAACGCTGTCAAAAGTATTCCGAGTACGTGACAGTAACCACTAGAACCAATTGCTGTTGACCTCAGTCATGTCAACTATCATAACCTTCCCTCAGGTTAGAAGGTTGAAGCTGGGAAATACATTTCAGCTTCTTATTCCTGTGTGTCACGTCCTTATTGCAATCCATTTCAATTGTTCATTAGGGAATTGGGATAGCTGAGAATACCACAGTGAATAAATAATAGCAACTAGATGTCTGTAGAGAATGATGCTGGTAGCAAAATGCAGGGGATGTGCCACTGAGCCCTTGAGGTGAAGGAAATTATGAAGATTTCATTTTAGATGTGGTGGTGGTGCATAAATTATTTGTGGAAGTGTGTATTTACTTGGATACCGTGAGAAGTGTATGTGGGGGTAAAGGCTGACATTTTTCAGACTTTGACACTTAGAATTCGGTAGTTAACCCTGTGTATAGGTATGTCAAAGGATGTAGTGTGATTTTGAGAGCTGATGAATACTGAAATTACTGAAATCTTGGAGTACTCAGCATCTCTGAAAATTAGGCTACTTCAATTTAGCTGCTCAAACATTGTTTTGGAATATGATTTTCAAAGACATTTTAGAGAATGTGAGTAAATGTCATGGCCTCTTTTAAAAACCTTTTCTTGAAGTGTCTGCTTTTAGCTACTAAGGTGGAATTGGAAAAATTATACACACTGTTGTAACTTTTCTGTTATTCAGATCAGTGGGAGAATTACCACTAATTTCTGTGGCAGCTGGATTCAGCTGATGAATGCATAAAACCCTGAATTTGAAATTGGACTTAAAAGTCACGACGTCTCTTTCTTTGTGAACACAACTGATGCTGGATTTAGGGAACATTTACCCAGATTCTTCACGAAGGGAATATATAAAAGCCATTTATGTGGTTCCTCAGCAAAAATAAAATGCTTTAGCAACAATAACTGTGAAATTTGCTTTTGTACAGTTTCTGCTTTTCTTTCTTTGTATATTGTTTTTCACCCTTTCTCCCGCTTTGTATTCTGTGACATTCGGAATTCCTTCTCTAAGTTGATGTGTTTGCAAAGACTTTGAGAAGAGATGTGAAATGCCTCAGAAGGAGCTGCTAATAGCCTCAAAGACCGGATTAGAGGACACATACATACCGTCTGTGTCGTATTAGGTCTCAAGTAAAGTCTTGTTTAAAGTAAAATACCAACTGTCTTTTGAAATGCCATCATTCCCTAAAGTCCTGTTACGGAGCCCTAAATCCTGAATACAGTATCTCTACATCTACAGGCAAAGGACAAAGGGTCAAAGACATAGTTTCTCCTTATTTAAGATTCCTCTTTCATTTTATTACAGGACCCTGGGGTAGACTCTCTGTTCAAGTCCAGTCTTCACCAATCACATGCTAATAACTTCAGCTGAAAGAGGGCTCTACCCTAATGTCATTATACTCCCAAGCAATGATTGATTGTGTTATAGTATGTTTTTGAAACCCAATTACTGTCTCAGTTTGTATTTGAGCTCATTAATCTTCTAGCCTGTAAATAAGTAAAATTGACTAAATAACTGAATTTCTTTAATGATGGGTTCAAGTTATCTTTATACCTACTGTTTCTATTAACCTTTTTCTTTCCAGAAGTGATTTTTTTTTTTGGGGGGTTGTTTTCAGTTTTGATATGCGTGCATGGCTGGCAATGCACCTGTTTCAAGCACTCACCTCACTGAATGCATCGCTGGTACTGAACAGACAGACCCAGCCTGGCTGCAGCCTCCCCATCCTCCTCAAGTCACAGGGCTGCTTCTAGGGTCCTACAAGAAGCAGTTCTCCCTGCAGCTGCAGTCTTGCAAAAATTATCTGGGGAAGCTGGTAGGAAGGTACGCAGCCTACTGCCTACTTCTCTTAAGAATTAGATAAGAGATGAGAGGAATTCTTCAGAAGACTGTTTATTCTGTAGCCTCGGTACTGAAAGCACTGGCCTTTGGACTGAGCAGCAATCTGTAACCTGGGCATCTCCGCAGTGCTGGATGCCTGTAGCTGTGACTGGCTAAGAGAGGGGCAGCAGCAAGACCCCAGCAGCCTGTTTGAGCAACCATGCCTAGACTTTGGGTCTAGGACCTCAGCCATGTGCTCTGCCAAAAACGATCACCCAGTCCTTGAGGGAATATGTCCTTGCAGAGCCTGGAGTGGCTCCTCGGTGTGTGGCTTTTGGAGAGACGTATTTCTTTGAGAGCACAAGCCTTTGGGAGGTTTGACCATAGTTACTTGAGAGGCCAGTGCTCCCTGCAGTCCTTTTTTCTCGCAAGAGCCTCGTCTACTGGATCCTTGCCACTGCTGACAAATAAATGAAGGTTCTGGCAATATCCAGACTAAGCTTGTGGAACAAATTTCCAGGAAAAACAAGCATGACCACTAGCTTCAGCGCAAGCAGAAACATATGGCGACTTCATCTCCTTGTTTTGGTTCCCTCTAGTAAACTGATTTAATCTACAGATACATGTACCTATTTAAATTCTCTTTCTACATGCCAGTCAGGAAGCAAGGAAACAGTGATTGATTATTTTCATTTATTGGGAAACACTTAGATAGTCTGGACAACAGGGACTTTATAAGCGCCCAGGTGGACAGGACATCTCGAGCGCTTGTCACGCTTGCCAGATGTGTTAGCTGTGACTCCAGGCCCAGATGAGAGACTCCAATTTGATCTGTGTCTTGCCAGAGCACTTAAGCACATGCTTATCTGTAGATATATGAATAGTCCCTTGAGAATGCCCATGTGCTTAAAGTTCGGCATGCATTTAAGTGCTTTACTGGAGCAGGCTCCTGAGTCTTTCTGGGGATAATTAAGTCATGCCGAAAGCTATTTTACTGCCACATTTTCTTTCTGGTTCACAGGATGAGAAAATCCATTTTCATCAAAATACCAAGTGGATCATTTTTAACCTGATTATTTGTTAAAGGATTCGTGTCATTAAAGAGAACTCCTTTGCTCCTTCCTTCCATTCAATGGTGCCTATATTTTTAATACCTCCTCTTCTATTGCTTAGCAGTGAGCTATGCTGTAATTGAGCCAAACTCTACTTATATACCTGGCAGTGCTAATGAAAGGTGATGACCTTTGGCCACTCCTTCAGTAATGAACCTCCCTACAGTAGGACCAGATGGTGCTTTCACTTCTAAGGGTGCAACATTACTGAGGTTATGCAGGTGCAAGTGTATTTCTGGAAGGGTTTCCTGCCTGGGGGAGTGGCGCAGTGGGATTGGTAGCCAGAGGCAGAAAATAGCCTTAGGGGGATAAATGTAAAAGAAACATGCTCAGAAAATGGAAAATGTTTTTTGTGCAGTTGGTATTATGTGGCACAGACTAAGTGGTTACAGCCATGATGCTCCTCTATGTGCTGTAGGTAGGAGCTTGTACACCTTTATGGTTTCTGGGCAAAGGAGTTTGATTGTTCATTGCTTAGAAATATAAGAATCAAAAAAATCTCAGCAAGTCAGTATGGCCATGCATGTAATAACTTGGAATTTTCTATGCAACCCCAATGAAGGGAAGGATTAAGGGGAGGAACAGGAAAGCTCTGGGTCAAGAATCTCAAAAGCAGAATTGGTCCATCCTCGAACTGAGCAACCTGTTTTCCCACAGATGTAGCCAAAGGTGCTGGAAGCGATGGCCAAAGCCTGAGGTGGGGTGAAAGGAGGAGGGGAGCACCAGATCTGACTGAATCCTCGGTGTGTCCCGTGTTGGGGTGGTTCAGCCTCCAGCGTCCTGATGAAAACAAGCATGTTCTGCTTCATTTCCTGTTTTGGAAAATGTGGGTTGAATGCTAAAAGGCTAATTGCACATTGTTTTTAAAAATTAGTTTGGTAATTCATCATATTGTAATTAAACTAATTAGAACACTATTCATTTCCAACCACCTTAATTAGGCCTCAACTTGGCAGGGAGCCCATGAGACCAAAATGTTGCAATTTGTTAAACAATCGAAAGACTTTGATAACAAATGACTGTATTCAGCTACATTTTAGTTAATAAGATTTATATATTAATCTAGTTATACTTTGTTCCCTAAGAATCTGGCAGGGCTTGCAGGTCTTCTGATCCCCCTATGAAATTCCTGAAGTCTGAGTTAAAACAACTGGAAAATTTTCCCAGTTTAACAGGCCCTCCTGATTTTTGCACTGTAGTAGGCACTTGCGAGACTGAAATTAATTTTTTTATTATTATTATTACTATTATTATTTTTTATTTTATTTTTTTCTTTTTCCCTTCTTCTAATCGAGGAAACAGCTTTCAAAGTGAAATAGCAAGTTTGTGGAGCAGATGCAAGCCGGGGCTGTGGGCTGGGAGTGTGCTGGGGTGTCCGGCTCTCTGGGTTTGCTTTTGGGGGCGCTGTTGGATCAAGCTGCACTTTTCCAGTTGCACGGCACAGGAGATTCCCTTTTTGCACCGTTTTTGGGACTCCTGGCCCTTGTCATATCACTGTGACAAATGCTTGGCGAGGGCATGAGCTGGCACCCCAAACTCACATGAGAGGTGGAGGACTTCGGCGGCGGTTGGTTCATCAGCGGTGAATTTCCCTGCATGCTCTCTTTGACAGCGTAATGAAGTGATAATTACCTAAATGAATAAATGTTGATGGCTAAGATAAATATCCACATTCCCTTAATCTATTTTCCTCTGAAATTGCTAAAGGAAATTTGGCTTTAATGGGAGGTATATGCCAATTTTTACAAATGATTGTAAATCTGTTTAGAGAGAACTTAGATGAGTCAGTCTGTTTCAGCAGTAAAAGTTATTGATGTATGAAGGCACAAGATGGACCAAAAAAATTGAACAAGATATTGTAATAATTATGCTTCTCAGTGTCACTACCTTTTGCAACATCTGGTTTGTTTCTGTTCTTTCCACATCCTGCAGATGTTGCTGAACACATGAAAAACACTGACGAGAGAATATTTTAGCCAAGAAGCAATTTCAGTGAATATTATAAAAGGGTATCCTCTTAACTCTCCAGAAGTTGAGTAAGCAAAGACTTCTAGTTTCATTGCTAGTAAAGATCAGATCAATAAGCAAATGGGCCAGGGGCCCTCTAAAAGTGTCAGGAATAATCTGTTGTGGATGAAAAAGAAAAGTTTCTGGAAACAGTATGAAGTAATAAATCCAGATGGAGTCTTATTCTGACACCCTTCCTGAGCCTTACTCCTTAAATAGTCTTACTGATATCAGAGGCTTGTGTTCAAGCTGCTGATACGGGATTTCCTTCCTTGCCCATCCCTGGTTCATATGGCAGAGAAAAGGAAGATTAAGGAAATGTGAAAAGCCTACATACAAACAATTTTTTACACTGTGTTTCTGGGTTGTGTAGGTTGCTGTTGGGCAAGTTTTCGAATTCTGTCCACCTCCATCAGCAGCATGTGTGCCAGTCTGTTGGACAGAGGATTGTCTGGACAGCAGGGCACAGGGTAGTGCACAGGATGGCTGAGGGGATCCACAGTCTCTTGCTGCTGTAGGGGTAGGAAGGGCAGCCTGTTTTGGGCTTTGCCTTTACCACAGCAAATCTGTTTGCTGAAGCTGCCCTTAGCTTTTAAATAGTCCTAAAATAGTTAGTCTGAGGCTGCTGACTGGTTTTCCATCCTCCTTCACCTGGTTTGTCCGTTGCTCATTTTCCCATGAGTCTAGGCACCTTTCTGAGCCCTGGAGAATCTTCTAGAAAAGTCTGGAAGGCAGGGAAGTTGCAAACCACTATCCAGCAACAGCGTGGGTTTCTGCCCATGGCCTTGATCAGAGCAGCTGCCAGGGTTCAAGAGACAGGAGTGCAGCCACTTCTCCTTCCTCGGTCATTCCGAAGGGGTCTGTGTGCACTCCTGCAGTGCGTCTGGACTGCACAAGCAGGTCTGCCCAGAAGCCTGGAGACCTCTGAGGTACCTCACTGTCTTCTATCATTGATGCCAGAGGGGGTCAGAACTTCTTCCTCTTGCTACCTCCACAAAATATAGATGCCAAAGGAGAAATCTTGAGAGCATGGAAACTAATGGTAAATTCCTGGTGGTTTCTCAGTGGCTTGGCCTTCACGTCAGACATTGCATGCTGACATGAGAAAGAGTGATGAGAAGGGTGGCTGAAGCAGTCTAAAATGAGTGAGAAGAGTTGGGAATCTGAAAAAGACTGAGGAAGGAAAAGGCTGCCATATGTGACAGCTCTTTGTCAGGGAGAAAGAGGACATTATGAAGGAGATATTAGAAGAGTTCTGCTGGGACTTAGCAAGTGAAAGGCCAGGAGTGGGCAGGCTGCAGAAAATGCATCTGATGAACCTTGGCCATTGGCGTGGTACCTCCAAGCGGTCGCAGTGTAATTCAGAGGTGAATTTAAAAATGGGAACTTGGAAGATAGACTGAGTGCCTGAAACGGACTCCAGCTGTCCTTGCTGCCACAGAAAAATCTTCTTCAAAGTCTTTTCCTTTTATGCAGATGAACATTAAATTAATGGTTGTTTTTCAGCAAAGAAACAGCAGTAGATGGGAAGGTGCACAAACAGGTGCATCGCTTCTCTCCTCCCCTCTTGAGCAGCTCATTTTAATATACACCAGTTATTGCTGTGCATAATAATGAACATCTGTCAAATGCTTTCCAGAGTGTGTGAAAATCCACCTACAGAGCTAAAAAGCAGGCAAGCCGCGTAGTAGCTCTGCTGCTCCCCATATTGCCAGTGAAGCTTCTCCAAGTTGAAATACCTCCAGTTCACACTCTACCTCAGACCTCTATTTTCTAGTCAAATTGTTATTTCTCTGCACAAAACATAAGGAGACTCCAGCGACCACCAGTGTCCCTGATGTAATTTCATAGAAATCTCTGACGCCTCCTGAGTCCAAGGCCCTGGAGAGCCCCAGTTCCTGAGGTGATGGCCTCCTGCCAGGAAAGAATGAGGTCCCCTAGGTCAAATTCTCCCCCCAGATAGAGCCATTGCAACCCTAATAAAGGAAATGAGGTTGCCAGGGTGTGGTTGGAGACAGAATTTGGCCATATTTGAAGTGTGTGGAGTGACTCCAGGATGAGATCAAGAATTGGCCTCTCCCTTCAGCCTCCCCTTCAATATTAGTTCTTTATATAAAGCAGCATACATTGCCTCACGCTTACATTCCTGTAGCAGAGGTCCAAAGCCCTCTAAAGACGTTTAGAGTTTTCCTTTTGGAGGCCGGATCGAGTTACCAGACAAGACACACCATCCAACTGCAATAAACTTGTTCCTTAGATGTATTTTTGTTCAGACAAACCTCAGACTTAATGCTCACACTTGAGTTTGAAAACTCCTGTTTTTTTTTTTTTTTTTTTTTGCTTTTACTTTGCACTACTGAGAAACAAAAAGGAGATAGAAAAATTACTCCCGAAAGAAACCCCAAGACTTAGCTGTGAGAGCCTGTATTTGGTTGGTGATGCTTTGCAGAGGTCACAGGGATTAATGAAAAACACGATTAGAACAACATCAATCTGGGGGCCCCAGTTTGGCACTGAAGGATCCATTTGGGTATATCATGTTGCATTATGTGATGTAAGAATGTGGGCTAGTGTAATCAAAATGTAACTTCAATCCTTACCAAAAACACCTGTTTAACCTCAGCTAACCCGGGAAGAGAATGTCAGATTTTTTATTTCCTTACTTGAGCATCAGAGGTGTAGCTGTGAAAGCACAATAATGAAGCTTCTGTTTGTAGGTCCTGGAAAAGGCAGTATTGAGAATTTGTGCCCAGTCTGTCCCAAAATATATTTTATGCTCCTTAGTTATGTGATTATTTAGTTATGTGCTTGGAAAGACTGCCGAAGTGAGGGAAATGGAGTCTGAGGATGGAAATATTTAATCTGTGATTTGATAAACTGTGGCTAGTGGCAATATGAGCTGCTTTTGGCCCAAGAACAAAGGTCTGCAAAGTACCAAGGAAGCAGCAAGGTCTTTTGGCACTTTTTGAGGAAAAACTGGTTTGAAAATGGAGTGGTGAATTATGATCAGGGCTCAGAACCCAGATCTGAGTTGAAATTGCCAATTTTATCACTTTGCCCAGAGAGCCCTTGGAATCATTCCCTTGGTGATAAATGCTGAGTAGCTGCCAAAGCAGGGTGGCAGCACAGCAAGGAATAAATGTCCTGCTGATGGTTCAGCTATCAATATATGACTGAAGAGAAAAAATTCTTGCCTTCTATTCTGCTGCAAGCATTTTCCTTTTCTCCTTTTTGTGAGATTAGGTAAATTATTATTTCTCTTGATTTCAGCTCTCTAGAGATTAGTTTTTAGCTTAAATCAGTCACTGAAGTTCCTTCTTTCTTCAGTGATTCATCCTCCTAATGCTGTCCCTTGAGTATAGGATGATTTATGTTCTGAAGACATTTCTTTAACAGTTGGAGCACATGAAACTACCTGAGATGAGATGCTGTGAGCTTTTAGTTAACTAAGATGAAGTGAGATGACTCACGGCACCCCAGCTGATTGCTTCTGTAGAGCAGGGATACCCACACTTCCTTGTTTCATCAGTGTAACTACTTGTAAGAATAAATATGTTACATTTTAAAAGGAGCACCTTTCAAAGAGCCTACATAAGACAAAATGTTTCAGAAGTTGGTGGGAAGCACTCACTTGATTTTTTATAATCCCCAAAGAAGGATGAAAAGCCACATACATCCTTTTTTTTTTTTTTTTCACTTCTGTATAGTCCAATACTCTCCTTCACGTGCTGTGACATTGGTGTTGAATTCCTGCTTGTACCTTGAGCAACCTCACCCCCTTTCACTGGGCTGTGCTGGGAAATTTAAATTTCTCACTGCCTTGTATAAGATCGGGAGTCCTCGAGGAGATTTCAGGTGTTAGGGTGTTGACCTGAGAGCTCCAGCGCAGGATGCAGGTGGCTCAGCGAAGACACATGGATCTGCAGCTGAGGCTCCATCCTGAACTGGTGATAAATCAACAGGCTTTATTGACTCCAGCAGAGCTATTGCCTTGTTTCCAGTCCAAAGTGTCCATATGGTACTTTTACGCTTCTAAACAGAATCCTGAGAGAAGTGTCAGAGCTGTTGCAAAGTAAAGGTGTAGTTTTGGAAGGGTAATCAGTGATAGAAAGCAAAAAAAGGGCTTCTGAGACCATGTCAGACAAGTGAGAGACTTCGTGTTTATAAAGATTTGGAGAAGCTGTTCTGGCGAAAGGCTCAGAGCTGAAAGCCCAGACGCAAATCTGTCACGAGGGGCAGCAAACTCTAGTGTGCCCAAATCCCTGGTTTGCCATACTCCAGTTCTGATGGATGACCTACTGAGCCGTTTTCTGCTTAAATATATCATGAAACTTTGCACAGGGTTGGATAGAAAATAACGGGAGCATTGGCATAAACCAGATGAGCAACACAGTGATACCCCCATGCCACGAGCAGACCGTGCTGTAGGGTACGGTGTGTTGTGTGTCGTGGCTTTGGTACAGCAGCACTTACAGGGCCCAGAGTTATTGCATGGAGTCAATGCATTGCCTGTCTGTGCTGTGACTGATTTAACCAGCATTATATAAATCACTCATTCCCATAGGCATTAAACTGCCAATATTTTTTTAAGCAGCTTACCAATTGTATTTATTTTTTTTTTTTTAATCAAAGCGAGGTGAAACAAGATTCTGTGCTCTGCTGATGTCTTGTTTCTGGGAATAGTTTATCTTGAGGCAGACAAGAGTATATTGAGTTCTCCGTGGGCTTGTCAAGGCAAATACTTGTCAGTGGCCTAAATATTTTCCTGAATATTAGGGAATCATGAATATTAGGGAATAATCTTGCAAGCAGGATAAGAGCATAAGTTCCAGCTGACCCATCCTGCCCCTTTCCCTCAGCCCACAAAACCTGGAGGGACTAGTTACATTTGGAAACAGAATGCCCCTACAATTAGGGAGGAAGAAACACGACTGAGTGTTTGGAAAAGACACCTTTGGGTAACATATCAGGAGACCCACAGATTCATTGCAAAAGTGAAGTCTGAAAATACAGCTGAAGGTCTCAACTCGCTGCTCCTCTTCCATGAAGGCAGTTTATATCAATGAAGATGCCTCATAGTTCTTCAGCCTAGAAAGGTTCAGACATGGGAGGGCCTGTGGAAATTTACAGCAGCCAAAAAGCCCAGTACTGAAACTTCTTTAATCTGATTAGACTTGTTCTTAACCCTGAGACATAAATATCCAGCACATTACACCTTTGATTTACTATTATGCACATATCAGAGCAACAGTAGCCCTTTTGAATTATGCATTCTCTTAACAGAACATTAAACCTTATGGGGAGATGGAGTGGCCCAACACACAGCTATTATCCTGACAGAGGGGAGGGTGAGATCAAGAGTAATGCTCCCAAGCTACAGAAACTCTGAGTTTTTGTTGGATTGCTTGAATGAGCATTATAAATAGTACTTTGTTCCTTCTCGTTAATAAATAGTGTTTAGATTGCTCACAAGAAACCTGATCGATGGCTCATCATGAGGAACAGAAGGGATTATTATTTGACATAAAAGAACAACAACATCCCTAAGTCCTGAAACTTGCCTTGAAACTGCTGGATGCATGCAGCAGAACTGTGCCTTGGCTCCTGAGAACAAAGCATATATTTTAATAACTTGAAAATCCATTTGTTATTGGTTCTTCATATCAAGTCATGACCAAAAGTTACTGCAGTACTGTAGGAAATCAAGTTTGATTTTGTAATATAGTCAAATGAGTACTTTGGAGTGCTATGTCTAAGATCAATAAGGAAGCAGTAACTACATTTGCTGTCATATGATGATATTGATGTAAAAACATAATGGTCAAAATTATAAAATCAATTTCATAATTTAATCAGAAATGTTTATTGATACTATTAAAGCTGAATTCAATAGCTCCTGATATCCAGTTAATTTCTTATCTGTCAGAAAAACATATTGAAATGTTCTTTCTTTTAAATGCTCGGAGTTAATTCATAGAAAAAAAGCAGCAGCAACCTGTGGCTGGAATGGGCAGAGGATGGTAGATGGGGAGAGGGGCAGAGGTTTTGTGATGGTTTATACAAAATGCTTTAAGCTTTGCAGAGCACTTGTGTTTTGTGTGTGCATTCACGAGGTGGTGGCTCCAGGCTGTGCTGTCTTCTTGTGCTGCATAACCCTGGGATTCTGTAGCTACTCCTCTCTGCTAGGATCTCAGGACGGGAGTGAATGCGGATTTAAGGAACAAAACCATTCAAGGGCTAGGAAAGACATAACCCCACTGTAGAAACCAGGGGCTCACCATCGAGGTAGTTCCTTGGGAACGAGAACAAGAGGAAAAAAGTTTTTTTTTTTAAAAAAATTATAAATAGATAAATAAGGAATGAGATTTTTTTGTGATTGGAACTGACTGACCTAGAGAAGATTTCATGGCTAAAAGCTGGAGAAATGATAGTTAAGACTGCCTAATTCTCTGTAGACGGTATGCGTAATAGAATAAATCCATTAATCTTGGGCAGCAATACTGAAAATGTACTTCATTGTGGAGCTGAAACTGAGGTCACCCCAGATGGGTTATTCTAATGGGGTTTTTTTGTTTTTTTTTAATATGGTACTTCTGTTTTTTAAATACTTCATTTTAAAAGAAGCCGTCTGGTGAGAAATACTCTGTTTTATCAGCACAGTTTTATACTCTAAAGAAATGAGTTACTCTGTAAAAGGTGAACCTTTTTAGCTCCCCTTTTTCTCTTGAGGTATGTGAGATAATAGGTCTTGCATTTGAGTATATATGTGAAATTGAGCAATATAAATTTTTGATGGAGTAATTTATTTTTATGTTTATTTTTACATAGCCAGTCAAAGATGAGTACTTCTTCTAGAGCAATACAAAAAAAATTTACTGTGATGGAAAGACATATTTTCACTCCTTGAAGTGAATGTGAGTGATGTGCATTTGTCACATACCAGGAACAGATCTAGATATGCACAAATTCATTTATACTGAGATTCATGTTTCTCATTACTTTAAATCCTATAGGAAGCTACTTTGCATAGGCCAGAAACCAATTCATTCCATGTCTCTAATCCGACTGCAAACAAAATGTTCCTTACTACAATTTTCCTCCATAATGTTCCTTACTACAACTTTCAAGGCACTCTGCAAGGATGGAGACCAGATTTTATAACTGGCACAACTCAGAGTTGAGAACCAAAACCATTTAGAGGAAGCCATTTTTTGGAGGATAAAATGTAATTCTGGTTACTTTTAAATTCAGTCTGAACACTTTGCTACAAGATTTCTGTAGTCCCCAGCCTGCAGAAGGTCACGAGAAATTTTAGCGCAGGTTTAGGCTGGATATTCTGAAGAGATTCTTCCCTGTGAGGGCGGTGAGGCCCTGGCACAGGGTGCTCAGAGAAACTGTGATTGCCCCACCCCTGAAAGTTTTCAAGGCCAAGCTGGATGGGGCTCTGAGCAACCTGGAATAGTGGAAGGCGTCCCTGCCTGAGGTGGGGGAGCTGGAATGAGATGGGTTTTGAGATCTATTCCAACCTGAGCCACTCTGTGATTCTGTGAAACTGCCCATCCATGAGATATAAATCTTAACACAGATACTCTGCACAGTGGTAGTGAGAGGACCTTACCACACATATAAATCTTTATTGGGTTTTTTGTAAAGTAGTAGGGACCATTTGGGGAGCCAACAATGAAATTCTCTGCTGTCATCTCTACTTTCATTATATTTATCAGTATGGAGTCAAATAATCTTTGCTCCTTCCTGCCCCAGACAGTGGTAAGAGCAAGCCTGAGCAACCTACCTGTTTCAAGGTTCGTGGAGTAAGGGGTTTTTAATATGACAGAGAAGAAGACAGATGAGGCATTTTTCAAAGTGGAAACAAGTTTAAGTCACTAAATCACACCAACAGAGCAAGTGTTCCTTTCTCTAACATTTCCCAAAATTCCTCATTGTCCTTGAAATGTGACCCTTGAATCTGATATCATGGTTTCTTTTTCTCTGTAGAATTACATAAAGGATTTATATTCAACTTGGCGAGTGAGACCATTTCTTGAGAACTTCTAGGCTCATTCTCCGAGATTTGCACAGGCTTATTTTACTGGACTTTAAAACTGTGTGTCCAAGTCTGCTCTGTGGAGTGCCTGTTCACTCCTCAGCTAATGGGGGGAAATAAGAACTGCCAGAAGGTGCATTCCTCCTTCAACGCCTCTTGTAGGATGGGATGAACCATCCTCAGAAAGCTCTCATCCTCTGTTATGGAAGGAGTGAGAACAAGATTAGACACAATTCTGACTTCCGTGTGTTTGTAGGAGAACCAAGCGACCACAGATTTTGGATGTATGCAAATCCAAAAATCTTGTGAGCTGGCAGTAAATGAACTACAAAGTTCAGAAGATTTTGATACCTATTAAAATGGGATTGTCTGCCTCAGTGTTTAAATCTTTTCTATGAGATTTAACTGAGGGAGTGCAACCAATTAGTTAAAGATTAGACTATGGACTAAACAGGGCTTAGGTATTTTCCTCGCTTCACTATTGTTTGTCTCACTTCTAATTGCTTGTCCATATTTTAATTTCCCTCAACATAAATAATGATGATAATGTATAAATCATAATGGTCTTCTGTAGTGTAATTCTGGAAGAATTATTGATTGCTAGATTATTTTTGGATTGAACTACTTTTGAGAAATAGGAATGACAAGATCTGTTTTCACAAGACAAGTAGCTGAGCCTTTGATATCTGATTTGGAATATTTGTCTATATAACACATATCAGTAAAGCAATTTGTATCCAGTTTGTAGCTGAGAAACTGGCATATTTTATGGCTGATATAATTGATTTAGAAACTGACTTACCAGATTGTCCTGTGTACACTAGAGAGGAATGGGGCTGCTATAGTGTGCCAGGGTGGGGGAAGAACGGAGACTTATTCTTGGAAATGTTCCGATGTTTTGAAGAAGCATTTAGAGAAGCCACAGGAATGCCAGGATTAAGAGCCCGAATGCAGAATAAAAGATTAAGGAGATGGTGATGGATTTCTTAGTTCTTTTATTAAGATCACATACTGTGCTGTATTTAGTACAGGTTGCCATCGTTTCCAAAAGTTGCCGTCGTATCTGAGAAAGGACTGAATGAAAAGGGCTGTGAGATGAAACTAAGTCTAAAAAGCATATGAAGATTGACTAAAAACTTCAGTCTTATGAAACAATAATAGATATTTGTTTATAAGTTATATAAGATCCTAAATCCTATACCCAAATCTACACTTCTGTTGTGGTGTCATAAAGCCCATAACAATTTTTGGTTCTTTGTCTGCCGTGAAAATGCAGTGCTGATGCATTTTGCTCTGAAATGTGGTAGACTGAGGTCATGCAGATATTATCAGATCTTTCATCACCCTGCATCCAGGCAAATAAAATGTGAAAATCAGTTTTCAAAGCCCAAATCTCCAAAATGTCACAACGGTTTCTGAGTTTTAAAGCTTGAAATTGCAGCTCTTAGCAAAATGCCTTGTGCTGCAGTTAACACTTGTTAGATGGCAGCAAAAAAGCCATGAGGATGACTTTGTGTTTTCTTCTTTCATTAGTCTACGACAAAGTATGAAATTTGCCACTTAACAATAACTGCGCCCTTAGATCTGTTGTTTCTTCCCGAAGAAGCATGTTCGGTGTCACAATATGACTTGAGAGTGGTGCTAATGCTTAATTATCCACAGCTAATTTGGTGGTCAAGCTTCAAACAGCTCAGGAGCTGAGCTAGATAAATTTGTGGATACCTCTGTGGCTCATCTCTCTCCCTTCCTAAAACTAGGAAACAAAATAAAAATTTGTCAGGGACATCCTGCAACTTTTTTGGAAGAGCTGAAAAAAGTCACAAAAATATTTGGGTTGGGTGTTCATTTTCTGGACCTGTAACATAAAAAAAGTCTTACGGAAGAAATAGTGCAAGATTAGTCTGGCAGCCTTGAAAGAAAAAAGAGAATAAGGAAGAGATCTTATTCAAAAGATTGACTTCAATTTGAGGCTAACTTTTGAGTTTCTGGGGAGATTTTCCTCATTTATTATAAATGAAACACCTAGGAATGAACTGTCTTTAACCTAATGATATAGGCTCTGTCTATAGCTGGTGGCAGAAAAATGATCACTTCCACGGAAAGATAGATCTGTATTGTCCTTGACAGTTATTTTAGAATGGGCTGAATCATCCACTAAAGATGGTTATCCCTCTCTGCTGGCTACAGGCAGCTCTGATAAGTAGCCCAGAGTTAAAGTACCGGAGTTCTTGATGGCTCATGTGGATGCAGTGTGTCCTCCTGCAGTGACTCTAAGTCCTTCTTGGATCCAACACATCTGCTTTTAATAACCCAAAGTAAAAAAAAAACAAAAAACAAAAACCTCTCTCCTTCTTAAGTGTTCATATTAATTAGGTGTGAAAAATTACTTTTTGGATCAGTTCACTAGCACTTAAATGTTGTTTAACCACCTCTGAATGACCTCAGGCATATTAACCGTGATAGAGCAAGTGGGGAGAGGGAAACAGAAGCACCGCCTTTTGAAGTATGAAAGAACAGCATGAAAATAGTTTTTTCTCCTTTGGTTTAATATTTACTTTTGTTCATCTCTTGAACTTGAAAATTTCACCAAACAATCTGTCAGCACTTGTATGGTGAACAGAGCCCTTCAGCAGGAAAAGGAAAAGGAAGCCACCAGTAGCTGGTCGTGCTTGTAATTTAAAGCGTATCATTGAACCCACTTACGTGGGTAGGACTTCTCTCCACAGCCACTGAACGCGTGTGTGTGTGTGTCTGTGAAAGGACTTTGAGCTGAGTCTCCTTTACCTGGTCACTGCAGAGAGCCGCAAAAAACAACCCAGGTCCATGTAAGGTCCTAAGCAGGAAGCTGCTTAGAGCTGATTGATAGGAAACGTAGGTAAAATAGTGAATTAGGAGAGATTTCCAGCAATAAGGAGTTGCGACCAGGGATATGTTGAGAATAGTGTTTCAGATATAAACTGTGAAAAAAAAAAAAAAAGCTACAGGAGGTGCTCACCTGCACTAAATACTTTCTTGGGTCCCACAAAAGGTTGGGTTTAGTCCTGATACTTAATTCAAAGGAGTGACACCAGCATCACAATATCCAGAATTCTACTAATAGCCCATATGTCTTCAAGTACTTCAGGTACCGAAAACATGTTTTGCAAATGTTTTGTAAACCTGTGACAGTGTGAATCTGTTTTAGTGAAGTATTTCTACGACATCATAGCAGTTAATAATAGTAGTTTAAAATTCAGTTCACTAACTGAGGGTGGGGGGAAGGTTGTGCGCTGTTTCTTTTCTTGGTGTTTCCTGTGTCTGAATACCATAAATCACAAAACATTTCAGCAAGATGGCCAAATGATTTTACTCAACTTGAAGTTTGCTGAGCTTTTCTATTCATTAGGGGAGTCCTTAGGATGACATTCTGTTTCTCTTACTTGGCAATTTAGGAGTGTTTTGTTCCTTAAAGGGCGTTTACATCTTCCTAATGCTGCATTTCTCTTGTTTTAATCCTAAAATACTAATTTTCTGGAAAAGGGTTTGCAATTGTCACAGAACCAGGAGGTACAGGCAAAACAAGTGTTTTGATTCAACATAGAGTTTAGAGTCTTTGGGGTAAAAGTCCCCCAAAAGACTAGATCAACTCATCTAGTCCTCTGCCCAGAGTAGGGTTGATTTCATCTTTCTGGATAGATGCTTGTGGAACTTACAAGTCCCTAGTGCTGAAAATTTTATCATGTGCTGGTTTTTTCCCAGGCAATCTAACTCAATTCTGCACTCTTAGGATTAGAAACATGTTGCTTATGTCTGTCCTGAATCTCTCAGATGTTGGTTTATCCCTATAGCTTGTAGTTTATCCCACCTGGGCATAAAAAAAACCCCCCCAAAAAACCCCCAAAAAACCAAAAAAAAACCAAACCCAAACAAAAACCTAGATTATGCTGTTTGTTTGTTTGTTTTTCCCCTTACAAGTTCTTTGTTTCACGAGGTTGTCTGAATTCCTTTTTTGCATGTGACTACTTGACTCCTCTTTGTCCTAAGTCAGAGCAACTCTCCTGTGAAGACAGACTGAGAGTGCTGGGGTTATCCAGCCTGGAGAAGGCTCCAGGGAGACCTCAGAGCCCCTTTCAGTACCTAAAGGGGCTATGAAAGCACGGGAGAGGGGCTTTTGACAAGGGCGATTGACAGGACAAGGGAGAGTGGCTTTAAACTGAAAAAGGGCAGGTTTAGGTTAGATTTTAGGAAGAAATTCTTCATCCCTGGAAGTGTTCAAGGCCAGTTTGGATGGGGCTTTGAAAAACCTGGTCTAGGGCAAGGTATGCCTGCCCACAGCAGGGGGTTTGAATGAGATGAACTTTAATGTCCCTTTCAATCCAAACCATTCTGTGATACTCCTGATTCAGTTTCATTAGATACTCAGTGTAAAGGGTGACACCTCGTTCATCCATGGATCTTATGCAATAAAAGAGTTCCCATCTTCTTATTCACCCTTGTAAATTTAGTATTCTCCAGGCACAGAGAGGTCCAAGAGCTGATCCTGCTTTTTGCTGGTAAGAAAATGCAGTGCGTTTTTAGAGTTCCAAAAAGAGATCTGCAAGGATTTATTGCTGCTAAAGGCCTGCCCGCCTGCCTGTGCAGCAGTTTGAAGAATGAATCTTCTGCTCATGAAAATATGATCCTTTATGGGAAAGAGAAACCTGTGATCTGGTGTTCTGGTTTGGAGCTCTTTTTTCAGTTCCTTTTGATTGGCAAGAAACGAGTACGCACTTTAATTACATCTGGCCTTTTTACAACATGACTAAGCTGTCCAACAGATGTCTGCTTTGGGTCTGAGCAGCATGAACACATGACAGCGAGGCAAACAATAATCCCGAGGAGTTTCATCCCTCTTGCTTTTCACACAGATTTGGTCACACTGTATCAAACACCCATTTGAGTTCTTTATTCTTTTGGAAAAGTACCATTGCGAACAAGTACATTCCAAATCTGATCTTCTCTTACGACTTCCAAAGAATAAAGCCCTCTTCAGGAAGGTGTCTTCAGATCGCATGTAATTGCCATTCATAACCTGATGATGTGCACCAGGATCGAAGTTTTATAGGCTGCACTCCAGCAGAAATCCTTAAGGAGAACTAGGAAATGGATACCATCAGGCCAGATTTGGAGGACTGGAAATAATTTACCCATAACTCTTGATTTAATCTATCTGTCTGTTCAAATTCATCTCTCATCTAATCAATCTGAACAAGAGGACTGAAATCCTGGAAATAGTGTGTTTATTAGTCTTTAAAAAAAAAAATAAAAAAAAAATTAAAAAGTCCTGGAAATGTGTGTTTTAACAAGTTGTTGAGTTAGCATTCTTTCTTACTCTACAGCTCGGCCCCGCCACACATACTGCAACTTTCATCTCTGGCCAGAAAACTTCAAAGTCCTTCTGAGGTCAAGGGCAGTGTGGCAACATGTATTAAATCAAGAGTTCCCAGATTAGCGTACATGCTCGGATGTGGACAGGGACTGCAACATATGATGGTATTATAGAAACTAGACTAGGCTATGCACTTGGAGAGATTAAGGTTTTGGGGATGTATCAGCCTGCTGAGAGGAAAAGGTGAGATTTTGTTTAGTTTTGTTTGTTTTAATTACTACGATATAAAGAGCAGAAGGCGCGTACGTGACTTCAGTGTGTTGTCCTGTGGCTTTTATCTGCTCGGTGCTCAAAGCCATGTGAGGGTGCTGCACAACCCGACTGGTAAACAAAATCCTCTCAAAGCAGGGCAAAGAAACAGTCCTTTTCCAAATGTACCTTTATCAGAAACATAATGAAAACATGGTTTATAAGGTGAAAGAGTCATCTGTAGTAATAGTAACCTTGCAGCAATGCTCTGAATTGGTTGGTCTTGCGACCACATCTCGTTTTTGTTCCATTTGATATAATCTCATTTTCTGTTCACAACCATCGTGTTCTTTCTGTCCTGAGAATGAAATGCAAGCTAGTCCCTGCCTGATGTATTTCTGCTCAGAGCAGGCACTTAGCTTTATTAGGCAGCAATAACAGTTGTCACTTCTCCTTCAAGCACGTTGGAAAGAAACATAATGAAAAATCTACCTTTTTTTTTTTTTTTTTTTGCTACAGAAGCAAAACCAAAGCCTTGTAGCAACTGGCAAGAGTTTACCCATTATCAGATGAACTAATATTATGAAATTGTTAACCGTAGAATTAACAAAATTCATGGCAGTAAGAGTTTTTGCCAAAACAGATTTGCATTTGAATCAACAAAATAATATGCATGTAAAGCCTGCTTTCATCCCTTGAAAATAAAAGTGCTAAAATAAGGTTTTAAGTAAGATTTTATTTTCTGTAGCCTCACTCTAGGCTCAGTAGAGATAAACAGAGGGAGGCAGCTTGACTTTTGGGCGCAATGAATTGTTTTTTGCAATCGCCCATCTGATGTAGGCACATCAGCGAAGAGTGTACAGTTCAGTGTGGTGTATTTAGTTAAAAACCACACTGCCATAGGTGCAGGGTGTGTGGAGCACCTGATTGCTCTGAGTCTGCAACTGCACACTTTTTTCATAAAATTGCAGAAAGGATAGGGAAGAAAAATCTTCATATTATTTAAGTGAATCTGCATGCACTATGTTCCCAGTCTTCCTACAAATGTATTAAGGTGGTATGTCCTTTTACTAGACATACCTAATATTTGCTTTGAAAGGCTATTTTTAAATCCCGCTTCCAAATTTCCTTAGAAACCTTGAATCTCAGGGTGAGCTTAGTGAGCTAAAGAGAGGTAATAAAATTAATTCATGTGACTGGTAACTCGGCTGCAGTTTCAAATATCCGATCTAGTTTCCCCAAACTGCCAGGTAACTAAGTAGGAATGTTGATTTCTCATAAAACTTCTCCTTCCAAATGAATCACCCCCTTTGCTTTAGGTCTGTGCTGTTCTTGCTGTTCTTCAAGTTTGCCATCCACCTTTTGGCTGCTCCTAATTTGGTGTGGGTTCCAATCTGTCATTATGAGAGTGGGACACAAAACCACAATTCAAGTGAACTTACATAATATTTCTGAACCTCAGCAAAAGCGTGGTTTAGATTTTCAGCCCAGATTCAGGTAGTTTCTATTTTTGCCAAATAAATTACCTCACTGCTGAATAAAATTGCTATCTTGCTTCATCAGCATTGCTCTGTGAAAAAAAAAAAAAGAAATTAATCAGATTTCCTGCTGTTCCAGGATGATTTTTTTTAATACCAAAAGGGCTTAGTCAATTTTCAGGACTAACTACTTGCAAAATGTCAGTTTAATAAAGCAGGCTCATTGTTGGAACTTGGCACAAAAAGAAACGCTGAAGCAATGTAAAAAATTATTTTGATGAACTTAAAAGGAGGGGAGGAAGGGATGGCAGTCCTGGTTGTTTCTGAATGCCCTTGATTTCTGTAACATCTGAGTCAACTGAGGCTACTCAGCATTTTTGGTGTTTGAATTCTTCATGGGCAGAAATCAGGAGGAACTCTGGCATACCTGATATGATAGACTGAGCAGTCAGTCCTCAGAGAGCCCATCAAAACAGTCCATTCTGCAGAGCAGATTCCAGTCACAGTGTGCTAGAAGTCCATGACAACCACTGTCGGCAGAGGCATCTTTGGTTAGCAGCTTTGCAGTTTTATCCAGCTGCACTTTAAACTTCCCTGCTTTAAATCTACCCATTGATGAAAGGTTTGGATATGAAGTTTGACACAAGTTCTCTCACACATTTCATGTTGGTAGAGAGCTGGCGACAGCTGAAACAGTTGAAAAGAAATGAAACTATTCAAAAAATTGCTGTAAAACCCCAGGTTTTAAAATTTTTTATTCTGCAATAAAGTCTCAAGTTCAAAATACATCTAAATGTACAAAAATTTTAAATATTAAAAAGGCCAAAATAGAATCAAAAAGAGAAAATACCTCAAAAAGCGGATATGGAGAGAAGTGCTAATGTTTTAATTGGTCCTTTCAACTGATTTTCCTTTTTTATTTTATGAAGAAAGACCATTTCATTCTGGGTCAACTCCAAAAGATATTTATTTTCATCTGTTTGCTCAGGTACCCCTCTGGTCTGTATTGGCCTTGCTAGAGTTCTGTGTAGGACACGAATATATCGATGCCAAGCCAAAGGACAGACAGCTCCGTCCCGGAGCTCTTTCCCTCTTTGCTCCTGCCCCCTTGTGAAGTCTGCTCATGTGAGTGCTTGACTTTCCCAAACTGCCTTGTCTTAGGCTTCTTTAAAGCAGCTAGATGAAGGAAACGAGGATGGAGAATTCAGTTTTGCGTGCATGCTGTTTGGCATGAAAAGCTCTCTCACCTGCCATTCATCAGAAATAGTCACCAGCTGCTCCCAGGCTAACGTTACAGTGTCAATGGGAGGTCTTCAGCACGAGAGGGAGAAAAAGGTCTTTGCCAAGACGTTAAAAAATGGAGTACAGTGAAACTGAAAACTTCCCTTGATAGTGAGCACATTATCTAAGCATCTTATTACAAATTACTGAGAGCCTTTTTAGCTTTTTTTTTTTTTTTTAATGTCTTAAGGGGATTTAACTAATTAGGCACAAAGTCTTATGCTCGGGATTTATTCAATCATATTTTTTCACTTAAGGTATGGCAATTCCTCTGGTTCTTTTTTCATGTTCTGGTGGTCATTTGTAGATGAGGCAGATTTAGCTGGGTGGAACCCAGCTGCAGTTACTAATAATGTTCAGCAGTGCTGACTTTCTGTGCATGAATTCCTGTTGGAGTCAGCTGAATACCTCTGTTCTTGTCAGAGTGCGGCCTTTCTGCTCGGATTGACGCTCGTACAGCGCTGGTATAGCCACAGGACTGCATTTGGAGTATGGAAGGATGGCAAGGTTGGGCCACCAATGCTGATGTTGCCCCCTTTGTTCAGAGAACAGGAGCCCCCCACTTGTCTGATAGCACAGACTTGGTAGTCCTGAAAAACTCCAGCTTGAAGTGGAGAAGCAGCAGCAGCTCGAGGACCCTGAAGGCAACAGGGGCTGTAGCTGCCTTTACAAAACAGACTGGAGCATCTCAGTTAAGGATCTTCCCTCAGACATTCCAAGTGGGCAGAGTGGGAGCTGGATCAATGTGCCTTTGGAGAGCACTTGGCCTCTCTTCCTGGTTCTATAAGACATGCAGAGAAACTGTGGCTGGCTCCAGACTCCTGCACTGAGCACACAAACACCCTTAGACCGTGTGGTGACCTAGGAAGGGTCACCAAGAATTGCCGGTGCATTTTCATTACAAATTTTAAATCTATTGAGCTCTGTGAATAGATTGAAAACCAGTTTTAATCTGACAGTCCCTGCTGTTTTCATTGAGGCCTCTGTGATCTCACATACATTTCCCCAGTAACTGATAGTAAAGTCACAGAGATCTTTGTATTTGAAGTAGGATCATGCAGCAGCAGAGCATAAACCAGAGAGTTCTGTGAGCCTTCAGCCTCTTGGGCTTGCCATGAGGTGGGAGAAACAACTTTGCAGACTAATATCAGACCAAAGTCACAAAAAATGAATCTCTCTTTGCTCACATATCTGTCTGAAAAACCCACATCATGTTCAGGGGTGCAGAAATGCAGAAACATATGTGTTGTATGAAACCATTTGTCATTAGTTTGTTGCCATTGGATCTTACATCTAAAAGCTTCTTGAGGAGCGTTTCTTCTTAAAGAGTCAAATATACGTTGCTGTACTTCCATTTCGGGGCAAGCTAGTTTAAATAACTTAAAAAGCTATTAAAGCCCAAATCTTTAAATGTTCCAGATTGTATGTGGTGAATTTTGCAGCTGTTTTTTTGATGAGGCATAGACTCCTCCAATAGACAGGGATCTTTGTAAAGTCTTCCTTTGGTTTCTGCCTAGTGGTTTAACTCAGAAATCCAGCCGTGTTCACCCAAACGTTGTCTTGTGTCCTTTCAGCAAAATTTCGTCCTCTCAATTATTGAACTTGAGCTTATAAAGAACTACGCTTTGTGTGAGGTATAAGGAGGCACTGCTGACACATTTACTTAACTCCCAGTTTTGGTTAATTTAATTCAGAAAACCGAGCTGCAAAAGCACTAAAATCTCACTACTCTTGACTTTTACAGAACACATTGCGTGATATCTCAACCAACCAGAATAATCTGGCACCAACTGTGTTTGACTTACTGTCCTACTAAAAGGTGTGCAGGAAAAATCAATATCTGTTTTGTTTCACGGTAGAAGATCTCAGCATTTTGCAGCCTAACATATATTTTAGTGGTTTCATTGTGCCACTAAAGGTCAAGTACCATATCTGTGCCTGTGATTTCCTGTACTGCTTTAAAGCACAGCCAGGGCCTGTAACTCTTTAAGCTCTTTAAGGTCACAATCCTGTTCTACTGAAACAAATGGAGGTGGTTTTTGGGTGGCCAAAAATGAATTGTAAGAAAAAAAACTACTTTGTGCAGTATATTTGGAGCTTTTCTTCCTACTGTTCTAATTTTCACACGTAATATCTAGCAATGATTCTATAAACTATGTGTTTCATTGCAAGCTCATGGCAAAGCCCATTCTATAGCTTACAGGACCAGGGCCTTGGATAGCAGGAATGAGATCTGAATGATGGCAGACTGTGTTTGTATTAGGTATTTCTTGCTTATAAATGTTATAGCTGTTTTTAAGGAATTTCAGGTCTCACGTATTTTCTTAGTGCTGTTTCCTGACTCAATATTTATTCCATTTTGTAAGCAGTATTGTAACTGGTTTGTAGTATTCGCATTTCTCACCTCTTCCCTTTGTCTGTTACCTGGTACATTGCATTTTCTTGTTAGGAACTTAGCTGGTGAGATATTTGTCACCGCAATAACCCATAGAGCGAATTCCTGACAAATTTATAAAAATCCGTTAAAGCCCACACTTGTTTACCAACCACTTTTGCATTTTATTGGTACTTCTGGTTCTGTCTGTTCTCATTCTTGTTTGCTGCAATGAAGGTTTTATGCTCCTTGATTTATTTGGTGTAGAGTACCATTATGCATATGAAAGGTACAATATAAATCAATCAATAATAATAATAAATAAAGCAAAGTTAACGCTTCACTTTATGACCTTTTAAGCATCCAAACACAAAGCCTCTGTTGACTGACAGACATTAAATAAAGCAGTATGCAAACACGCCATCTCACATCGCTTGTTACTTATTTGATGCAATTAAACTTACAGGTGGCATGACAAGAGTTTGACATGTCTCTCGTTGTCCTATCTTTTACTTTTAAACTGTATCTTGTAAATCAGTTTGTCTTACAGTTCTCATGAAAGACCGCTTTGTTCAATACAGTTTATGCTGTGTCGATATCAGATGGCAGTATCCAGTTCCCCTCAGCTTGTCTGAGCTGTGTAGGACATGCATATCTCACAAATTGCTCCCCCTGTTTGATGATGCATCTACGGCGGCTCGCAGGAACCTGTATTTTTCTTGGGAAGCCTGTAATTCTTAGAGTGATCCCTGAACCTTATTTAATGCTGCAAAACACTACAGGAAAGGGAGTTGAACTTTAATGTCTGCAAGGGAGAAAGTAATAACTTTCCCCATCTCTTCTGTAAGTGACTTGGGCTATTTGATGAATACAGAACCTTCACTCACAAGGTTTTCTTGATATTATACACTTGTAGCAAATAAGGTTAGAACCTTTAAAATATAGCATTTAGTAATGTACTGGAAATAGCTTCTTCTCTATTCCTTTAAAGGTCACTGCATTTGCTTTTCAGTCGTAATTTTAGTTTGGGCCTCCACAGAGTAGAAATGAGAATGGCTTTGGCAATGTTCTCTCAGTTTCCTCAAGACTGAAAATTAAACAGCATGGACCATTCATATGCAGTGAATGAATGTATATTTCACGTGTGTGTGTGTGTTGGTATGTTTGTATACAGAAAATCAAGTTTGGAAGTTACTTGACCAAATAATCAGGCATGGATGCAAAACATAGAGAAATAATCAGTTTATTATCCACTGTTCCCCTCAAACCTTCCTTAGCATGACCTCACTCCCTTCCACTGCTATGAGCTCACAGATCTCCCTCCTCTCCAGCCAAAGAACATTCCTGTTTCTGACTTTTGCTTAAAAATATGGCCTTGCTATATATACATATTAAAAAAAA
>VZRN01006642.1:543571-576538 GCA_013397935.1 Dasyornis broadbenti | reverse complement strand
GACTTTGCACAATAGGTGGGGGGGGGGGGGGGGGGGTCTCTGGTCCTTTTTGAAAATGGTTTGGCCTGTTTTATATTAACTGAAGAACTCAGAGCTACATTTTCTAAGTGTCTGCTGAGAATACCCTGATAGTTTAGGCGTCCAGCTGAGACGTCTGCTTTTCAGCTTCCAGGTACTCAGTATGTGGAAATCCCTCCTCTTTTGGGTGTCTCTGCTTGAGCTTCAAATAGAAATACTCTGATCATTAGTAATGCTTTCTACTAAATCCTTTCTCTCCTTAGATATTCTCTTTGCTTTAAAAGCATCTGCACTTGGAAGCTGGACACTCTACAACAGGGTGCTTAGAGTATCTGAGGTTTTGGATTACTCCTTGAGCTGTTATGGAAGGTAATAGACTGGATGAGGTTGTGTTTCAAAACCCATCAGTGTGGCAGATGATTGTCAGCAAGAGCTGACAAACAAACCATACCTCAACATAGCGGGGAGAATGACTCACTCTGAGTGTTGTGTCACCCCATTTAAGGCTTTTATTTTTCTCTGGCTTGAGGTGATACAGGAAGACAGTGATTCCCAAACACTTTGGATCAGTGTCAGATCCTCAAAGACCTCGTGGAATGACAGGCACTGTAATTTTTGTGAAAACACCATACACTCCACTGTCTGACGTGTCTTCGTGGATCTGATGCAGAATATTGAAGGAGGTCTTGTAGACCTGCAGCTGTCCAGGCCCACTCTGAGAGATCACAGATTACATCTGCTGTGTTTTCCTGGCTGGTTTACTCTGTTAAGCTCTGTTTTGGTTTATGTGCTCTGCATACAAACCGAATTTAGGAATACACCTGATTAATTACCTCAGTGCATTTGCTGCGCGAGGCTTTTCGCAAATGTGCTAAAGATACAATTAACACTTTAAAAAGACGCTGAGCCATTGATCTTGTCCTTCTCAAAAACACTCTGCGCCACAGCCGGAGCACAAGCCTCTTTAGAGGCGAAATACCATCGTATATTCTCCTTTGCATCTGTGGAGAACTTGCAACCTGAAGACAAATTTCTTTGCCAGCTTCTCGACTGGAAGGGCTAACCCTGCTTCCCATCCCTCACTGTGCTGAATGCTGTCTGCCTCCCAGCACACAGGGGCCATAGAACATATTATTCCATTAACACTTGTCTGTGTTCTCTACTCTGCATATTAGAGCAACTGAGGAGATCAATTATCTTCAGCTGGGGATACTAAGCCTTATTATGTCTTTTTTTTTTTTTTTTTTTTTTTTATTTTTTNTTTTTTTTTTTTTAATGTTTATCCAGAGTGTTGTGAACTTTCATTCTCCAAAGGTAGCAATCAACAACATTGATAAATTGAGTGGCAGAAAACAGCTACTTAACTAACCGCCTTCTCTACTCCGTGCAGGGGTCTGAATTCAGCAGAGGTGAGGCCCTAAAATGAAAGCTAAAGGAGGGGTTGAGGGGTGAAAAGCAGCCAGCTGAGATCACAGAGAAAGAGATGTTAATGGAAAAGATCACACGCAACAAAACCAAAAAAAAAAACAAAAAAAAAACCAGGAGCGGCTAAAGACAGTGATTATATAGATCAGAACAGACTGTTGACTATGTGGAATTGCAATTATCTTTCAGGCTCCTGGGACCTTGCTCAGGGAATCATTACTACAAAACTAAGAAGATTGTTCTCAGGTGCAGAACATATTGATTTTGCTGTTCTCCAGCATCTTGCAAAGCAACTGACCATGTCATTTAAGTGTTCGTTAACCAAACACATCAATAAACATAAAACTTTCAAAAAAGTAAAAATCACCTCATAAATAATTATAAAGGAGTGAATTATTACCTAGGAGCAAGTGTAATTGATGTCATTATAAATAAACCACAAAATATATCCTGTCCCAAGCTTAAAAATGTATGAAGGCATCCATCTACCTTGTTAAAAAATGATAGTTTATCTTGCCAGGAGGACAGCTTTCATAGCTGCCTGATTGGAAGAGGTGTGTGCAGAGAAGAGATTACATTGTAAATATTTTTTTATTTGCTTTATTTTTCTTTTTTTTTTTTCCCTCCCCCTTTTTATGTGAATTCAAAGCTTATAAAGAGAGAGACACAGATAACATTTATTATGGCCAAGCTGCAGGGAGGGCACGGAGAGCTTCTCTGCGTGGTTCACATCAGCCTTGACCTGCAGTGTTCCAACTATTGTAATCCTTGACCTTTGAAGAGCAGCTGTCAGTAACAACAGGCTTTTTGTTTTTTTCCCCCCAAGGACTGCAGGGACAAGCAAATTCGTTTTGAATGTGTGATGTGAGGTAATCAGTAATGGCAAAGCACTCACATCCTCTGTTCTCCGGTATTGCCTACTCACCCGTAACTGCAATTAACACTAGCGAGATATTAATGCAGGGGGAAATGAGACCCTCAGCTCGGTGTTGACCGATGGCCCAACATATCTCTTAATCAGGGGTCCCTTCTTCTCCAAATACTGAGACACAGGCAAACCCACAGGCTAGGTCAAAGGGGTAAAGATGAAGGCTTTAGATTTTTGCTGACTGGTAAGTGAAAGGGACAGAGGAATCCATATGGTAATGGTGGTCTTTCATACATGAAAGAAAACAGTTGAATACTTTCTTTGTGTGTGAGCTCATTTAAATAAGCACAAATCTGGGGCTGACCAACTCCCAGAGAAGTCAGTCAAAGACTGTTACTTGGATGTGAGGTAGAGCTTACATGTTCCTTTGAAGAAGAGCTTTTAATAAACATGGAAACGTCCACAGCTTGCTAGCCACAGTGGATGGCAGTGTGTCTCCAATCCCCTTCCCCTGGATCCTGCATGGATCTTTGCAGCAGCATGTCCTCCACCAGCTCCCCAGGTCTGGGGAAGCTGTTTATAAATTGTACATAAACTAGAGAAGGGACCTCACATCGTGGGATTTTGTGGAATCCGTATCTAGTTGGCTGATGTATCATGTTTTCTGTTTTAAAAGTCTCAGTGAAGAATCTGAAGGAAAACTGATTATGTTTTACTTTTGTACACGTCTAAGAGATATGTTCCATTCCAGATCAGATTAGCTTGAATGCTTACACATGATGAGAGATTTTGGAGTCAAAAGGGGCTGCTGGTTGTTTTGACTTCCCAGCAGTTGTTGCTTTCAGTTATGCGTATTTCTCTTCTCTCCTGCCTTGCACCCCCTGGCTTCTGTGGGGGTCTCTTTTTGCAGCTGTGTTTTCACAGAGAGTTTTGAGACTCCTTCTCATATAATAAAACCCTAGCTTGGTCCAAGAAGAGACTCTGATTTTTTTCAGCCTCATTCAAAAGTAAAGCTAATGTCAGTGTATCAGAATTTTTCATAGGGATTTCGGAAGTCTTTGCTTCCAAACACCTTCCATAAATTTGGAGTCCCATTTCTCTGTCAGTTTTGGGCAAGCTTAGGAGGCACTGCGTTGGAGAGATGAGAATATGAAAAACCAGCAATGAATGCAGGGTGAGGGGCTGATACAGAAAGTCAACGTGAAAACATTCGCATTGTAATTCCATGGGACTTCTTAATGCATCAGTCTGGGCAAAGTGATATACTTGGAGATGTCCTGGCAATGTTTGTCATGTAGCTTCCTAGTTTATTCTCTTTTCCTACTCAGACTCTCTGTTTATTTGTTGACTTTATTAATACAAGAATTTCTTCAAACATTTTTCAGGGCATCTGGGTTATTTTGGTTTCGGCAAAAAAAGTTCAGACATGATATTCAGGTGGGAGGTAATTATCGGCAAGGGATGACTGGATATGATCTGAGCAACATGGTCAGTGGAAAGTGTCCTGGCCTTGGAAGGAGGTTTAAAATAAGATAAGCTTTAAGGTCCTTTTCAACCTAATCCATTCCATGACTGTATATTATGGTGAGAAGAGAAGGAAGGAAGGAAGTGGAGTGTTGAAGAAAGAGAACAGGAAAAGAGAAATAAAAAATGGAGGGAGAGGAACACTAGGAAAAATGAGTGAGCTGCTTATTAAAAAGAAGCTCTATTTTATCTTCTGAAAAAAAAAAAAGGAAAATCACAGGTTGGCATCACCAAGTTTATCTTGACTATGTGCTTGTGTCCTGATTGTTTCCACATCTGACACTGGATTTCCAGATAATTGTCACTACTTAGCCTAGTGGCACTTCCTGAGGAGCTGCAGTGTTAAAAAAAAGTAAATAACAGTAATAGCAAATAATAATAATTGCAATAACAATAACAATAACAACAACCTGGCATGACCTGGCGGGACATCTTAGACGTGTAAGTTTTTCTCTGGACATGTCTTTTCTGTCTTCCTAGACTGTCCTGTAGTGCAGATTACAACCTCAGCGTGCCTTATTTTTAGATAGATAATTTTTAGTGTTTACAGTCAAACCTACTCCAAAAGTCATGTTCTTTTCACAGAGGTCACAACTTTGACAAGCTTCAAGTTTTCATTGCATGGCACCATATAGCTTAATCAATTAACAGAGTTGGCTGATGCAGGGTCTCAGGGGTCTCACTCCTCCTGGATTTTCATTTTTGTAACAGGAATAGTTTAAGTGTATGTGCAATCTGCAAATGAGAGGAGGGGATGGAGCACAGAATGTCAAAAAAGTAAATTCCATTCATTAAAAGAAAAAAATATATAGTCATCTGATGATTTGACTGATTTATCAGCTGATGTGAAACAAAAGACGTGGCAAGATTGTGGCTAAGCAGGAAAAAAGGGTGAATAACCAGTACTAGAGGAAAGTAAATATAGAACTGAATACTTTCATATTGCAAGCCTGAAGTTAAGCAGTACATTATACCCTTGAAAAAATAAGGAGCTGACTTGGACCTGCAAAGCTTAAGTTTTGAATTTGGAGACTTTTCCTTTGCTTTTCTAGACTGCCCAGCACTCCCTCCAGCTCCCACAACATTTCTGGCACTGTGTCCGTAACCCTGGTTGCAGGAGCTTATCTCAACCTCTCCACTGGGGAATGGAAAGAGAACATATAGTGCAAGTTCCTTGGCTCATCATCCACTCTGACAACGACCACAGCAACAACAAGAAGCTGGACTTATTTTTACTACTTGGCAGTGGAAGAGCTTTGGGAAGACAACATTTCTGAAATTACATTTTCATTAAAATTTGGGAAAACATTCGAGGGGGAGCACAAGGAGATATATTTAATGGTCCATTAAGAGACCTATTTTCAGTTAAGCAGAGGCATGCACGGGAATAACATTTTTCTCTGGACAAATACACAATCAACAAGCTAAAACTGAACCTGCAATTGAATTCCATATCCACAAAAACTGTTAGCAAAATAGACCAACAGAGAGGGCAGGGCAACCTTTGAAATATGAATCAGAATTAATCTAATTAATCTCTAGTTCAGCTATCACATCTTGGTAAATAAGTCATAGTTCTTTTGTCTTCTAGTCATGCAGAAATATTTTATATCAATTTTATATCAATTTGTATCTTTTATATAATAGTGGGAGATTGTGTATTGAGGAGTATTACTGTACTGACTCACAAGTGAGATATTTTTGATATTTTTGATGGACTAATTATCTAGATGATAAGAATAGTTCCCACGCTTTGGAATAATAAAAAGATAAAGGAGCAAATTAACGTTTATTAAGTGTGTTTGAAAAATAATTGTTATTCATCACTCCTTGCAGTTAGCACTGTGTTAATTATCTCTGCCTAGTTCATTTCCTCAGTTGCACCTAATGAAAACAGTAGTTTCTGGAAACAAAACTATATCTATTGAGAAGATTAAAATTATTGGAGGAAATCTACAATTCATTCATTTAATTCTGCTGCCCGAACTTTTTCTAAAAAAGTCTTTGTTAAGCTACAGATTTAAATCCTCTTTTACTCCAGATCTGCGGAACTTTAAACGAGAACAGGCTCCCGTACATAGGTTTTCAGGATTTCTTTTATGTGGTGGAACATCTTGGTTCTGCACAATCCAAAAGTTGGCTGGTTCCCACATTCCTAATGATGACGTGCAGGAAGGAGTTCAGCATGTTGGCTGTTGATTTGTCAATAGCTTAATTCTCCATGACAACCTCCCCAGAGGAGTGAGAAAAGTCAATAGCACAAAGTTCACATCACCTTGGATAGCTGAAGGGAGGCAAAACACAATAAAGAAGATAGAGGCCATAAACTGTGATAGGCAATGATTAACCCATCAAACCGGAGAAATATAAAGAATCATTAAAATGACAAAATACCGTGAGTCATTTGGTGCTGATCTAATTAAATAATATTCCAAAGTAATTCAGCGAGTTTTATAATCTGAGAGCCGGGGTAAAAAGGCATTTGGCCTAACCAGTGATTTCTGAAGAGTGCCTACAGTTGTGTTCCTCTGCTTGACATTTTTGTCTTCTACCTGTAGTTCAGTTTTGGGAATTTGGTTTTGGTCAGGACAAGCTCAATCCAAACCCAGGAACAGACTGCCGAAAAGCTCTAACTAGTTTCTGTGTGATTTTTTTGGTCAATCAATTCGGCAGAATGGAGTTTTTTTCCCAGTTGGAGAAGATGATTATTTTCTTTTTTCTCACAGTTCGTAATTAAGTCTCATTGTCATTTCAGCATGTTTACTTCTTTATTTCTAATGGCATTGCTGGTGGCTGTTTTAAGAATATGGACGTTCAAGTTTGGCTGTGGAAGAAATTGAGATGAGAAGAGGGATATGGATTTCAGATCTATTTTACCCAGGCCCTGGGGCCCTGAAATTCCTTTCGTTAACAGGAAAATCAGGAATGATTTGTTTTTGCCAGGACTTCATTAGTAGTAATTTGATTTCATAACATAAAACCAGACTGGGTTGGTTCAGGTTTAAGTTCCCCTTTCTACTGCATGCTCCCCTTTCTACTGCATGCAGTCTGAAGATGAAATTTCTCGGACATTTTAAAATTTTGTAAATTTTAAAGTAAAAATTAAAGTTTGTGAGCTTATTTTCTTTGGAAAAGTTTAAAATATGTGGATGACAGAGACTTTTTAGTTTCTGCTTCGTATGTGGGTGTTGTTATTGTTGCTGGTGTGCATCTTCCACCACTGTTATTCCCTTACCTGTATCAGCTCCGGTGCGTGGGGCTGCCATATTTACTCCCAGAAAGTTTAGCAGCTGATGAACAACAGTACAGAAATTTAGTTTCTTGAGGGCATCATTCCTGATTTTTGCTGGTTTCATCATCTGTACCTAGGCCAGATATTAGGTACATGCAAAACAGGATCAAGAAGACTGATGACCAGCTCTTAAGGAAGCTTTTCAGAATGTCCTGCTTTAATGCAGCTGGCCATATTGTCCACAGTGTGTGGTATAGTTTCACATGAGTTCACGTCACTATGTTGTTCTCACCAATTTATTATTCATCTGCCACGTCTGAAATATTTATAAGCAGCAAGGTTTGTTTCTTCCCCAGCACCTGTAGTGTTTATGCCCAACAGTAACTTGGGCATCTGTCACAGCAGGCAGATTTGGTGGTTTTGGCTGCTGTTCCACCATCAGTGACCCAAAAGGATCCCGAAGTGACCTAATTCCGAAATGTTGCTGACCAATAGCACATTTACATCTCTCTGGTAACAGCGTTATTTTTAGTGTAACTTTTTCACTCACCATCCTCCTGATCAATTAACCATGCCAGTATCTGCTATAATGAATGTCAGGTCCCCATCAAATAAACCTCTCTTGCCCGTTTGTAGTTATTGGCCGTGGCCTTCATCAAAAGAGTGAGCTGTAAGTAAATGTTCAGATGATATTATTTGACTAATGTACCACATGAATCTGACCTCTTCTTCATTGTGCAGTACAGGCTGATAAGAGACTTTTTTCCTTTCTAGTGAAACATAATCTCTTTAATGAAAGTCTGAGGTATTTAATCACATCCTTTTCAATGAGGCCACCAGAGTTTCTTACAGCCTAGGAGAGGACTGGCATTGTCAAGGGCTGCTTCAAACCCTCCAAATCCTCGTCTTCTGTTTTCATAGCTCAGTCTCCATACAAAGTCCTTGCAGTTTTATTATTNNNTTTTTTTTTTTTTGGTCTGTTCTCAAGCTAGTTCTGTGTTGAGTAAAGCCTTCCCTTGTCACACCTTCCTTACATCTGTCAGCTATTGTCACTCTTCCTGCTGCCTTTCTGGTGATGAGGAGTTTTGGTTTTGATAAGGCAGGTGGGTGTTTTGCAGGCAGTTGAGGAAAATCACAAAAGTTCTGTTGTTCCATGGATGAACATGGCTTAAAGCTCTCTTCACAGGCACGAAGTCTCTCGCTGCACTTCTCTGGCTGTGTAGCAATTTTTATTTTAGAGTTAGGACTGTAAGTGGTTGCTGGAAGGTTAGGCTGTTGCTTTCACATTGCTTGTAATGGAACAGGGTTGCAATTAAAAACACTGAGAAGGTGAAAATATCTGAAATCGGTCCCAAGCTTTATCTACTATTACACATATTTTAAATTTTGAAATTGCTGTTTTTCTTTGAAGTGGTCTGTTTTCACTGAAAGAATCTCACTTCTAGCTGCAAAGTTCTTGAATTCTCCCCCTCAACTCCCCATTCCTCCCAAATTTTGTAAATATTTTCCCTCTAGGTATGGCTGTTTTCTACTTAGTAGTGATTCTGGAAAACATCCTGAATGTTTTCAGGACTGTGACCATTTTCCAGCACCCACTTCCTTTCCAATGCCTCCATCCCTGCTGCTGTTTCCTGGTACAGATGTTTTCGCTATAACGAGTTGCACATTAGGAATAGAAAACCTCTTTCACTTGACACAGTGTAGTTAAATATCTTCTAAAGCACACTTCCCAAGGTGCACAAGCTTGATTGGCTGGAAATTGGATGAACCTAGGTCCAATGAGTTTATTTTACTATTTGATACTTGGAGGCGGAACTTGATGTTTGTGAGTTTATTTCCACTGGCAGTTATTCCTTTAGGAAATGCCACAGATCTCTCACATTACTTCTTACCCTGTGGACTACAAACAGAGGAAGACCCCAGCCTCTTAGTTGAGTCTCCCCTCCTTGAGAGCATTGCTGCTCGTTGCTTATTCTGAAATATGTCCCATATTGTGTCCAACATGACAGCACAGGAAAAGCTGGAGTGCGATCAAACTCAAGCTTGCCCAAGCACTTATGCTGTGGCTCAGCAAAACTCTTGTAAATGGGCTGAATTTCAAAAGAACTACAAGCAGCACAGTTCCCCATGCATCAATTCAGGTGTGTGCTTTAGGGGTATTGATAAATGAAGACCGAAACATTAGGGCTTTGCTTAGTGAGGGGAGAAAGATTGTATGTGCTGTGTACATTTGCCACCAATCAAGATGTATTGGAAAAGAGCTCCAGAAAAGATGGCCTTATGGTGAGCCAAAAATGAACTCCCAAACTTAAAATTGCAATGACCAGCATCCAAAGTCAATTTTTCTCCTTTTTCCACACTGGCTGGCCAATGGCGAGACCAAAGGCCTATTAGAGACCTGAAACTGGTAAAAATTTGTAGCAGCCGTTTCATGCAGCAGGACTGTTTGTGTTGTTTGTGGTGTCTAATTCCAGCCCAGACAATTTTCTTCTCAGTAATGGAGAAGAGTTGAGAGGCAGTGATTTAGGGCTAGTGGGAGGGACAGATGCAGGAGAGTAGCAGTTCTGGCTCTGACACTGTGCAGCCTGTTGTGCAAGATTAATGACTGTGGACTACTCTCTATTTTTCTCTCTCTACAACTGTGAGCAATCACCTCCAAAATCAGCCCACTGCTGGCTAGCCAGCAAATAGATAATAAGATCCCTATGTGTTAAATATGCACAGCTGCATGTCTGACATTGCTGATCCATCTGCACTCCCAGATACCACGTGCCAGCTGCCTTGCTGGGGTGAAGGAGGAAGGGATCCGTTAAGGAAGGAAAGTTTGCAGCGTAATCTCAGCACTTTTCTCCCTCGCTGTTGTGCTGGATTCCTGGAGTCTCTCTCCCCTCCCCGTCCTTTTTGGCTGCAAATGTTTGAAAGCATCAGACACTTTTACTTTACCATTTAAAAAGTGAGCTGGGTTGTCAGCTGAGCTTTCCCTGAGCTCCTGCAGTGCTAATTTTCACTTCCCCAAGGTGGTGATTCAGAGGATCTTGGCCAGTCAAATGAGTCACAGTACTTTCCTACAATTCCCTTTTATTGCCTGGCACTTCCATTCAGTAAGAGAATTGAACAGTCTTTACCTTTACTTCGTTCTCTCTGTATCTCCTCTTCCCCTCCTCTACCTCAGTCCTCTTCCCCTCCAAGTAGTTTTGTTTCTGGCACTCTCTTTGGCAGCTCTGAGAGAAGAAAAAGAGTCTATTCCTAACATTCTGTGTTCTGATGCCTGAACTGGCGTTAGGGGTCTGATAGCACCTTGATGAAGGAAGTAGCATCCGCTCTAGCCAAGAGTTTCAAAACCAGGAGCTTTCAGCATTGGTCCTGGTCCATGTTCAGGCACTGGAGTCACAGTGGGCTGTTCTTGTCTATGCATTTTTTGAAAAGGAAGCTTCCTTGATATTGGTGCCAAGGTAGAGATGAATTGTGCCTTCCTGTGGCTCTGTCCCTGCCTCTTGCTCCCTGGGGCTGGAAATTTTAGCCATCAAGGGAGGGAGAGAAAAAATGGGGGAAGGAGATCTGTATGGAAGCCAGTGACTGCACTGAGGAGTGTTTTGCAGTGCCAGTGCCATGGCAAACACTGCTCTGAGGTTGCTGTTTCTGTGTGGAGTAGCTCACATCTGGCCATGCTGGATGCCAAGAAGAGCACACTGATGTCTGCATTCAGAAGGCCATGCAGAAGATGGGTTCCCAGCAAAGCGCCCTTCAGGAACTTTGCTGGAGGAGGAAACAGGGCACGGAATAAAACACATCTCTACCTGTCTACATGGGCTCTTATTTGGTCTTATCCTTAATATTTTACTTGCAGCCGAAGCTGCGTGCCTTGCTTGTAAATGAGGAATGTCATCGCTGTTCTACTGACAGATGTACAAATCCTTTAAACTTTGATTTTATTATGTAAACTTTCTTGTCACTGACATCCTGTCAGTACTTTTGTGGGAGGGCTTTCCTCCCCAGGTGTAACAGTGCAAACATTATGGTTATGGCACAGAGTCCAACTTGGTTAGATTCTGTCACATAAATATACATCAAGTTAAATCAAATACAGCTTTCATCCTGTTGGAAAAGCCCATTCATAAGCAGTTGTTTGAGGTTCATAATATAACCCAGCATGTAAAGATAGCCAGTTCCTCTAAAGCCTTGCTCCTGGGAAAATGTGAAGTGTAAGTGAAGTGCAAGTGAAGATCAGTAATTAGGCTGAAACTAATAGATGACCCATGTCCTTGAATTTTATATGCCTGGATTTCCAATACTGCATCNTGTTTTTGTGGCGAGAAACAGTAGAAGAATACCCAGAATCTGGGAGGGAGCCCGTTCAGAACAGCATGTTACAGACAGTCACTGTCTGGGGAAAAAGGAAATGATAGTACTTTGGAACTTAATCAGATTTTGTGTATAAAATAATGGAATTGGCAAAAGGTTCATGCAAGTGCACATGCTTGGTTTATTGCTAACCAAATGTAAGAATGATCCCCTCCTCTCAGTCCACCTTGTGTTTTAAAGTGCAAAAGAATTAGAAATAGCTAACCCCCAAATGGTATAGAAAAGTTTAGCAGAACGAGCTAAAATTGATATAAACAATTGATAGAGGAGAAATTAAGTTTCTCACAGTCTTTTGGAGAATTGGGTTTGCTATGACTACAGATAGGATACTACCCCAAAATACAACAAAAATAGCAAACTCAATAACCCATTAGTGCTTGAAATACTGTGGACTCTGTTGGGAGCAGGACATTTGTGTTCCCCTGATAATAAAGGCAGCCAAATAATGTATCAAATAGACTTGCAAGGATGTATCATCATTGTTAACATTTTTCTTCATGTTTTTCAATGTATTTTGTGAGATAAGTGTACTGGGCCTGTTCCAGAGCTCAACCAGGTTTTAAATGGGCATGAGCATATGAACTCCTGATAGGGATCTCTGTAAGTGAGACTGGAGCCAAGGCAGTATCTAAACATGAGTTTGAACCAAACTTTGGCATCCATATGATCCATTTTTTTTTTTTTTCCTTTCTTTTGAAGAGTCCTTGGAAAAGCAGCACCCTCTTTCAGAGCAGAACAAGACCCTTGATTTGAAGATATTTAGGGCTACATTTCTGAAGAAGACTTGATGAAGCAATAGGTGTCTCAAATGCTTACACTTATTTAGGCATCAATATCCCAGTAAATTACATTTTACAATCACCTACATGTACATCTCACTTTTTGCATTTAAAAGGTGTCCCTTAATCCCAGGTAACTGGAAGAATAAGGGGGTCCTAACTAGAATAAATCACCAACATGGAAAAAGCCATGACTGTTCATTGACTGTAAAGGTGGTCTAAGATGATTTGGGCTACAGAAGCGGGTACTGTGGTTGACTGCCCAAAGTTAGGCAGACCTGTGACCTTTTCTGAGGCACTTTAAAGCCTGATCTGCCTGGTTCCCATCATATCTTCACAGTGCCTAGCAACTCAATCAGATCCAAGAGCCTTCCTTAGATAGGAATGTTTGGCCTCTGCTTGCACATGGCAGCGGGAGACGCGGTTCAGAGTGGAAACCACAATCATTATAATTTTATGTATCAAGATTTGTCATCTATCTATATACACAGGGTACTGAAGAGTGTGTACATAAATTAGGTTGTTGAAACCAAACGGGGCTACGTAGATATCTAGTGGGTTATCTGACAGGCATAACTCAGGGCTGATTTATGCCTGCAGTCATTATAATGGAATGTGCAGTTGTTTGGAGGCCAGAAAAGTCAGAGAGTTTCTTTTTGACTTCAGTGAAATTTAGGCTAATCCCCCTGTAAGTAGTGCACTTCTGCATTCCCAATGGAAAAGGATTAACTTCCCCCATCTTTACCAGAATTTCCATTAAGATAAAGATGAAGAGGCTATAAGGCATCCCAGCCGTCACTGTTAAGGAAAATGGAAGCGCCAGAGAGAGGAAAATACCTTTCAGATTTGTGAAACCATAAAATGTTTGAAAGAAGCTGGAAAGCCTATGAAAGTAGACTGGTATGGGGGTTTTGTTAAAGAAACTGAGGCTCAGCCAAGACTAATTCAAACATTTACAAGGTGAACAAGGCAAGTTGAAAAAGCAAAAGTGCAATTATCCACCAGGAATTTTAGCTTGTCTGTGGTACTTGTTCTCCTAAGAGTTTTGGAGATGTTCTAAAATCCGGATAGTAAATGTATCTGCAAACCCAGAAGCTAGATCACAATCCAGATTTCACTACAGCTCCAATTTTTTCCCTTTTTGGCAGATTTACTCTTTGCTGGACCCACAGTCTGAAATCCAGGACCAGGCTGTGTGCTTGCTTCAGTCTGTGTAGATCTAAAGTAATATCTTTTGACACAGGGAGGTTATACTGGGATAAATGAAATTTAAATCTGGCCTTAGAAGTATCATGTTCTGGAAAGCCATAAGAAAGGTTAAACTTACATGTTGATGTGCCATGTACCACAGAAAAAACCTATATTCTCAATATATTTCTATAGGGCCTGAAATTCTCATCAGGGTTCTTGTCCAGTTTTATAGGCTTGTGAAGGCAGATCATAAAAGTTTCAAATTAGTGGAACACCTCAGGAGTAGTTGGCTGCATATTTGAAACATATTTTAAAAGGTGTGTCCCATCATTAGTAATGACAAAATCAGCTCTGTGTGTATTGGTACATAAAGGAAAATATGCATCTCAAGGAAAAACGCTTTATGTTTCTTTGTGCATTTATAAAAGTCTTTTACACCTAACAAGATCTTTTCTCCTATATGTTTACAGTACTACTTAAAAAAACCCCAACCAACCAAACAAAAAAAACCCACAAAAAACCACCAGAAAAAAATAATAAAGGCGGCCACTAAATCTAGCAAGGTGATGAAATAGATGATGAAATAGAGTAAATCCTGCCTTGTGTCTGCTTCTGGGAGAAAGATCTACTTTTAAGTCTTCTCTAATGGATGATGACATTTTACATTCAAGGAGCAGATGTGACTTTTCCTGCTGGCCAACACTCTCTTGCTTTCTCTTTCTTCTCTTTGGGTCCATATAACACAGCCTCACTAAAGAGGAAAACAGTCTTAAATGAATTGCAAAGCTATAGATCTTTCTTCAGAAGTTGTGTAACTGCATAACGCAGTGATGAATTAAAAGGCAAAATAATATAGAGAACTGAATGGTAGAGTCAGCTCCCTCTGTGCAATGGGGACAACAGCTGTGAGTCCCTGGAGCTGCAGCTGTGCAGGGAGGAAAACTGCAAACCCAGGAGAAGCAGCAATTTTTTTTGCCTTCCAGATTTTCCCTGGCAATCTTCTGAAACAAAGGTCTGCAGGTGGAGTGGTTTGCATGAAAGGGAGATCTTGCTGAGTATGCAGGCAGGACAGGGCTGCGGGGCAAATTTTTAACCTGCCTGAGTCTTCTTGCAGGATTGATGACCACTGGATTTCCAACTCTTCTCTCCTCTCCTTTCCCTTGTGAGGTGTCCCTTTGACTTTGGAGACAGAGCCAGCTGTGTAGGGCTTGGAGAAGGGTCCTGAGCCAGGGTGGAGAGCAGAAGTGATGTCCTCCTGCCACCCCCTCCTTGCATCCTGCTCTACACCCGGGATCTGTGCAGATTTGAAGCAGTGCCTTCACATACTGCTGGGAAATGCATTTGCATGTTTGGTTTTAATGGGAGACAGAGGCCCTGGGCCTTCACACCTTCTCCAAAATGCCGAAGTTGTCACTGCTTCTAAAGTGGGAAGGCCAAAATAAAAAGTGACATATTTTAATTATGAAGTGGGGTGGGAGTGGGAAGGAAGGAATAGAAAGCAATCCAACAAGCCAAGATTTAGGGTGACATCACTTTCTGTATAATTGCAATGCCAGCAGACACTCAATAAACATATCAGCATTGTTAAAATGATTTATGACCCAAATAGTTGAATATAAAATATTATCAATAGATGTGTCATCATTGATCTTTCCTGGGGCTAGCAGTTGAAGGATGGAAGAGGGAGGTGATTTTAACAAACAATCCTTGACAGGAATCCAAAGGAAACAATGTGCAGGGACAGACAGCTGACAAATTCAGTACGGGGCCATTAAAACATGTGATGAATTTGCTGGGAAAGTATATATTTGTGGAAGAGGTGAGCTCATATCTACCATAAATTTGTCAGCCGTGACACAGTGTTCTCAGGCCTGGCATGAATAATGCCTAGCTATTTACAGGCTTTGTCTGGCAAAAGCTCTATCAGTCACTCCAGGGTTATTTACAAAGAAAAGTGTCTATCAGTTACAAGGACATGACTTTGCCACTAAAAGATAGCAAAACAAGTCAGCCAGTGGCCTCTCCATGCAAGATGCGTCTTCTCCAGAGAAGCTCTGGGCTGGAATGAATCAGAGGGACTGCAGGAGGACCTCCTGGCAGAGTGCCTGGCATAGGCTGCAACAGTACATTTATCCACACTGATTAGATTAGAATTATTAATAGGGGTCTATGGAGTGGAGCAAAGGGTCATTTAGAGTTTAATTCTGTTCTCAGATAACTTCATTTCAGCTGATGGGATTGTTATTGTTGGGGTTTTATATGTTTATAGGAAACAATATACTCAATAATGAAGTCATGCATCCTTCTGCAAGATTAGGAAAGCTATTGTGTAGCTGGAGTGAAGCCTTCACAATTGTGTTAATTAAGTAATAGTGATTTGACTTTGTCTCCTCATAAAATGCATTTAAGAAGTGACTAAAAGCTGCTGAGAAAGTGTTCCCTCAATAGAAATATATAGCAAAACAAGCAAGAAATGAAAGCAGCCTTGGATTGAGTAAATAGAATTGCTGATGCAATGCTTTTACTTAGGACAGACAACGACTTGGTCTGGAGTTTCAGCTTCCTGTTCTGTTAATATAAATGCATATCAATTTAGCATTGAGTATACCAGGGTCTTTTTCCCTCGACAGGAGTGGAAGGCTTGACGTATAGGTACCACAGTCTATTCTGTCATATTTATAGCATGTTTATATTTGTCAGTTTTTTGTTTCAACCTTCAAACCGTGACATGTGAGATTATGTCCAGCTTCTACACAGTGGGCACCCAAAGTTTAGGCCTTGAAATCTGAATTTGAAATAGATTGAAATGGGCTGGTGGAGATGTCCAGGGCAGAATTTGCAAGCGTTTATGAGCAGCGCCAGTTAAGCTACTTTCTGAAGGAAATCCAGACATCAATCTCATCTCAAATGGTACAGACCGAAAATATTACCTGTCTTCTTTTCTGAAATGCTGTTGTCTGGATTTCATACACTGTGTCGTGCTGTTCCTAAATACTCAGTTGTGGTTTTGTCACTGGGGCTGTTATCTTCAAAGCCTTAAGTGTGTTAATACAATTTTTCTGAGAAGTTTAATTTTGCCTGTTTTTCAGTGGCAGGGAGCCAGCTTCTTACATGGTGTAAATTGGACTCTTTCCATTCTCTTCAGTGGAATTGTAGTAACATACACCATTTGAAATCAAATTAAGCAGTAAGCATGGAATGTGAAAAAGCAGCATATTACTGCTTCAGGATAGGATTTCAACTGCAAGTGAAGGAAGTGTCTCATTCATGACCCCAAGATATAACCACAGAATAAATAATAAATCCTGACAACGCAAAACTCTTCCTTAGCCTGCTAAAGGTGGTATTCTCAGTAAAAAAGAAAAGTAATCCCACCTTTTTCAGCCAGAATGGTGCAGCTAGGAGGTCATTGAGCAGATGCTTAACTGGATGGTAATTAATGAGGATCAAGAAAGTTAACAGCATTTCCAAAATGGCCAAGAGCTTATGCAGTAAAAGATTTTTTAAAACACAGGTGTTTATCTCACAGGCTTTGCAAGCGTGTGTGACAAACCCATTGGTGTGATAAACTGTAAGTGCTCCGAAGGAGCTATCATGGTCAATTGTGTCAGTGATATGTTGGCTTTGAACGATTTACTGCGCGTGGTATATGAAATAACTCAAAGGTGTTTCTATGGCCTGTTGATCCACTCTGTCCTGAAAGAACCCCCTGAAAGCAGCAAGACCTCTTGCTCAAAGCCAGCCTAGATATGGCAGGTTTAATTCCCAGCATGGCTAAACCAGCGCTATGTTCTTGTGGTTTTAAGTGGATGAAAAAAATATTAGGGCTTGGCTTGAATACTTTTACCCATTTTCTCTTGAGTTTATTGTGTCACTGATAAAAAAATCAGTTCTTTTCATCAGGGGGTGGAAAATGAAACAGATACACCTGCAATCAGGTTTCTCCTCCTTTTTCTCTTGCTCCACAGAAGAGTGTGCTGGTTTGGAAAAGAAAAAGGTAGCTATTAAAGATTAACCATATTTGAAGGGAATCTAGTTCTCTGCAGGTCTGGTGTTCATTTTCACTGGGGGAAGAGTGTTCTGAGAGTCTGGGAACTTTTGTTGTGAGGACTTGCGCCATCCACTCACTCTGGGACTGAAAAGACTGGAGATCTGGTTTGGCCCTGTCCTGAGTCTGCTGGGAGAGTTTTGACAACTCTGGTATCCATTTGAATTTTGGCCACTCTATCTGTGTCCAAGGATTTATGCCTTTTCCTGGCTGTGTGTCCCATGACTTCAGGAATTTGCCAGCCAGCATGAAGATTATTTTAATGAGAAACTCTTTCAAAATTCCATTTCCACTATAGGAACCCTAACTCCAGCCCTGTTGATGCCCATTGAATCCAGCAGGAGTCAGAGGGAATCAACAACGTTGAAGAAACAGCTTTTAAAAACTGTTCAAAGCCCATAAAGACAACAAATAATCTTTCTCCAATGAACTTTACATCAGTTTCAGTAAGGTGTAATCCTGCATATTGTCTTGGTAGGAAAAATCTTCCTGTGCTGGCCTGGAAACTATGCGTATGCCTCATTTTTATTGGACTTTATACCCAGCCAGCTGTTCCACTGAGTTTCTTTTTTTTCTTCTGAGGATCTCGTTGGCTGTGTTTTACTAGATTTTATTTAGGCTTTTGTATTTGTGAAGGTAATGGTAATACAGCAACAGACTTGGGAGCTTTGATGTGGAATTTAAGGTGCTTTTTTTGGAAAGGTCAGTGCCAGGCTGCAGATCCCAAGGCCCTTGTGTGAAGCTTGGTGCCTTCATTCCCGCGTTGCAGGAAGGAAACTAAACTGCACAAGGCAAAATGTTTAGCTTGGAGAAGGGGACATAAAGTCACCGCCCCAGCCTAGTGCCATGTCCATGGGGGCTGGTGGGCTCGGGGGAGGTTTGCAAGCACCTGACAGACACTTTGAGAGCCCTGGGAGTAGGGAATGTGGGCTGGCTGGGTTTGCCTCTAACACATGCCAGTCATGGACACGGGGAGCTCCTGGACCTGTTCATGCAGCTCAGGTGGCAGGAGAGGGAGCCAGAGGAGGGCAGTGGGCAGGGGGTGACAGGTCTGCCCGCTCACCCTTTTTCCCCAGAGAGGATGCCTGGGTCTGGCTGTCATGCTGACAGCTCACAAGGCAGGGCCTGCATTCTGAAACCTGCCCGGTGTTGCAGGTTTTTTTTTAGTTTTTTGACTAAATATAATTTGACTGTAAAGAAAGCAAGCCCTTAAAAGCTCCAAAGTGTCCAGAAGGATTCATTCCTCTAACAAGTAACTTGAACAACATGTCTTCAATTGAGTCCATGTGTCTGCTTTCAGACAATTTCTACTGAAAATGCCTTCACAAGTAGAGGCATTGCTGTAAATAATCAGATTTCAAACACTGCAACTCCTAGTCATTTTGAATATAGTCCTGGAGTTGAAATAACAAACATAAAACTGGCTGTTCTAATACTGAGAAAGGAACTGTAAGGCCATCAGCAAAATCCAACCCAGGAAATGCTGCCAACTTAAGACAAAGTAAACTGAGAGCAGTAAATCAAACTGAAACACATATTTTTATTGTGGACCAAACAATACAGGGCCTAACATTTCCACGGGCAAGGCACAAATGTCCTTTTACTATCAAAACCAAAAGCTTTTAAGGCTTCAAAAGGAGCTGCAGGCAAAGAGGCAAATAATAAACGACAGGCAGAGCCGGTCTGACAGGGGTTTTGCAGGTTGTGTTATAGGAGTCTTGAATGATTCACAAATGCCAGCTTGCCCTCCCAGCATCACTGCTGACCATGCCATCCCCAGCTGCTAGCACTCGCAGCTTTTCTGGGCAGGTGAGCTAAAACAGCTTAACAAGTGACCTCCCTTCAGCTGAGCATCCCTGTGCATGCTGGCAGCCGCCTCTGTTGCAAGGCAAAATACATCCACTGGTATTTATTTTGCTGAAGATGCCAAAATCAACCTTCTGGTAAAGACTTAAGGCCACAGTTTGAGCTTGTGGTGGGGACTGCTGGCAGGGCCAGCTCAGCTGACAGGAGGTACCGCCTCGAGCTCTTCTGGCTGGGTCACAGTCAGTTGTGAGCTCATGCCCAGGCTGCTGTTGTGAACCCTAATTCTGCAGCCTCTGTAAAAGTAAGCCTGCAACTGAACCCAGAGGATGCAGTCAGATTTTGCTTTTAACTTAATTTGACTTTGTCATTCAGTGCGTCAGTTCTTCTGAGATCTTGTACATGAGGAAATATCCCTTGACTGCTTCAGCACCTGAGTTTTCCCAGCGAAAGGCAGGAAGTTTTCAGAAAAGCAAAAGAAGATGCCAGCTGCTATCCTTTTCTGCGTGTAGGAAGAGAAGAGAAGGCACTGCAGGGTATTACATTCACATCTGAGCAGACTGGACACCTTGTCTTCCTTTGGAAATGTACTCCAGGGTCCTTCATGATGGTATTTGAGTCTTAACAGTTCTCTTTGCACTCCAGTTTTCTGGCCCCGTGGCTCTCTTTCCTGTGCCTCATCTCCATAAGGCTCATCCTCAGGCTGCTGAGGGTGACATTTGGCCCACACAGGAAGATAAGAATTACGACTGAAAGGAACTTCCGAAGTCATCAAGTTCTGTCCCCTGCTGTTGAAGGCAACCACATCATATGATGTCTTTCAAACACTTATCTGGTTCCATCTTGAAACCATTTAGGTTTCTTGCCCTCACTACTCCTACTGAGAGGCTGTCTTTCTTCTCATGGTTATAAACCTTCTTCTGATTTCCAGCCTAAATACATCCAGTGCAGTTTGGGCTGTGTTTAATTGATACTGAGAAAATAAATTACTCACCAACTTGCTTTAATTTATGTGCATCAAGCTCTTGATACACATGTCTAGGGCCCCTCTGCTGCTGTATGTATTTTTTTTGCTCATGGGAAGATGTCTGGGTGAGGGGGAAGTGGGACAACCCTGCTGGGTGGCTGCTGTGTGCTCCAGTTTGGGGAGGAGAGGGTGACCTGGGCAGTCAAGGAACAAGCAGCGGGCAAGGGAAGAAGCGGAGAAGGAAAGTGAGGAATGGGAAACAAGAAATAGCTGAGTTGGGGCAAGGGTCAGGAACAAGGTTTTAGAAGCAGTGAGGTCTGGTAATGAGCAACAGAGAAACTGTGAAACAGAATGTGGGGGGAAAGACACTTTTAAGAAAAATAGATAGTGATGCAGATAAAACGTAAGCAAACAAATAATATTTATGCAGCAGGCAAGCAAATGAGAAGAAATGTAACATAAAAGAGGAGGATTCACAAAGAGTTTAGAGCAGGGAAAAAAGAAACCAATCATCAGCAATGAAAACCAAAATTGTTTCAAGAGTGGGGTGTCTGACTTGTTGCAGCAGAACACTCCAGTTCTGCACCACAAGCTGGCTGGAGCCAAGCTCTTCTCTCAGTTACATATCCCAAAACTGAGAAATGAAGACTTCAGTCTGAAAGAAAAAAAATCTTTAGCATGCAAAAATGTGTTTTCTGAGAATACCTTAACGTTATTTCTGTGGAGAGCATGAACTTGGAAGAGTGAATGAATGGTAAAAAGTTGTTTTCTGGTACTCCGCAGAGCTCCTTGCTCTGCTGGTCTGTGAGAAGTTTGATTGTTACTATGGTAAATATGCATACTAAAGGAGAAGCCACCCCTCTTCATCAGAACAGACTCCAAATAATCAAAGACAGTTTCTAACAAATCAGATAATTTTGAAAAAGGGTGGGGCTTTTCCCCCTCCTCAAGGCTAGCACCCTATGCCAGCGTTATGTGTAGAAATGCATGGATGAAGTAAGGAACATGTGGGACAAGTAGGTGATAACACAGACCTTTGTACTAAGCCAGCATTAAAAGTCCTGCAAAGGAAAGTATTTACTTGTAGTTCATGCCAAACATTAAATTCTAAAAGTTTTAGAAAGCCATGTCTGGTGGGTGAGTGAAGGAGCTGTGAAATGACCTGTAACACTACGATTATGGCCATTGAGGATCTTGTCATATTGCAATGACTTTACACAGAGAAAACACTTGCACAGACGGCTGCAACCTCTGCTGGGTAGGGATGGAGGCAGCATGGGAGGCACAGACACCAGCCACATCTGAGCCTCTAAACGTTTAAGCATGTGCTTTGCTTTGGGAAGTCCTGTGGACAAGGCAGGTGCTTCTGCACAGCACACGTGTGGGCAGCTTTGCAGGGTCAGGACTGCTGTGTGCTTTCTGCATGTGGTGCTGATGTGATGTTCTGTCATGGGAGTGCCACCAGTGGGCAGAGAGAGGATGGCTCTGGCTTTGTACTTGCTGGTATTTACCATAAACAGTAACAGCAAAGGGAATTGCAGTTGTCAGTGGGTGATCAGGTGGTGATATCATTGGCTCTCCTATCTATTCTCCTGCTTTCCTTGAAACACAATTTAGACTATTTCTTTTGCTTACCTCACCTGGAACTCAGTGGAAGGAAGCTACCAATTCCTGTATTTTAAAACCATTCCTCTCAAGCTAAAGAGTACTAAAATCTTTATGTCTTTTAGATGAGCCTGATGTTGCCAGTGCAGTCCCAGTCTGCAAATTAGCCAGAATTCATTCAAGAGCATTAGTCTTGCACTACTTTTTTTTTTTTTTTCAGAGGTCTGTAAGTTGTTCCTTTACTTGTTTTTTTCTTCTCCTCAGCTACACACATGTGAAATGGTTGGTTTCTGTCCTTTTAGAAAGAGAGCTAGTTTCCATCAAGCCGATTAATGAATGGGATGCAATCTTTGATGTTTGCACCAGGGGCTGCCATCTGATCGGTGAGCTGGGGGCATTGCCTGCATCTTCGTACAAGTCATCAGGTGGCAAATTCACCAAGGAGTCTGCCAGCTGTTTAACTTCGTTACAGTTTATCATTATGTCTGCCTCCTTTTTTTTATTTCTATGTTTAATCACCTAATATAATTTCTATCGGCTTGTAAGGGCGTGGGAGAGAGCAGTGGGGAATTCATTTCACTTTCTCATATTACATATCTATTTTGGTAAAATATTATGGCAAGTTCATGTCTGTCCTACTTTGAAACAATAAGATTCAAGTGAACTAATTAAGCCTGTGAGGACCAAAGCATCTAATTAGTATTAACACTGAGCTGTAAAACCAAGATAGGTGTCTACACTGTAAGATACGTTTCTGTATGGTTAAAAATGCATAGTGAACCAGGAACTGGTAGCCAAATAGTTGCTTAAAATGGCACTTCTCCAGCTCAAAGAAGCCACTTGCTTTTGATTGAAGCATGCTATTGTCAGTATGATGATGCTAGCTGAGCATCAGTTCCAAAGGTATCTTCATCTGCAGTTTGATGAGGCATCAAACCAAATCACCCTTCATGCCCTGTGGCTTGGCCACCAAAAAGTGAGACAACTTTTCTGTGTGCCATATGTGTATTCTGGATGTGGAAATGTGTTGCAGATTTGGTGGAGATCTAGGAATTCATTAAGATTTTAAGAGAAATTAGAAATTGAAAATCCAGCTATTCAGCATTTCCTGTATAGGCCATGCCTGGTTGCAGATGCTGTACTTGCAGTGGAACTACATTCTTGCATGGACATCAATCCAGAAATAGGTGTTGCTAAAAAAAAACTATTTAAAAAATCCTGTAGGCTTCTGAGGTATCCCTGCATCCAGCTATACTGTAACAGTATGAATTTAGGTTGATGTAATGCATGCAGTGGTGTTCAGTTTTGATTCAGAAAAAGGCTAGTTTGACACATTTCAAGGTGATACTAAACATTCATCACATCTCCTTGTTCAAGAAGCTGCTTCACAACAGTGATCCAAATTTCACTGGAGATTCCCATTTACGAATACACTGTATAAATCACACTTTCCCCACCTCTTCCTCTGCCAGCTCTTCTGTCTACTGGCTGTAGTCAGAAAATTACCTCTGTCCCAGAAGGTCAGAACAAGTGCTACCAGTGGTGAGATCCCCTTCTGTGGAATCTCCAGTCCAATTCCCTGGGGGTCTGGAGCTCTGCTGATTGTTTTCCAAATTACTGCATTTCTCTAACAGGCTTTAGTGTCTCAAAAATTTACTCCATTCCTGACCTTCTCATACCTCTCAGCTGGAAGTTTTCCACAATGCCATCAAACTGCATGCTGTAACCTTTTAAAAAATGTTGTTAATGTAGGTTAAAATCACAATTGCATTTTGGGTTTGATTTCTCTTTTAGAAATTCCAAATTACTGCTGCATATTGGAAAGGCCTGGTTTGGCTCGGAGCCATTCTGATAGATGTCACATTGCTAAACAAGATGGGCTTAGAAATATGCCTCAATGTTTCCTTTTTTATTTCAAACAAATACAAGCAGTAGATTAACATTTGGCTGACCCTGGCAACAATTGCTGAATGTAATGTTTAGAGCACTCTAACACTCTGATACTCTGCGCTCCTCCACAGTGGAACGTTGTTTTTAAACAACTTTCCAAGTTGTACAAATTGTGGGCATTTCTGCAACAGGAGCCAAACGTACTGACCAGCAGATCGGATGGCATCCAAACCGTGTGGCCAGACGACGTGAGAGGGGTTTTTTTTTGACCTGGTTGTGCAAGCAACAGCAAGGTGTTCCTGCAAGCTGGCCATTTGCTCCAAGTAGTCAATTAAAAATCATACTTTTGTATCTGTTATAAAGTTTGTGTGATATACTGCCCAGAAAAGCTTTCAATGAGTGGGGAAGCCCAGGCCAAAAAGCATGTAAGCAAGTGATAGAGTCAAATCATGTGAGAGAAAATTAAATTTTCATGTCTTGTAAATGAAATATACATTAGGGACTCTCTCCAGTGACCTCCAGACTCTGTAATTTTTGGATCAGAGCTAAAGATCTAAATCATGCAGCCACAGCGGCCTGTAACGCGTATGTGGCGGGTATTGCCTTGCTATGGGCCTACGACGGTAAACAAATGGAACCAGTTTTGGAGAACTGCTATTGACAGTAAAATTCTAATTTTGCTCCAGCTCCCAGAACAGATGTACCTCAGAGTCCATAGACTGCAATACTTAACTGCAGCTACTCAGCTGTGACCTTCAGCCTCGGGCTCACTGCAATAAAATTTTCATGCAACCATATGGAAGAATATTTTAATAGAGATTTACTGTCAGTAACTGTCCCAAAGGAGCAAATAAGGAAGCTGTAACATATTGCGTACAGTAAATCAAGGGGACTTCAATGGAAAAACGAAACCTCCCTGAGGCAAGCATCTTTAAAATTACAGGCAACACTTTGTACAAATATGTGTACAAAGGACTAGTTATGCACTCAGTTAAGCAACTCAAAATGGTTTTGATTTGAAGATATATTTATTAGAATTTATTTATTGTATTTTGTACGTGCTAATGGGGGAGGGGGTTCATCTAGCCAGGTTCACCAGTAACTGCTGTGGAAGTTTGATTTCATCAGATGTGATGCAAAACAGGCAAAAGCAGAGGGAGGGAGAGGGAGCACCGAACCAATGAGTTCACACAGCAAATTGCATCTCCCAACAAACACAACTGCAGTGGTGCTCTCTCAGCCTCTTTGACCACATTGGAGGGTTTTAGCTAAAAGCAATTAACCTCTGCAATTGCTGGGTGCTTCCTGGAGCCTGGTGCAACCAGCAGGGAATGAAGGGGAAACTCCCGCCGGAGCGCTCAGAAGGAACCAGGAAACACAAATGCCATAGCTTTGGAAGCATGTCAGAGCCATTCCCTGTTGGCACTCCTCTGGGGACCCTTGTGTGGGCAGACCAAATCTGAGAAGCACGAATTGGCAGAGGCCTTGGTCTCTGGAGGTCTTTAGGGAGTTCATAATTCCCTTTCTTAGGGCTTCATTCTCTTCATTCTCTTACTTTTTCCCTTGACAGTTCATTTTTGGGAATTTCTGAAAATGAATAAAGGCAAACAGGAATCTGAATTTCCCCTCTATACTCTCATGGCACACACACTTGTTTTGTTCTCCTAACAAAATTAATAACATGACGAGGCAATAAATCAGGATTAAGTAGATTAAATGCTCATGGAGGTAAGACTGAGTTATCTTTTGAAATGTTCAGTACAGTCATATAAAAATCAGCCTATCTGAAAACATACAGGTGTCTGTTGAGCACACCGGCTCAGGAAGTATGTGATGGAAGAAAAGGCATAGCAAAGCCCAGGGAAAAGGAGTAGCCAAGTGGTAGGAAACAAATCTGCCTTTTTGAAAGAGAAGTGGAGTGTTACATATGAGGGACCCATCAAGCCACAAAGATGAGACAATTGACAAATTTGATTAAAGTAAAAAAATATGAGAGAGTTATTCTTTTAGGTAAATCTCTGAGAGCAGAAGGCTTAAGGAGTGTCCTCTGCTTAGGATGGCTTTGGGGATACAGATCTCAGGGCTGGGGAGGATTAATGCTTATTGCTTAGAATGGATGAGCAGGAGAAGTATCAGGGGTGTATCTCAATAAGAAGCTGTGAAGAAAGGAGTTACAGCCGTGCCAAAAGCCCCTGCATTTGGTGGGTAGGCAAACATTACAGGAAAGAATGAGAAAACCCAAAATCTTCTCCATTTTTGCAAATAAAGAGGCTGTGTAAAAAGAGCTGCACTTCATCTCCCATATTCTCTTAGAATGCTCTGTGTGACCCTGCATTTTGACTAATTAAATGGTGCAAAGTGACCCCTAGGAGGTAAAAAGTACTTTTAAGTGGTCCTTTAAATCTGGTCTCTGAAAACATTGTACCTCCACGCCTTGTGTGATGACTGTGGAGGCTGCTGTTGCACTGGTGACCTAATTCCAGGAGAACTTTATGATTTCCAACAGCTATTTCAAAGGAAGGGCAGGTTTTAACTTTAGAACATCTCATGCCTATTCTGGATAGCAACCAAAGGTGTTTTAAAGAAAAAAAAAAAAAGGCATCTTAACAAGAAATACTTTTCAGTTGTGATTTTCAGCCACCTCTTTCTTTGTACTTTGCAAATCATTCATTTCTGTGCTCTAAAATAGGATTGGAAATCGGGGTAGCAGCTGTGTGATCCCCTCCTTTGCTCCTCTCATGGGCCTTCTCATCTGTAAAAGTCCTTACTTGCCGTGTGTCTGAGCACCTCCATTTCGCTGAAATCTTGCTGTGATGTGAAATATCAGCTACAGGCACATTTGGAAAGGTAGGCAGAAAGAAGCTTTTAACAATTGAAAGTTATGTCTCCCCCAGACAAAAATCTGCCAGTATGCATTTGTTTTGATTCTTTTATCGTTGTTTGGTGGGGGTTTTGGTACTACCCCTAGTGTTGGATTCTGACATAGGGTTTTTTTCTTTTTTTTTCCTATTTCCATCTTGAAATGCGCTGTTCAAAGAATACCAAAATGAGAGGATTCTACAAGTTTTGTTTTGCTGATCGACTGTTGACAGAGGCTTTTGAGGAGAGACAAATCACTGAGTCTCTGAGCATCATAGAGCTTGTCTCTTCTTAGCTCAGTATCATTTAATCACCTGCAGGCATCCCAATTACCATAAGCAGAATTACTATCCCAATTAAGCAGCAGTCCTTGCCACTTGGTGTCATTAGACTTAATTTGGTTCCTTGGGAAGTGTCCTGATTAAGTTGATTACCTGATTAAGTGGGTGTACTCTATATGATGGGCCTGATGCATCAGTGCTTTATGCCAGTTCTGCTTGTTGATTAAAGTGCTATTATGGCAGCGTAGAAATAGAGCAATGCCAAGGTGAATCTGGCCCATTGCTTTTAGCAGTTGTTGTCCAAGCTTGCAAAACACTTTGTATTTTCAGCAGGAAGTCACTGGGCACAAATTACCCCTGGGTTTAATTTTATAGTGTTGGAGAAAATGGAATTGTGGTGAAATTGGACAGGCGTTTTGGTTTTTTTCTTCTAAGAACAAGAAAGTGAAAAATGCTCTTTGCAAAGGGGGTGGCCGATGTGGTGGAAATGGTCTTGAGAAATGCAGGATAGGAACATTTAGAATTTAAAGAGGGTATGAAAAAAAGCCCTAATAGTTCAGGTTGCTACTATTTTGCCCTGGTTTCCATGCTTGAAACTATTGGTGTAGTATGTCACCCCATTTCAACCCTGAGCTGGAAAACTGCAGTCTGAGAATACATTCACAATTATGTTTTTAAATGCTATTTATCTCTGTTTGTGTTTCTTGGCTATCTCTGGGTCTAACATGGAACAACAGAATATTAGGAGCCACAGGCATTCACTGATTGACATCATTAAAAGCAGTGATATTATAGGAGGTGTTAATTAGGCACCAGGGAAAAAAAAAAAAAAAAGTAACATTATTTCTGGCCCAGCCAGAATTAAGAAGGAATAGAAGTAAAATTAGTAAAGCAAAGGTCTAGGAAGACTTTCTTTTTCATTTCTGTTGTAGGAATAAAACATGTAGGGTACTGCTCAAGTGTTGCATCTTTAGATGTAATGACAGTGCTGAAAATCTGCAGGTTGCTCTTTGAGAAGTGACTCCATGCCTAAATGATACCTGCACTCATCTCAGCTGCCTTTGGACACCTCTGTTGTAAGAGTCTATTTTGGGATGTCGTGTCTAGACTTCTTTCACAGGTGGGGAAGAAATACAGGAACTTTTGGTGTTGATCCACCCTGGAACAGGTGCCCGCTTTAGGATGAGGTGCCCTGTTAGTGTAAAGTGAGTCTCTCCAGCTCACTCAGAGGTCAATATCGGTCCTGTAGGCACCTTGACTTGGCAAGGTGAATCCAGACCCCATTTTTCACTGAGGTGGTGCTACTGCGTTGCAGATGTGCCTGTTACTTTCAGCAGAAGATGTTGAGAAAAGAGTCTGCCCATCTGGCATGAGGTGGAGGGGTGGAATCTCGCCTTACTTTTATCTCTTGTCCCTTTCATCCGGAACATATTCCTGCAACTGGAGTTAATACAGCTATCAGCAATGATATGAACATATTCGATTTTTTTTCCTCCCATTAGGTTTTCTTGGAGAACAGGAAGCAATTTTCCCTCCTGTCATGCCATTTATCTAAGGATAAAGGAGGAGGGATGCAAACCTGCATTAAACCATCTTTGCTAAGAGAAATCAGTTGTCCAGCCATCTGTTTGATCTGTCCAGCTGATGGAAGAGATACAGCACTAACTAAGCAGACACTATGTTTTCTAGACTGTTAGCCAGCTTTTATCCATCTTTTGGTGCAAAAGGGGTCCCGTACAGTTAAAAGACAGAAAGAAGAAGGCTTGCCCAAAGGGCTAATCAGAGCAACACGCTAGTTTAGGTGCTTTGAAAGCCTAAATGAGATGGATATGGTAGCAGTGGATGTTCTCCATTTAAAAGACTCTTAAAATAGCACACAGCTGTTGTAATACCTGTGTCTTTCCTTCTTGCCCATTCCTCTGTAAAAATCATTCCTGCATGAGGACTACTTAGGGAATGGAGAGGTTTCATTTGTTAGACTGTATCCAGGGAGCCTATTTGTAGAGGTCTAGCTGACTTTTTAGATTGATCTAATCTGTGCTGGGAAGTGGCTGTATCCCACCAAGACAACATTTTCCTAGATATTTTCTCTTGCAATTCCAATAACTTCTTCAAAGCAGATGTTCTAACCCAGACCACATGAATTGAAAATACTGGTTTGGACCGTAGGATCCAAAAATCCCTGTTGAAGTACATGAACCTGTGAGATAAAGGTGTGCATCATTAACTGAACTTTTAAATCTCCTTTTCCTTTGGATAGCTCAACCTACCCCTCGTTCCCACCAGGATGGTAAACAGTCTGAGCTGAGGAAATGATTCTGAACCTTGTTTGCAAGCACTTGTGGGTCAGATTGAAAATAGGGATCCCTGTTATGGAATTAGGCTGAGAGACAGCAGCTGGAGAATCTGGCCCTTTATGCTGACAACTCCTGTGTGTGCACTTTCAGCTGTTGGGACCTGAGCATGTGCAGTACATTTTCTCTGTCTTTGCAATCTGGCAAGTAAGTGTAGTGCCCTGAAAGGTTACAGATGTGGCTATAAAGTTTGCATGAATACTTGCTCAGCTGCATGCGTCACAGCTACGTGAGCCTGGCTCCTCCTTGGAGTCAAGTAAAGGAGGAGCAGGGATTTCTGCAGTAAGTGCACCTTTAAAATAAGAACGTGAACACCCACTGCAGCATAGGAGTCCCCAGGCTAGCTGTAATTTGGGCTAGTAGGCCATATTCTGTAGCCAAAGATCCCTATGGGAGTGTTTCCTGCTTGCATATCCAGCTGCCTTTGGCTGCTCAGCCTGAATGATTTTCAGAAGCATCAGCATTCAGCACAAGTCTGCAAGGAGGCTCAGCCTCCTGTAGATTTTGCCACACATGCCTCAGCTTGGCTTTTGCTACATATTAGGCATAAACCATTTATTTAAACTGCCTCTTTGTTTCTTGCTTCTGAAGATATTCCATTTCAACAGATGTCAGTGATGATATTCCCATTTGCGTCACTGTGGCATGGCTGGGACAGGCAAAAGTGGCCCCCATGGCTGTTCCAAGTGTGTCTGCTCCCTGAGTAATGAGTGATCTGTTCCTTGTTCCCTGCATGTGCCACACGTTCAAGGTCTGTTGTTTCATCTGGAGTGGCCAAACAGGCTATGAAAAGTCACTTCTTTGTGCCTGGATAAACACAGCACTTAGGACCAGGCATCTAGTTTGAATATTCGTAGCAAATGTACTTAAAATGCCTTCTAAGACAGATCTTCAGTACTTTGTTTGAGGTCACTCCCTCTGAGAACTCTTGCCAGCAGCCTTGTTCACTAGAACACTGACAGGAAGAATACACAGAAAAGGTGAAAACCTAATTGAATCCAATTCCTTTCAAAATGGAATGAATGAATGAATATTGCTGTAAAGTATTTGCAGTAATGTCCCAGATGTCTGTCTTAGACTTTGGATGAACTTGGCTCTGAAGGGCTTTTTTTCAATTTTTTAAATTTTCTTTCTTTTTCTTTTTCTTTTCTTTCTTTTTTTTTTTTTTTTTTTTTTTTTTTTTTTTTTTTTTAATATTTGGCTTTTTATTAAGTTTTTAAACAACATTTTACAACCACTAGTAAAACAGGAATATTGCATTGTATCCTACCAATATATCATGGTCTCCAAGAAAGCTTTGCTACCTAATAATTGGTAATGGACCCGGCTCCCCCAAATTGAGTACTTCCCTGCATTTTTGGGGGTAGGAGTGTTAGATTTGTAAATGTGTATTCCCACAGCTTTCAGTGAGACAACCAGGATGCTCTGTGCTCTGTCATGTATTGATAAGATGAGATAAATCATCAGGATGTGTCTTAGGAGATTTCCACCATTACAGACCTCAGAAATTTCATGAGAGGAGCTCATCTCCCAGAGTTCGTGTCTTGCTGAGGTCAAAACCTTGTAAGAACACAGCTATTCTAAAGAATTAAATGTGAACCTGATGTTAGCACTGATTTAATCTTCCTCATAAACTTCCAACTTGAGCCAAAACCTCTCTACATGCGGATAGCAGAGATGACAGCTTGATGGAGCTGAAACTTTAAGCACTGTGTACAGTTGGGATTGCTAAGTAGGATGAAGGATATGTAGAATCTTGGATAGTCCTGTTAGGATGTATAAGCTCTTCACAACCTTGTCAGATGAAGAGCAAAGACGGATTTATATGTTATGATGAAGGAAACTGGAACCTTCCTACCAGTGAATGTTAGGAAAACTCTTATATTTTCTCCAATGCGTTGCATGCCTGCCTAAGCCAAGGGGATTCAAAACTGATGGTTCTGCATGCCAGGAGCCATAACCTTCAGAGAGTGCAAGTGGTTTTGGAAGATTCCCTGAAAAAGAATGAGACCTTCAGGTAACTTTTAGGGATTTTGGTTGGTTGGTTGGTTTGTTTGTTTTTACAGTTAAAGGAAATGAAATGGAAGCCCTAACTTGATTTCTCCTTGTGAATTAATCTGTGCTAATTATTGCTGTTCATAGAACAGTGTGCCCGCAAGGTCCCAAATGTGCAGAGACCTGTACAGCTATTTTATGTACCTATTGAGTCCAGAACTGACCAACAACTGCCTGCAAAGTTAAAGGTACATGTCATTGCAGGATTGGGGCAGGAGGAGGGGTTTGGAATCACTGTTATTTTAAGAGCCCAAACAAGACAAGGGTGAGTGAAAAACATAAAATTAATACTCTTCATTCAAACACAATTCCTGATCAATTTCTTTCTTTGAGGCTCTCTAGCTAAGCCTTGGCCAGGAGAAAATAGTAAGGAATCACAAGTGAATGACAAAATCAATCAAAGGCAGGAAAGAAAAACAGCCTCCTTGGTTTTGATAAGTATCAGTTCTGTTTCCTATGTGTTGGCTTTATCCACAGCCAGCTGTAATCAATAATATCTTTCTTTTGAGTTCAGAGCACTTTGGGTGAAAGCCTGCTGCTGCACATGGTTGTTTTCCACCGCGAGTCTCTGAGCAAAGCTGTGCTGCATCCTGGGCTGTGGTAAAACAGTCCTGAGCCTTGTGCTGTGCATGGTGTCCTGCAATAATCCCAGCCTGGGTCAGTGGCCAGCACAGCTGCGTGGTCACCAGGTGCAGCTGAAGTTGCACTGTCCTGCAGAAACATCTCAGGCCATTCCTCTTGCAACAGCTTCTGGCTCAAAGGGAAAATGTTCAGTGAAGTGTATGTTGGGTGGCATCAACATCACCCGCCTCGTGCCAAGCTACAGCTCCCAGGGACGTTGCTGTGAAGAAGTGAGCACATGGCATTACAGTGTGGTTTTGTCTAGCCAGACTAGTTGGGAAGTGATTTGTTTCCTCTCTTTTTGTTTTTTCTTTAAAAACTCCCTATCACCCCACCATGCACAGGAACACACAAACGGTCATGACAGTGTTTTGACCCTCCTGTAGGAAAGGCAAGGAGAAAAATGCAATTAATTTTGGTAGATACTTGTTTTCCAGTTTCATATGGAGATGATGCAGTTCTAAATTACTGCAGAAAAGGGACTCTTTTAGAAAGGGATGGAGAGTCTAACATGGAAATAAAAATAAAAGCATTTTGCAAAAGAAAATGTAAACCTTTCAGGGAAAAAAATTCAATTGCATTTTCTTGCCTTATTTTGCTGTATCTCTAGCATTTGAAAGAAGAGGAAGGCGACTGCATGGTGGTTCATCCAGCGGATTTTATATATGTACATGTGGAACAAATCTCTTTTAAGTTGCTGGATAGTCTTGGAAAACACATGACTTGTAGGGAGGAAAATTGGTGGGACAGATGTTACACCTATGCAGAGAATAAAACAGATGTCAAGGCCTCTAACAACAAAATTTTAGACTTTCTCCTAAATGTTTAGATGAAATATGAAACTGGGATAATTAGGCTCTTATACTCTAGATTAGTCAACTTGCCTGTTTCATAACACATAACTAGGGTGGGTTTTCCAAAGAAATCCAGCTTTGCTAGGTGTCCAACCTCAATGAAAATTCTCTTTGAAAACTAGGGCTGGGAGGGGTGTGATAATAAGGGTCAAAGTGGCACTGTATCTGTGTCCCTAATGACACAGCAAAATTATAGGTAACTGTGATATATGTTGAAGTAGTACACCAAAA
>VZRN01006642.1:478531-543545 GCA_013397935.1 Dasyornis broadbenti | reverse complement strand
AAAAAAAAAAAGAAATTAATCAGCCAGCCTTGGATGGAAGGATATGGTAGAGAACCCCCAAAGGATGAACAAAGTGTCTCTTGGCTCATGAGTTTTTGAGGTCTAATATTTGAGAGGTCTGCTTTAAGCACAGAGGCCACAGTTATAGTCCCATCCTGTTTGTCATCTGCTGGGATGGGGTAGAAAGAAGATCAGGAGATTTTTGAAAGAGGTAGAAGACCAGACTCTGAGATTTAAATTTTTTTTCTCTAGAACTGAAAGTACTTTCCATGAAATTTGAAAAAAAATACTTTATGATACATTCAGATGTTGCTCAGGTATTAAATCAGGCTCAGCTTTTAAATACAATCCTCACACCTTGTTGCTATTTGTGTAAGACAGGACCACCCTGATTCAAAGAGCAATAGTATTAAGAATAAAACCAGTGACTTCTAAAGAATAGTGAGGCTGAATCACAGAGCTGTTCTTCTGAAACATAAGTTTTCATTTTAAAAATACAGTGTTTTCTTAGCAAGGAACTGCAGAGTGCTTTAAAAGGCTAATGATGTTATTGGTAGGTGATACATTTTGGAAATGGAAGACAAGGAAGAGAAAACACAATTTCCTCTAAATTTAGCATAAATTCCATTTCCTCTGTTATTGTCCCACAGGCCAATGGCACAGCTTTCAGAAAGCGTCTGCTTCCTAAATTATATGGTATGGTTTGTTTTTTCAGGGCCCTGCATTGTTTCTATGGAGATCAGTGCAAACACTTAGCTCTTTGTGCCTATATACGGATTATGCGTTAAAGAATAAAAAGGGAGTGTGAAGTTGGGCATCTACATACATGCTTAGGTACCAGTAGCTTGGAATCCGCTGGCGGATCAGCAACTGTGAAAATTTGCTTTGTGGTTAGGTTCAAGGAGGTGAGTGCTAGGGTCTCCCGTGGTCAGAGACCCCTTGGCCAGGGTCTGCAAGTTATTTACTGATCAGCTGTCTTTTGTCCTGATTTCTTCCTCCTGTTTCCTTTTAGTTAAGAGGACTCTTGCAATTAATCACAGCAACATTTTTAGACATCCACGATGAGTATTGAACTTTGCTGGGCACTTAATGCAAAACTTTTTTTCCCACGTTGCCGCACAGATACCATAAAAAGCAGGTCAGGATTAGGAAGTGATGATACTCTCCCATTGCAGAAAGGAGTGTGGAGGTACAAGTAGATTTATATGGTGTTTTGTCCAAAGCCTCTGGCAGAACTGGGAAGAGAACTCAGGCCCTATTTTCTTGTTTGAATGACTGTAACCCCAGAACAGCTCTTCTACCTTACCTCCCTCACAGACTTCGTTAGTGTGCAGCTGGACCTTGGCGTCCCAGTCACTCAGTGTAATTATTCAGCAGTGTCTTGCAGGACTTGGGTGCTGGAAGTATTAGATCTATTTTACATAATTTATATAATTTACTTTTGAATGTCAGAAGGGAAAAGGAACCCCTAAGTTTTGATTAGACACTAAATTCATTATTTCACATTAGAATTGCCTTCACCAGAGGACCAAGGATACTTATTTGATTCAGTAACGAGAGCTCCAAAGGGTACTAATTTAGTAAGACTATTGACTGTTCATTACTCTGATGTTGCTCAAATAGCTGAGAGCATGTGTGGTGTTTAATGTGATCTTAAACATTACTATCTACGGTAAATCAGAAACAGGGCACAAGTGCTATAGCTGCTGTTTAATGATGTATGAAAAAGCTGCCTGGTAAAGTGCACCATTAAGAAAAGCTAAAACCAGTGCTGAACAAAGACCTGATGAAATATTGATACCTGTGCAGACAGTACGATTTCTTCTTACTTGGAAAGTGAAGTCCGGGTTTCTGAAATATCAAACTTAACCTGAGCAAAGCAATGCAATCAGATAGATGGGCGCAAGCTATCTATTAGGGGAAAAAACAAACCACAAAACAGCAAGGAAAAATAGAACAGTTAGTATTCAACATGTCAGTGTTTAGTTTATAATAGGGAAGACTTCCAGTTCTACCATTATTCTCTTTCCATTGAAATACTGAACATTCCCCACCTCATCCCCAAGTCTTTCCTCTTTCTTAGAGAAAGAATCTAATTTAAAAAAAAAAATTAGTAGGACAGTCCATTTCAAAAGATAAACTAAAGAATATAAGGTGCATCCCACCTTTAAAAAGTGTAGAAAGACTGATGTTTGGGGAAGCTTTCTCAGGTCAGATGCCATCATTGCCAGACCTTCTGTCAGAGATTCTTGGGAAAGTCACCACTCCACCTGCAGTGGCCTTGCATGGGCTTAGCAGGTAGAATGCTTCTCTTCTCTACACAGATATATTCGAGAAAATTGCTCTGTTCAGCACTGTCATGAACACTGTTACTTAACTCCAAACCAATAATGTGCACTCACATCTGCCAATATTTTGCCATAAAGCTAGTGTTTGTGCTTGTAGACCTGACTCCAGGACAGGGTTAATTTCCTTTAAGCTAGGAAAGCACCTCTTCAACTCTTTGTGAATCAAGGCTCAAACACCTATGCAGATTAAGTTATTTTTATTTCACTTTCAACTTCCTTGTTTCATTTTTTCCCCCTTCCACAAAACTTGAGCTTGTCTCCAACCAGGGCTATGGTAGGTCGGTGCTGTTGCCTGTTTTAGCTGCTGCAAGGGTCTTGTGATGACGGTTTTCACAAGTCAGGCTAGTATCACAGTTGTGGAAGCTGGCAGGGATGGCAGTACCTGTGCTTAGTGCTGAGACATCTCTCTCACGGCAACATCTCTGTAGTTTGTGTTGTGGGAAACCTGAAGTTTCTCCTACCCAAGTGCTGCGTGTGTGCTTTGTGCGTCCCTCAGAGCCCTCACTCAGCCTGGAGAGAAATAAACGTGAAATAGAGAAATGGCACCCAGAAATGGTCAAAGCAGGGAGTTTAATAAAACAAAAGAAAAAAGGAAGTGCTTCTTCATACGGCACGTAATGAAATTGTGCTACTCATCAACACAGGATGTTGAAGAGACCTGAAGAATAAACGCAATTCAAAATAAATAAAATAATGGGATTAGGCAACTTTATTAGAAGAGGTCCATTGGTGGTTATTAATGAAGTAGGTAGAACCTCCAGGTCAGGAAATCCTGGAGCCATTGATTTTAGGAAACAGGACGCTGTAACCAGGAAAGAATCATACTTCCCTGGCCCCATTTTTATACAGGATTTCTATTACTGAGGTGTGCCAGGGACTGCAGGTTGAAGCAGAGCAGCCTTTCTGCTGAAAACATCCTGAAACAAGGGACTTGACTCAGCCCAGGTGAACCCCGCAGGTCTCTGCTCTGAGAGGGTTGCTGCCATCTGCACAGAGGCCAAAACAGGAGGTCATATTTCAGGATTTGGCGTAGGTCTGGAGAGAGTCTTTGCTCTCAGCAAGGTCTCAGTGGTCGATCTAAACGTGGAGGAAACTCCAAATTGATGGGATAAAGGCCAGACACACGGTTTCTAATGTACAGCATGGGCTCTCACCACTCTGTTGCTGCAAGAGGCTTTGTATAGTTCTGCCTACTCCGATACACATCGTAGATGTGCAGGATATGTACACATGCATGTATAATTATTGACTCTGAGAGAGGTGCAAAAAGAAGGAAGAATCAAGAATCAAGCGCTCGACCTGTGCTCCAGCAGCATTACAAGTTTTTTGGGGCTGCAGCATAACTTTTTTAGAAGTGGGTACTTTAAAAACAGGTAATAAAAGAGATTTCAGAGGTAATTGATGTAGATCTGTGGTATTGTGCAAGAAAGTGCCCTGAAGAAAGACCCTGAGACAAGCAGCTCGGTCAGGTTGTAATTAGCTCACAAAGAGTAGGTGAGGGGAGGGAGAAACCTCCAGCCTTTTTACTCTTCCCCTTAAACAAAGACCACCTTTACAAATATGTGTGTATTAGAGCCTTTGGTCTGCAAATTTCTCTCTTGCTCACACCATCATAAAAGATTCAGAGAGCTGTATCTTTTTGATTACTAATTTATGCTGTTTACAGCCTGGGTAAGGGGGAAAGAAGAAAAGCTCTGAAAACTCCAGGAGCTGTGCTTTGCTGTGAGGAGAAACCAGCATCCATCAGTGTTGTGCAGCCTGATACAGGATATTATTTGTTTGGAGAGGAAGTAGAGTCCAGTGCAGGAATATGAGTTCTCAGGAAACTAACAGAGGGCGGGTACAGTATGATGCCAGGTTTGGGGAATATTTGCTGAATGAGATGTGACATTACGATGAGTCTGTGGCCAGGGCTCCTGAGGATGCCAGTTCCTCCAAACTGTGGGAAAGGCTTGTGTTCTCAGCTTCGTACGCCTTCTTCCCACCTCCTTCCCTGGATCAGCCTGAGGTTGGCCACGCACAAAATGTTCCCCTTTCCTGAAAGACATTAGAGCCATAATGCCCCACTTGTATTTCCTGGAGGTCACAGAATGTTTTATCTACCTCAGGTGTGTGCTTACCCGGAAGCAGGGTAGGATTTTGCTCTTGCTCTGTCGTGAGGCTGCAGGACCACTCTCACCATTTGCACTGCACTGCCATAAATCCACAATCTCATTTCTCTCATTAACAAGCCTTGATTTTCATCAAGCAGGTCAAGATATGCAAGGAATGTAGGTTCAGGCCCTTCGAGAGACCCATATGGGATCTCTGCAGCTTCTTTGTTTTTCTTATTTCTCTTTTTCTTTTTTTATTAGTCAAGCAGAAATATGACTTCCCTCCTTCACAGCAGTGCAATTAGCACATTGAAGATCTATGTATTGTAACCCCTTTGCATCTTTTCCCAGGATATCTTAAACTCATTTGTTCATCTAAATATGTGATCAAAGCTTTCCTCCTGTACTTTGAATGGATGCAGACACTCTTTAAGTTAAAGTAGAGAATGACATTGGGGTGCTATCACTACTTTTGAGAAGCCAGAGGAATCAAATTAAGGCCATCACCATCTGCAATTCACACATTTGTAGGAAGGAAAATTGAAAGTTCAGCGCCATGACTGAAAGCTGGAGTCTTGGTTCATCATCTTCTCTTCTTGAAACACAGACCTTAGTGATTTGATAGATTACAAGGATCTCTGTCCCTGAAACAAAGAAGTAAGAGCTGCTCTTTTTCTGGTGACGTGAAATAGGAGACACAGCAAGCCTGTTGAGGATACATCCTCTGTTAGGCATGTAAATAGTTGCACTGGGATCACTTGCTTAAGGTTGAGCACAAATGCTGGCTACAACTGTGTCACAGCCACAGTGTTCTAGGGACGGACAGTGTTTCCATGAGAACATGAAAGCATGAATAAAATCAGAGCCACACTTTAAAATATCAGTACCCATGTGACAAACATAATTTAGGGTGTGGAATGTAGGTTTCTCTTTGCATGTAAGTGGGCTCAGCTACTCTTTGTGTCTGTAGTTTTCTTCACTAGCGCACACACACAGTCTGCAGAGGCTTTGCTTTGAAAATGTGTTCCCAGTTCTGTTCTCTTTAACCTGCAAGGAGTTTCATCTGATGGCGACTGGACTTAAGCAGCTTCATCAAAAATTCACTTGTCCTTTTTAAAATCAGAAGAGCTTGGAGAAATGTTTTATTAAAAGGAAATGCTGGCTTTGACATCTGTAGAAGGAAGGGGAAAGTAGCCGTCATAAGTAGATTTCGTATTCGCTTTTCCGAAAGTTCAACAGGGCTCAGCGGTCAGGCCTGAAAATTTGCAATGTGCCTCCGAAACGTGCTAATACCCAGACACCAGCATGCACAAAAATCCACCCGTCACGCCAACACATGCTTCTCTAGTTTAGAATAACCTCCTTCCCTGAAGGGCCACGTGCATAAAGTGCCAGTACATAACAGCTCATGTAACTGAATTTTAAACTCCTGAAAATAGCATCTTAGATTGGAAGTGCTGACATAGGCTTAGTGACAGCAGTGCCAATTTAACAGTTGTATGCACTATGGAGTGTTCTTGCAACATTCCTCATCTGAAAGACAATCTGTGCGTGGTATAGACTAGTATGGTTGAAAAAAAAAAAAAAAAAAAGAAATTGTGGGGGGAGAAAACCCCAACTGTGGTCTTGGCTGGCAAACTCTGTCAACCAGTGCAATCTGTGCTCCTGATGTTTACTGCTTGAAGCTAAATAGGATATTTAGCCAAATTTCAATTCCTGCTACAAATAAAGCTCAATTTGTGTGTGTGCATATGTGTGTGTGAGAGAGATGATTGCTCATTTAAATGACAACTTTATATATGATAATTACAGTCATTAATGAAGATGCAGTTACTTTACCATAGATTAAAAGGATAAAAGAAGATCACCCAAGAATCATGTTCCGGTATGGAGTAGAGTCAATAAGAAAATTAGTCCAAATACTATCCGGAAAATTGTTCTTAAATAATGCCCTAAAGATTAAAGGAACAATGGGTGTAAATTCAGTGGAAGAAATTTGAAAAACACACTAGAGGTCACTGTTGCTACTTGAGCAAAAGCTTTTTCAGCTTCCTTTTCATTTAAGACATTAAAGATCAAATATTTCAGCAGGGAAAAAAAATTACTTTTCTTTCTATATAGTTCTAAGCATGCACATTTTGATATCCTAAAAAATAAACAATATATTGATACAGAATGGATGGTTGTGCTATGATTGTGGAAATGGTATGTACTTTACTTAGGAAGAACTTGGAGTCATTGGACAATGCAGTTCTATTTTGTGCAGCATCTTTCATACAAATGGCATCCCCCAACACTTTATAGCTTGTAGCATTAAATAATATAGCTTTAAATTACAGAGATAAATAATCAGTGGGAGAGAAATTAAATGTTATGGGCAAGGGACAAAAGAAATGTTAGATATTTGAAAGCTGTGAGAAGGCATAAATTGCAAATCAGAGCGAAAGATAAATGAGGAAGCCAAACAAATAAGTTTTGTGATGCAGGAGAAAATACTTCAGTCTTCCCAAATTATTCATGAGCTGGGTATTAAAAGGGAAGCAATCGTTTTATATCATAAATACAGTCCTATGCGTGGTTGTATTTATAAAGATGTGTGTGTGTGTGCGTGCAAAGTGTGTGTCTGAGTATATATATATATATATCTGCAGAAGAAATCCATCTGAATGCCCAAGGGTGTAGACACTCACTATAAATGCAGGACTAGACCATGGCATGTTACATTTGTTACAGCCTTCAGCAATTAAAAAGGACTGGATTTAGCGTAACATTTTTACCCATTGATATGGAGAATAAAATCGTACACTTCATATAGTAGGAATATCATCATAGACTTCAAAAGCAGAAGGTGAAGTGTTCCTGTAAAATGCAGGTTTTTTTCTCTGAGGTTTTGGTTGTCTCTTGAATGCCATTAAATTTCAGCAGACAACCAGTTTCTCTAACAGCTCAAGGAGTTAAGCTACTGGGGTAAATGATAGCAAGGAGTGCAAGTGAGTGAGGAGGCAGATACGTTGAATATTTTCAGAGAACATTGCTCTGTCTTTGGTCTTCGAGCTCTAATTATCACCTCATCTTTCAGAGCTGCCACTGAATTGGATATGGGTTTAGGGGGTTGCCCAGTGATAGGTGCTGTTTCTGACAAGTCCTTACCTGCTACCATCATTGGGATCAGGATTTCCAGCTCCTTGGGAACACTGATACTTTTCCAGCTTTCCCTCAGTCTTTTTGAAACCATGTGGATTTTTCCTCTGTAGATCCACTGCCCCTGTAAATAAGAAACTGTAGGGTTATTATCCCATACCTGCCAATACATTTTTAGTGATAAAGCATACCCTTTGCAATTTATCTCTGGTCTTATTGTCCCTTTTTTCTGTATGTCTGGGATTGTCAGGAATCTGGCAGCCCACTTGGCTACTGCGCTGGCTGGCTGCAGGCTGTCTGGACAGCTGGCCTCTGCCACAGGCACACAGATTGTCTCTGTACCTCTTATCTGCTGGTTGTCTGGCATCGCTAGATTTTAGGGGTCTTCAAACATCAGCAGCTCAGAATTATCCCAAAATACAACACTGAATTACAGAACTAGGAAAGTAACAGCAAGACTTTATCTATGTGTATTCTGTATGTATACAATATCAATTTATAGATTTAATACAAGTCAGGGCCATGTTAAAGCCTTAGGCTGTTCTTTTTTTTCCTCTAGAGTTGTAATTTTTTTTTTTTTTTTCTGAGCCAGCTTCTTCTTAGAGCATTAGGCATGGCCCTATCTTTTCATGTGACTCCACCCAGACCTGTAATGTGTTATATTTAGACATCAGAAGCATTCCCTGGTACCAAGGTAGCTTAATTAAAAAGTGGAAGTTTTTTAGGGAGAGGATTAGCAGCTGCTGAGGGATGATGGCCGAACATGGTCAGTTTTCCGCAGTGATATTTGTGTGGCTATAATTTTCCTCTTGGCCATCTTTGGACTGAGAAATTCTCTCCCTTTTAAGCAAAGCAAAACTAATGAGGGAAACGGGTGGAGAACTGGGGGAGTCACCCAAACCAGTATGTAAGATCTGAGATGTTCAAAACTGGATGCACAGTCCGAGGCTTTGAGAAATCTTATTTTGAGGGAGCTGCACAAGAATTTTGTGGAAGCTCAGCTCCATTAGCTTCTTGAGTCTGTGAGTTTAAACTGGAACTGGCCTGAGAGCAGTATATGAAGAGAGGAGGGAATAGTAACTTACTAAAACTGGCAGAAAAGTTTGGTTGAAAATCTCCCTCTGGTTTTCCTGTTTGTATTGTTTTAGCTTTGGTCTTTGACGATGTAACACCTGGCTTTGAGTCCTTTTATTTGATCTTCTCTTGAACAAAGCTCTCCTTATCAAAGCCGGAAAAGAAAAGAGGATGCTAAAGCAGAAAAAAACCCCCCATGTTGCAAGAGAACCCCTTCCTGGTTTGGGGTAAGTGTGAGGCATTCTGCGGTGTAAGAAAGCGGATGGTTCTGCCCTTTCTCTGTAAGAGAAAACACAGGCCAGAGGACAAGATGTTTTGCCATTGGCTCTAATGGCTAGTTTATCTTCTCCAGGTTTGTCAGCAAGGCCCTGTCTCTCCTTCCTTTTAAGCCCCACATCTGATTCCATTCCTAACAAACGGTCTTCAGTGAATATTATAACCAGAGATGGAAAATCCTACATGTTCTTTTCCTCCTGTCACTTATCTTGCATCTCAGATGTTTGTTGCGCAGACATCTTCTCCTCTTATGTGCCAAAACCAAGACCAAGGTATTGTGATTGCCAGTGAGTTACACTGTCTGGCCCAGCAGCTTGGATTGGAAATCAAAACATGAGTGAGCTGGTGAATTCCCAGCCCTGCTACCAAGCTGGGCAGGTAATTTCCCCTTTCTGTTTTCTCTCCCATCTTATTTTTGTGCTATAATTCTTTAGAACAAGGAATATCTGTTACTACGTGAATACACATCACCTAGTGTAATAGCTGCTAGACATTACTGGAATGCATGTTATAAATAGCTGGAAGATGATTTAGCAATTTTAAGGACTACAGTATTTATTTCCTTGCTAGCCTTTTTTTTTCCCATGGTTATTTTCCCTTTTGTCTATTCAGAGATTGCTTTTTCTGAATAAAAGCAGAATCTTACTTTCTTTATGAAGCACACAATGAAAATGTGAAAACTCTAGGTACTGCCTCAATATTACTGAGAAACAATAAAAACATGTCCTAGTATCTAGCAATCACTGCATGTGAGAGAAAGAGGCAGGAAATAAAAGAATCATGCTGCATGCCCTTACTGAACAAATATTAGCTCTTCAGGGTACTGTATTATCACAATGCAGTTAAGAAATCCAAACTATTGTAACAGTCTGAACCAAACTTGCTCAGCTCCTTCCCTGTCACACAGGCTAAGCTGCTAATTGTATTTTAATCAAAGATTTGATCAACAATATTAGGGAGAGAGTTAGCAGTGAAAGTTAACACATATGCCTCTCGCTAGGGAAGGGATTATTATTTTTAAATCTGCATTTAGTTTTCCACTACCCAGAGTGATTTCTTTGGAGATAAGCACAGCAGCCAAAATGCCATGTCAGTATCTCAAGGACAGTAGAAAAAGTCACAGTGCCCAGAAATTTACCTCGTGTTTCTGAGGCTTTTTGAGGTTTTCAAAGAAAACAATTCTTATCAGTTTTAGTATATGGAGGTGAAGGAGCTTCCCACTTCGCAGTTTCACGTCTTATGTGAACACTGTTGGATAAAGGCTGTTTCTCCTGCAGTTGGATCCGTAGTATTCGCCTTCTAATTAAACCTGGATGCTAGAAAATTAGATCAGCCACTTTGGGGGAAAGAAACATTTTCTGCATTTACCCTGTTATCCTCTCACCACACTCCAGGACTGGCAGGTTTATGTACAGCGGCTTGCCCAGGTACTGGAAGTAGCCCTTTTCCTTTTCCCCTCCTTTCCCAGCCGACTCAGGCATAGCAGAACTGTGAAGAGTGGCTGCCCGTCCCTCTTGGAAAGAGCTTCCATTACCCTGTGCCCCTGCCTTGGCCAAGCGAGCCGGCTTTGGAGCAGGATATGGAATTTCAGTGCCTCTGAATAGCCAGGGGAGAAGCCTTAAATCAGCCCAGTGCATTCACATCCAAGTAAGTAGCGTGGTCCAGAATCCACATAACAGAGCTGAAACATGATGGCACAAGACATTTAACTGATGTCAAATTTAAATCCCTATTAAAAAGAAGTGTTCTCTAGTCTGCACCAGGCCATCCATTCTGGTAATCTCATTCCATATTTCTTTTTTTGTTGAAAGCAGGCGTAGATTAATGACAGAATGAATCCCAGCAGAAGGAATGTGCTCCTTATAAGGCAGGCTTGGGGTAGAGATGGTGGAAATTGTAACACAGGGCAACTTTGTTGGCAGAGAAAGTTGCATTTGTACCATTTATATTTGAAAATACTTCATCCAGGTCAGCATAGTTCAGGCAAATTAACTCCATCTGGGCAGATGGAGCTGAGGATTGCCTGTCAGAAAAGGACCTGGAATGGTATATTGTAACTCAGGGACATGGTTTAAAAACCTCTTAGTGACTGTGGCGGATCCATTCAGACAAAGGGGGTGGATGGGAGAGCTACAACAGGGGCTCCTCAAAGGGATGGAAAGATCTGAACAACGCCTGTTTGTTCAGCCCTCTGTCCCAGCTAGTCCGCCCCGACTTGTTGATGCCTTTTAGAGAAATATGGTCGTGGCTCTTGATGGTCTTGAATTAATATACAATCTCACCAGACAAGTGAATGTTCGCTATTTGCTCTGCTGTCAGCACATGATGTTTAGCGAGATTCCTGTGATGATTTCTAAAGCCTCAGGCTCTGGAGTCACATGAACATAGGCTCATCCCTAGCTTCTTGAAGAAAAAAACGTCCAACCCCAGCCATAAAACAGGGCTTTGATCCTCACAAGTGTAGAAGAAAAGGACAAAAGTGCCAATTTGCATGTTAGAAACAATGAATGGCAAATGAAAACAAACAATATTTTTAACAAGATCACAATGTTAAAACTCGCCTCGTGATGGAAAGAGGCTGATGTGAAGGTTCAAAGCATCGCAAAGCCGTATCATGGGCTAGGGAGGCTTTTGGTATCTAAGTATCAACTGGTGCCGTCACCTGTGGGCATTTAAACCCTGGTGAATGTGTAGGACCACAGGTGTCTGCACAATGTGGCAGATCTCACAAAACAGGCATTCCCCTGCCACTCATTGGCAAAGCTTGGGCTTGTTCAGGGCTACCCGAAACATCAGCAGAGAAAGGAGGTGGCGCTTCTCCCTTCCTATTCCCTGCCTGTTAGAGCAGTTCCTCCTCCCTCTCCTGGGGATGTCTGTGCTCCCGTCGCCTTTCTGTTCCAAAACTGCCCTCATGGGAAGGTAAAGAAGTACTCTCATGTACAAGTCTGTGTTGTCAAAGCTGGTGGAGATGGAAGGTTTTGCAAAACATTCACCGGCCTGTGGGGAGAATCAATAAGGCCATAATCCAGAGTGGAGTAAGGGCATGGACTCTAGGCTAACCTTCAGATCTCAGGAGTAAACTCAAAAGTCCACTCTTTAAGTAAAGATTTCTCTAACTAAAGGACTCCTCTTGGCCATATAAAACCAATGAGAGTGACTGTGAATGGACCACATCTTCCTAAAGTACCTGGTAGTCCAGGGTTAAAGGCATTCCCATGTCATTATACGTTTAAGGTTTCTAAAGGAAGTGAGGTTTAAACTGCAGGGTATGTGTCCTCAGTGTGACATGGGGGCAAAACAGGAAGGGAAGGACATGTTCATGTCCTTGTCCGCTTTGTACAGTGTGTGCAATGTAGCTTTGTTTTAATGTATTTTTTTCTCTCCTTCTTTTTATTTTTGACCCCTACATGGAGATATTTTTTGTGCATTACTCCTATGGGAAAACGTTTTTGAGTTTTCATGGAGCAAAAGGAGGAAGGAAAATTTTTCTGTATCAACTGTAACAGATTTTATTTTTCTATTTCAGCCACTGAAATGAAAAAAAAAAATCAATTATTAGTACAGAACTAATCTTGGGATGTATATTTTAGGGCTCACATTATGCTGAATATGTGCATTACATACACAAAGTAAAAATCCATGCCATTATTGTGCCTGTTCAGTAGCCACTTTTCAAACTGAAATATCTCAGCCATTTTAAATGACATTTTAATTTTTGCAAAAACGCTAAAAGCAATTAGAGGGCAATACTGACTGTTCACTTGCCAAATTCCACTGTTCCAATGAAAGCTGCCTTTGAGTTACTGTACACAAGTGCAAAAAGCATCCCAGATCATTTTACACACATTACAAGTGAAACCAAAAAGCAATCACCATTTAAAAGAAAAGAAAAAGCTGTTTATAAAAGAAACGCTTGCTCCCAAGTTGGAACCATGTGCCAGCACAGAGCAATCTGTTAAACTTCAGTTAGGAACCCCTAGAAAAAAGTAGTTGTTTGCCACGCCATTGCTGAGAATCACAATTCAAGCACAGAGGTCTCATGCTGATGTTCTGCATAGGAAATGTTCACTACACGCCTTTGGTGAGAGAATTTTATCTCTCCTCTGTCAGTAACATTGGTTAGTTTCCTGTTTTAGTCGTCTCTTTCTTAATAATAATAATAAAAGAATTAGGAAACTCTTGCATATAGCCATATACAAGTGAAAAGGATGGATTTTCTGTAATTTTTAAAAATCATGGTCAACACACCTTTCCAAAATTTGAGGCTACCTCTAGTTCACCTGAAGAGCTATTAATTTCTCCTCAGTGTGAATTTATGCAGCAGGGTCATTCTTAGAGAGTTCAGTAAAGGCAGAGGTAAATCAACTCAAAACTTTTCTGAGGAGCTCAAACACAAGATGTTGTTCATAGCCAGAGAAAATTATTGGGATCCTCTTGCAAAGGTGCTTTTGATTGCATTAGTTAGTAAGTTATCCAGGTTGGGCCTGGCAGGAAATTGTAGCAGATACTGTTGTCCCTTGGGGATTTGTTCTGCACCCACACTTTTTTTACACCCATGCAGTGTAAAGGTCTGATGCCTTTGGGGTCCGATTCTCAGCGTATAAAGTTGTGCTAAAATCAGCTGAGTTCCACTGTTGGGGTAAATCATAGCTCTACTTTTCTATCTGCCATTAATTTATCTGTGGGCTATGAGCCAACATCTGTTTTTCCTGCCTCAGGATTTGATTCTCATTAATGCTTAGGCTTCTTTACACCTTCTTGGCAGTAATAAATGGCCTTCCAGCAGAATTTTATTTACACCTATTTGGTGGCCCCCTTTTTAAACTTCTGACACACTTTTCTGCCTTTCCAATGTGTTGCCCTGAAGAACTCACAAGTGTTTTGCTCTTGCATCAGTGTTTTCATTACTTTGTTGTCTGCCCTCATGCATGGAAAACAGAGATTTTATCTGCCAGAAAGAAATGAGTCTTAATTGTAATGGTCCAAGCAAATATCATGATTCAGAGGATCAATGGCATAGATGGGTTTTACAATGAATCTGTGTAAACAGAAGGTGAGATGTGAGAAGGTGGAATGGCTTTCTTTCCCTTCAAGAAAAATGTTACCCTGGGAGTAAAATGGGGTTACATTTTCTGAATTGGGGGAAATTGCCCTTTTTTTACAAGGCCAAGTGGGGCAAATGCAAAATTCTCAGCTCTCTTCCCCACCCTGCCTCCTTTTACCACCCCCCTTCTCCCCCACTTAGGGAAGCTGGGCTACTTCCCTGGGACATCCCAAACAGAGTTGATATATCTCTGGCGTTTTCTGGTGTCTGCGAAAACAATTTTCTCCTTCATTTCAAAATAACAATTGTGTGCCACACCATGTGCCTTTGAGATATGAGACAGGGTAGCCCCGTGAAGAATTCAACCACAGCCATGCAGGAAAGTAAAGGGAGTTATTTGAGTGGGGTGACACGAGGGCGATGGTTAGTAGGCTGCACTGAGCCATTGTTCATTGGAATACAGTCTTTATTTATAAATTATAAGTAAAGATCTGCTAACTGCCCAACTGAGGACACTTACTCATCTGTGCACTTCAGTCCAAGTGCAATAAATACAGATCAAATGTTCACCATCCATAAAATAACAAGGATCTGATACAAAGCACATTTTTATTTCTACGGGGTTACCTTTGACCACGTTGTGTTTTGTTGTTATATATGGGTGCACCATTATTTAAAGGAAAATAAGAGACAAAGCTGAAAACAATTGTAATTGCCAGTTGGAATTGTCTTGGGAGTGTCTCAGGACACTATCTGAAAAGTAGCACCTTAGCCAATATCTATTCATAGATTTTTCCTGTGCAGTTTACAGTGCCATTTATTTTACAACATTTCATATTGTTTTCAGTTAGCTCTGAAATTTTTGAAACAAGTTGGAAAATTAAAAAAAAAAATTCTGACTGTGGGGCATTCAAAGTAATACCAAAAGTTTCTACAGACTGCAGGGGGAATTACAGGTGGCCTTTGGCTCTGGGAATTCAGCATTTGTATTTTGCTGGGTAATCATAAAAAAGCGTATTACGTGGGACTTAGTGCCATATTCCCCATGATGCTGCAGGAATGTCCTGCTTACAAAATGAAGAAACAGTGTGCTGAGTGTGGCAGGTCTCACCTTACACCTCTCCCTTCCATGGATGAATTTTGATTTAATTTTTTATTACCCAAATGTATATCCCTTTTACACAACATCTCTGCCTAATTGAGAGTACCAGATGGAATATGTGTAGCCAAAAAAGCAGTTTGCTTTTCATGCTTGTCATTGAGCACAGCTTTAATTTATTATATGTATCATTCATCTCAGTGTAAAAGAAGTTTTGGGTTTTTTTTTATTTTATTTCTTTAAAAAAAAAAACAACAACAACAACAAAAAAAAACTTACCTGTTGTGCCCTTTGTTTTGCAGGACCTGAGAGTATCAAAATCATTGAAGGTTTTACCTTCAGAAGAACCCCCGGAAGTATGCTTGTCCCAAATTCACATGCATGGATATTGACAATTTAAAGCTCAAAAATTTCCTTTGGCTAGTGTTTGGTACAGGAAAGTTGATGCCACTGGAGAAAAAGTCAGAGCAAGCAATAATTAAGGGTACAAGCAGAGTCCTTGGCATGTGACGGTGGAGGCATCTGCCTGTGTCCTGTTATCCTAGGGTTGTAAGGGACATTTGGGGACAAGAATACAACAGAGTCACAAAGAATCAAAACACCTAAAAGTCTGCTAAGACATTTTCTCAGGGAATTAGCTAGGCTAGGTGCAAATATTACTGTCCCAAGCTGTTCTTCATCACTCATGGCCTGGAGATTATCAGTGCCAAGGCTGCAGGTGAGCTCCAGCCGCCCTCACCGCTGGTCTGCCTCGGAACTTCAAACCATGTTGAAGGCATCCTGTGTCGTAGAATCATGGAACCCTAGAAGGTTAAGGGGTTGGAAAGGCCCTTAAAGATCACGATCATCTCAACCTCCCTGCCATGGGCAGGGACACCTTCCACTAGACCAGGTTGCTCAAGGCTTTATCCAACCTGGCTTTGAACACTGCCAGGTTTGGGGCATCCACAACCTCCCTGGGCAGCCTGTTCCAGTGTCTCATCACTCTCACAGTAAAGAGCTTCTTCCTAATATCCACCCTAAATTTCCCATCTTTCAGTTTGTACCCATTCCTCCCATCCTATCTCTACAGTTCTGATGAAGAGCCCCTCTCTGGCTTCCCTGTAGGTCTCCTTCAGATACTGGCAGGTACTGTGAGGTGTCCCCACACCATTCCCTTCTCCAGGCTGAACAGCCCCAGCTTTCTCAGCCCGTTTTCATAGGGGGAGGTGCTCCAGTCCATAGGGGAGGTGCTCCATGTCCTGTTAAATGGCAAGACTCCATCACAGTATGTCACTGCACCCACAAATAAAGAGCTCTGTCCTGCTGGACAGACCTTTCTCTGACTTTGCAAGCCACACTGAAGCATCCTCAGGCTCCATGTAACCATGAGGCAGACATCCTTAAAATACTATTTAATGTATTAACTCTCCTTTTTCATCTCTTGCCTGCCTGAAAACTGATAAAGCAGGATCTTACAGCAGTTAAAAAGATAAGAAGAAAGATCTGTAGACTTGTAATGCTTCCACTCCTGGGACATGAGTAAGGTTTCTCTAGAGATTTTTGGTTGTTACGGATGGATGTGTCTCATGGCATTTTAGATGGCAGTGAAGCAGTTGCCTGTGTCTAAACCAGTTATGGACTTTTCTTCTTGACTTTGGGGTGTATCTGTCATATTTTTAGGCCCCTGCTCAGCAGAGCACCAGGGCACATGTTTTACTTTAAAGTGCTGCCTCCAGTCTTTGCTGTGGGGAGGTGGTTTTGACCACCCCTCTGAGTGCCAGGTTGAAGCAGCTTCTTAGTGTTCTTTTAATGGTATGTTTACAAAGAATAGCAAAAAAACATTCCACTACCTCCAGCTTTGTGCTAGAGTTCAGTGAAGATCTATCAACTAAGCCAGAATTACAGAAGCTGGAATAAAAAAGTTAGTTTCCAAAGTCCTGTTTAAACTCATGCATACAGGTCCTCATCTCCAAAGCAAGATGTTGCTGTTTGTGTTACAGCTGCTGCATTTTTTGTGTATCTATGACAGGCTTTAAAAAACCTTTTCGCGTTGTTGATTTTAACGATACTACAGAAACGTACTTCCTTCAGCTTTAGGGGAATTTCTTGGAGAACCTCTGTTCTGTCATCTATCACTACCAGCGGTGGCCCACATAAGAGAAGGCCCGCAGACAAGAAGTGTGGAGTATTTTACATAATGAGGTGGCAAGGAAGACTGTTCCTGCTGTCTTTAGCTAAACTGGACAATGTTTTTTCTGGAACAAAACTTCCGTGATTCATCTAGAAATGGTGGGGAAAGCCTTAGCTTTAGTTTCTGTATAAATATTTGCACAATGTTAATTCTCAAGTTTGTGTGTGATCCTCTTTAATTGTTTTAAATAATCATAATAAAGAAAAGAACCACTGATTTTTTACAAGATAGACTGCATGCAATTATGCAGGGAGCTTGAAGTAGTGGCCTAAATGTACAAAGTTCATTGAAATATGGAAGGAATGGATTTGGCTCAGAAAGTTTGAGATGAAACAGAGCTGTTTCAGGAAAGCCATCACAAGTGTCAGCCTGGAAACTGGCAATCTCTGCACCTGCTAAAGATCCGCATTAACACCAGTTTCCACTGCACCATCTTTTGGCGGTATGAATAAGAACAGCACAAATTTGGATTTCAGAAGACCCCGCTAATGGCATAGTGGAAGAGGGTGAAGCTACAATGACTTCAAGAAGGAAAAAAAAGTTTAAAGCATCTGACAAAGGATCTACTGTATGTTCAGAGAGTTTTGGAAGTTGGGCTGGTGTTAAAATTAAGCTTGTGAACTGATGTGAAAATTAAGACTGTCTCCCTGAGGCTTCTGGCAGCTGCCCTGAGAGCCCTGGTTGTTATCAACACAGTAAGTGACACCCTTAGTTACTTGGATGTGATATTGTACCTGGGTTTGCTCTGCTTACTCTCCTTGCTGTGGGTTATTTAAGGCTGTTTATTTGCATGGAATAAGCTGTTTCGAGTGTTTTCTAGGCTTTGACTGTTTACTCTTGCCAAAGTGAAAGTACCACGTTCTACTGCTCCACCCAAATACCAAAAAAGAGGTTTCTAAGCCTAAGCCCTCGATCTGAAGGGGGCTCTGAATTTTGGAAGTGTCCTTCATCCTAACAGTGAGCTGACTCGAAATCCTGTGTCTGACCAAGTCCAGATTTTCTGGGATTTGAAAACTCAACTTCAGATCTGATATTTGGCCTAGCTTCTTAGTGAAAATGGAAAATTGCATTTCTTCAGCCTTCCTGAAGATCAGCCTGTGCCAAACCTGATGAACTTGAGATAAAAACCAGGATTAGCTGGATGCTATGTCCCATCTCAGACAGAGGTCAGCAGGAGTTTGAGCAAAGCGGGACTGGCCCCTCTAACTGGAAACTTCTTTATTTGCCTCTGAGCTCCACAGCCACTGGGGTTTGAGACCCACACAGGTGTGCGGTGGGGAGTGAGCCATTTCTTTTGCTCAGAAGAGGATATTTGTGATGAGGGAAAATCACGGATTTTATGTGCTCACAGTTTTTGTTTCCTTCTTAAGCAAAAAGGGGACATTTGGAATGCCAAAATCTTGTCTTAACATTTCACAGAGGTAAGTCTTTTATAAACGCGTGTTGTAAATGGCACTATAAATTCTCCACTATGGAAAATTGCTATCTGGTTTGAAACGAGGCAGGATAAATAGAACTATAAAAGGTTACCTGGAGTAAACAGATAGGGTTTCCAAAATGTACCACATGAGATAGATTGGAGCTCATAGTAATCTGTTTTCCATGCTTAACACACGCTCAGCATCAGCTGAACTCTGTAACTGAGCTGCCATCTGTATCAATCCTGTTCCTAGATGTCATGGCCCTGTTAATGAAATCTGGAAGTGGAATTGTAAATGGATTCAGTGAATGGTAGATGTCAGCCCATTGCGTGATGGGCAATCATCAATCATCCACTGTCAGTTATTTCTGTCTCAGTGAGTAAGCCTTTATTTAAAGCATAAAGTAAGAATGTTGCCAGACCACAGGAACAAGCCCTGAGCTGTTTGCAGGTGCTGCTATTCACAGCTGCCAATTAAACCCCTGACATTTCCATAATGGCCGAGAGGCAAAGCATATGCACTTGATATAAACATTTTTATGTAAAAATTAATCTCAGTTTATCAATACTTCACTTTTTTTTTTTTTTTCCTTTCCCAGAGCGACGTACAACATCCTACTTGGCCTATTGTTTGTTTGCTGTAGAAAGAGAGAAATACGAGTTGGAAAGCAGCCAGGGCATTCATTTCCCCAGGATATACAGTAGATTCCAGTGGCTCATTTCAACCCTTAATTGGGGAGGGAAAGCACAGTAGTGAGGAATTCCACCTTCAGAAAACGGTATGCTTGCCCCTTGCCCCCCAGCCATGCGCACATGCTCAACTCCAGCATTTCTCATCACATGCTGGCACTTACCTTGGTAAAAATGTAATGTTTGGTTTGGCAAATGCTGTTCCTGAAGTTACCCAGCCCGTTGTGGTTTGTTGCTGCTATACCAAAATTTTGCCTTATCTGGATTTTTATACAAATCTCTGGACATACTGCTTCTGGCTAGTCCTTCTCATTACCCCACTACTATCTGAAAAAAGGAATAAAATAAAAAAAATCCAAACCACCAAAACCTAAACATGTGAGCACGTTTTAATACACTCATTATTTTCTTTTGGGTTGGAAGGGAAAAAAAAAAAATTGTCATCTCAGCTTATCAAAGATATTCATCAGTATTGCTGCAAATTTATATATATTTCATAAAATTGCCAGTGATGAGCTAGGGTGGTTTTTTTTTTTTCCAAGAGAAAATATTTTCATGGAAAAAATTTATATATTTCTACAGAAAAATAAACTGCCTACTATTGCCACCTGACATTTATAGTTGGGAGAACATAAAACTTTTCAGAGGTCCTTTTATTTTTTGCTCTCAGCTGTTTATAGTTCTTCAGGGGTACCCTGATCTGTAAGTAAATACAGAAAAAGAAAGGACTGCATTCACATTTTGGAGGAGATTTCATCACACGCTGATTGCTTTGCCCCTTTTTGCTGCAAAGTCTAGACAAGGCAGAACACTGAGTGGGAAACTGGATAGCACTGGGGCATTTTAAAGTTGTCTTCTTCACTCTTCGTGGTACTGAGGAAGATCACACAAGTCATCCAGAAATTTGAAGTGGATTCTCATGTTCCATACTATGTGGTTGTAAAGCGCTGCAGTACTGGATGAAATTAATTTCTGAAACCTATAGAATACTGTTAACATGGTATATTTAGAGTTGTTGCTAGAGCTCTTGCTGGCATGTGGGTTTTAAATTGGGTGTAATTATTTGCCCAACAGCTGTGCCAGTGTGCCCATTGTCACATGTAGAGCTGCCAGCGCAGTTTTATCAGCACAACTTATTTTCCTTACCTGACTGAAACAAGCCGTCCTGCCTTTAACATTTCATGGCAATGGAAATGTATCTATAGTAAGCAATTTCCTACCCATCATGGTTCTGAAACTTTAAGTATAGATCAAATTTTGCTCAATGTTCTGTTTCTTTTGTCCGTGTAGGTGCCATGTGAAGTTCCACGTTGCTTCAGATTTCAGGGATAGATGTCGCTTCAGGACCAGTTTTGAATTCAGCTAATTCAGCTTATTTTCTAATACGTTTCTTAATTTAAATTTTTTTTTTTTTATTCAAAACCATTCAAAATATTAGAGATCCACAAAAACATGGTCTTTAGATATTACATAAGAATGTTAAAACCTAAGTAATGTTTTGATTGGGTCTCTTTAGAACTTGAAGGACCAAACTGGCTGAGTTACCCAGGGTAGGTCAATTATTCCCACATATATTAATTAATTAATTTTAAAATAAAGAAAAAAGAAAGCACCAACTTAAAACTGGCTGACATAAAAAAGTCAAAAAGCAAAAAAAAAAAAATCTCCCAAGTCTCAGCATCAAGTGCTTCTCTGTAGCATATCTTTGTGGCCGTAAAGTAATTTCCTGGGTTCGGGATGACTCGGTATTCAGTATCAGCCAAGATGACCCTATCTACTTTGGGTACTTTCATGTAAGCAGAAATCCCTGAGGTCATGATGTCCCCTCTGACCTGGCCCCCCTGCACTGAGCTAAAAGGCAAAGGCAAAAGGTAAGCAACCCCTGTTAGGCTCAGTTCCTGTGCTCCTGTAGATGTTAAGGCAATAATAACAATATTGCTCTGAGTACGTCCACATGACAATGCAGAAATGCCCAAGCTGGCTGTAAATGAACCATTGTGGATACTGGACGCAGTCAAGATGAGACAGCAGAGAACACCAAGAGGACTAATTTGCCCTGCTTTTTGGCAGTGTTAGCTCCATGTGGGCTAATTTATCCTGCCAGAAAGCAGGCTCATTTATGGTTAGCTCATTTACAGCTAGTCTGAGTACTGGAATTTGCAATGTGGATGTACGTTCTATTAAGGTGACAAGTGTGTGATTGTTTTAAGCAAAAATACGGAGGCTGGGATTTTGAAGGGACCTAAGGGCTTCCTTTGAAAGTGGTTTAAGAAGTTGCCACCTCCTGCAATCTGTTTTGCAACTTCTGCTGAAGATGATATTCCCCATGAATCAGCACACGGGATCACGTGCGCACCTAGAGCCTTGTATGTTTACAGCACAGTGTTTTAGCTTAAATCACTGAAGAGGATGTGCTTGCATTTAGAATCTTACTCTAAATGATGAACTGAATCAGAGCACTTGTATCTCTTGGTGTGGCAGAGGCAGGCAGACAGCTTGGGTGATAATGTTCCGTCTTGGCCCTTTTACAGAGCCCAAAGAGACATGGGTGCCAGGGCTCATGGAAATGTCTTTCTGCTTTGCAGTGCAGTAGTGGTTGGGCACCTCATTTTCTTCAGAACCTGTCAAAAATATTTCTCTTTTTAGGGTTGTGTGTCACTATCTAGTCACCTACTGAAAAGTCTGATCCTGATCAAGAAGGCAAAGCACAAAACCAGATTTCCAGCCTGACTCCAGTGAGATTTCTCAGGTGCTTAAATCAAAACATTTTTAAATTAAAGTTTGCTCTTTCAAGTTTTACCGCCTTTAGCTCAGGGAAGTTAATACACATGAATGCTCCTGGTACAAAGGGATACTGGCACGCAGAGAAGGATTTAGCATTTAAGAAAGCAAATGAGTACCAGTAGCCATTCTTCCTTCTATCGCTGCACTCGTGTATGACGAGCTCCAGGTTTGTCTCTTGCTTGCCTGCCCAGCTATGATCTAGTGTGCTGACCTTCCTAGCCAAGTAATGACTTTCATGCTGCCGAATCCCATCAGGAACTTCGTGTCTCTTGTGGTCGTCTTCATCCATGGCTAACTTGTATTATCATTGGCACGCTTAAAATTGTGATGTTATGTTTCAAATGTTTTTAAAGCTGAAATACACAAGCTCTTTTATTTCTCTTCTGCCTTGTAGGATTATTTTAGCTCTACACATGCAAAACCTCATATTATGCAAGAAATTAATCATATCAGGGTAAAGTAGCTACTGAAAAATTGCCAAGCACCATAAACATTGGTCAAAATGCAGGCCAACCATTTGCACAGCAAGTAATTGAAGCTAGAGGTTCACTGGAGCGACGCGTAACTTTTCATTTTGAATTAGAAAGCTTTTCAAACATAAAATGGTATCTGAGAAGACTGCACTACCTAAAAGGTTTCAGTAAACACTGGGAAAAAAAAAAAAAAAAAAAAAAGTGTTAAAATATGCTGGAGAGATCAATCATGCTTTGTGGTTACTTGCTCCACGTAGTTTCACACACATTCTCTGATAAACAATGTCCCACACACTCTGCCCAGACCCATTATTTTCTTCACCACCAAAGCGTCAAGGGCCAGATCCTCATTTGGTTTAAGTCAGCAGAGTTCTGCTGAGGTTGACTGCTTGCCATTGATTTATGCCAGTTGAAGATCTGGCCTGAAGAGTGACAAAAATATAATTTTATGTTTTATTTATGGGTGTAAAACAATAGTCCTAAAGGGAGCAGATGTTCCATGTCAAGGGAGGAGGTTTATTAAATGCAATTCCAGACACAAAAGCTAATCTCTGTGGTCAGAGAAGGCATGAGGCCTGTTTTACATGATGAACTTTAATTGAAATCTTGCTCTTTTGTGTTCATTTATTTCTTCTATTTGGGAGCTGACAAGCATCATTTAAATTACTTACCAGCTGCCAGACACCTTAAAAAACAATAGATAGTTGTCTTAGACACCTGGAGAAGGTTAGACAGTCTTCATTTGTCTTCCCAGTACCTGCTGAAATGGTATTAATTTGGTATCACGTATTTTTAATTAAGTGGTCACTTCACTAAAGAAATTTCCATCTGTTTCAGATGGAGCTGTGGTGAGAAAGATCGCTCAGCTTTATGGAGGGTTTTGCAATTCTAAAATGTCTTAAATGTCTTCTTCTTTTTTTTTTTTTTTTTTTTTTTTTTTTTTTTTTTTCCTTTTTTTTCCAATTTGGAATTAAAACCAAAGGATTTTGAAATCTTCTGAAAAAGAGAAGGGAGTGTCTGCCTCTAAGTCCCAGGCCCCAGATCTCTTATTGTCCCCAGCACCAAAACTATTCCCTTTGTGGATGATCTTCCCTTTGTACGTCCTAGAGCACGAGTTCTTTGGCTGCCAAAGACTGAAGTTAGGGAGCTGAAAGAAAATCAGCAGTAAAAGCCTGCTTGCAGGAATGTCACCATTTTTGAAGCCCTCCTCATCATGTCTTCCGGTGAGCCAGCATTTTTGACTCCCATGCCACTGCAGCACCCTAAAAAGGAGAGAACATTCAGGGATGTGCCTTTCCCTTGGGTTTAAATGGCACAGAAGTGTACCATGGTGAGTTCTGAGCTCTTCCGAGGCACACAGCAATAGCCAGCTGAGCAGTGCTGATTCACATCAGATAAATTTTGGACCAAAATGTATAAGGATGAGATTCCTCCCTGACCTTCTGTGTTCCTTCCCACACCCTCACGGTCAAGTACAGTACATGGACAGCTGGAGAACACGCTGTACTTGACAGAGGCCAACAGGGACATGTAGACTGGAGCTTCAGAAAAGAGGGTAAGTAGAGGAAAATTGGAAGTGAATATTCCTGTGCTCTATTAGAAGAGAAAAACAAAAGTAAAGATTGAGGAAGGCTGTGTATGAAAAACAAAATGGAGCGGGAGCTGACTCCAGTGTGTCAACTTGGGTGGAAATCCCAAATTTAATGTGTGATTTTGCTCTGAATCAGGCTGAGCCTAAAAAGTTTGAAATTCTCTATGAACCAAAATTAGAAAAAAGAAACCTAAGGCTAAACTGACAATGGGATGCAGGGAATGCTGAAACATCTCATTCATGTTTCAGCATAAATTTTTGTTAATTCATGTTAGAAATCTAGTACATCTTCATTGTAACACTTTTCAACACAAACAGCAGCAACAACCACAATTTTCCATTCTACAAACATCAAAGCAGGAGCTTCCAAGGTTATAAAAATGCCTAATTTTTGTTAGCTTCCCTGGATAAGAAGTTAACGGAATAAGTTTTTCACAACAGATTTATTTTGTTTGACATAGCATTTGTTTCCTTTCAAAGCCACACTGAATAACATTTCCAGTTGCACATTTCCAAAGGCATGACTCACTTCATGGGATGGAATATGTCTACGGTAAATGTATTCTACAGCCACACTGGGCCTTCTAGACTCCCTTGTAAGCCTCCCAGAAGAGGATCAGGCCCTTTAGGACATAGTCTCACCTGTTTTAAACCTCTGCTTTAGGATATGTAAATTAGACCCTGGAACTGTCTTTTTTTTTTTCCCCTTATCACCAAAGAGTAGAGTAGGGTGAATTAAAGATTGACTTAATTTCACCCAAATATTCTTTTCTGTGGGTATAGTTGCTGTAGGATATTGCGGTAAAGAGTTCACATCTCCAGATATCATATGCAAGCGAGAGAAAGGTTTATGCATTGGAGAAAAGTCAGAGAAGAGTAATAAAATGCTCCAAAAATACAAAGGGCTTAGTTAGAAAGAAATATGAAAGAAATATGCCTAAATGTATACGAATTACAGGACGAACACGTTATATGCTTAATTATCACTTCAAATGTGAAAACAAACTGAGGGACAATAAAAATTAAGGCTTCCCAGGAAAAGAAAATAGAGAGTGGGTTGTGATAAAGGAGAAAATAATTTTCTTATCAGATGATCTGTTTAGTCTGGGGACCAGTTTTCAGGAGAAGCAGTAGCCTCAGAATTTGAGTCATTTCATACCAGAGCTTGGAAATGCACAATAGAGATTACTCCTGTCTAGGAAGGGAATGAAAAAATAGGGTCTACTGATCTCATCCAGCCCTCACTTCATTCAGCAGGAATCTTTTCCACTGACTGAAGTGGGATTTGGATCAGACCCTTTTTCACCTACCATGTTGATGTCTGTCTGAAAAGATTTAGGAAAAGACATGAACTAGAGCCCAAGTATGACACCAAGAATGGCTTTTTTGGGCTGCTGTAAGGAAAAAGCAAAGTCGTAGAAAACTGTGAAGCAGGCAGCTGGCAAATCAGAGGGACTGTTTTACAGCTGGGAGCTGAGTCAATCTCTAAAATGTCTTTACGGAATTAAATGACATTAAGCTTGGTGTCGGTAATTCCCTTAAAACTGTAAGCAAACACTTCTCAAAAAGCAGCTCTAAGGGCAGCGTCATCGCTTGGCAACTTTTGCTTTTGCCACAGCAGGGGCTTTGCTATGCAGCTTACTTTATTTTTACACCCCATATTTGAAAGAAGTTTTGTTAGGGATAACAACACATAGCTACATTTTATATCTGATTCAAAAGAAAACAATAATAATAGAAGTGGGGTAACATTTTTGTATATGCCTGAGTGGTTCCCTTTGCCTGTTTTGAACCTACCTAACGGCAAACCTCACTTCATTCTACACTGCTCTAATTAATTTGACAGGACTGGAAACTTGCTCTTCCTGTTCACACTTATTATTCATCTCTTCAGAATGCCCTGTAGGGAGTATGCAGCACAGTAAAGCAGTATTTACCAAATCCCTCAATGCTAAATACACCTTTTAAGCTGACTCTGCACAATGCCAGCAGTGAGAAGATCTGACTAAAGGGCAGCCAAAGAAAAACAACATTTTCCAGAGCATCGTCTCTCTACACATGGCTAGCAGGTCTCAGGCAAGGAAACTATGTCTTTTTGCCCCACTTCAAATTCTGCAGTAGGCTCTGGGGATCCCAGCTTATTCCTACTGTATCTGAAAGCTTTGCCGTAGCCAAAACAAATGACAGAGTGATCATACTCAATAAGCTCTGATGTTAGTTCACAAGAGCCACTGAGTAATTTCATACAGGCGTATCTTTTAACCTTTCATCACCCAAATTAGAAACATCATAACACAACATAAAACACATCTGAAAAATCCATTGGAGACAGGAACTCAGGAAAATGCAAGTAGAAATAAGCATTTTGAGATTTAGGTGTTTTGAGAAAACACTGAAATTGAATGTTAGGTTTCCTTTTTTAAAATTCTCACTGCAGAAAGGGACCTTTTACAAACACACAGGGAGATTAAGGAATTTAAAAAGTGAAACATGCTTATTTGCACGCACTGGCGAAGTAACTCAGACATTTCATATTTTAAAAGTGAAAGATCAATGAAAGAGATTTTCAGCAGCAAGTTACCAGTTGGGTCCTCGAATCTAATCACGAGCTCCCTTTGCACCTTTATGCCTCTGTAAATCTCACTTTACGTGAAACTAAAGGTTAAGTTTTCAGAGTACCTGAGAAAATTTCTATATGGCATAGGGCAGCACTGTGCACAAATACCCGCATCAGCCCTAAATGAACTAACTCAGGTACCAAAAGGGACAGAATCACTGTAGCAGAGCAGTTTTTCCAGCTTTCTGCTCTCAACCTCCAAATATTTCTTTGTGTGGCATGCTCCAGAGTTAGATGCCACAGTACGCAAGTCACTGTTAATGGGGACCTTCAAAGAGGTGTGGAGAAGCGGATAGGCATTCACTGGGATTTTTCAAGGCATATGTTAAAATGGAAACTAAGTAACTGCATGTAGGAGCTTTTGAAAATTAAATGCCTTAAACTCCTGAAAAAATCAGAGAATTAAATTCCTGACCTGCTTCTGAAAAATTTATGTTGAGTCATTTTTCCTAGTTCCTGAACCTCCTTATTCATATTTCATGGACAAGTATGGACACAATCACACACAAGGCTTCCTTATTCCCTTTAGTCTTAGCTTTTCTTCATTTATCCACTTGTTCACCTATGGATAATTTAAACACGATTCCTTTCACAGTAAGTCGCAGAGGTCTTACACTGATGTTACATTGTTCACCATCAGGCAAAGCCTAATGAAGACAAACAGAAGACTCCCGTCAGTTCAGCCTGGTTTTGGATCAGATCCTAATAGATAGGAGTTGGGCTTGTTGAATTGTAGATAGAATAACAGCTCAACTCTGTCAGGCGTAACTCCTCTCTGAATTGTTGTAGAGGTAAACCCACTCTAAACAGATTGAATCTGGAATAAAACCTTGGATAATTGGGAGTAGAATGGGTCCATTGACTTCAAGAGGAACTACTGCATGAATAAAAGGTGGGCTGGCATTGGCTTTTGCTGTGTTACATAAGAAAGATGGTTCTTGAAACTAATTAATCCTTGAAAAGATCAGCTGACCCATCTCATTGTTAGCAATACATTTTTAATTATTCATTTTAGTCAAGCATCATTTGAACACAAGTCAATTTGCAATTTCATTAGAGTACAGAAAAGGCCTGGGGTCTATTCCCAGTAAAAAGGAAAAAATCTCTGGCAAAATTTCATAAAAGATGTTAATCCTCTAATTAATTTTATGTATCAAGCAAGAATTAATGTGTCCTGCTATTTAAGCAGAAGTCATCTTGCCAAGAAATGCATTTTGTCATACCTTCCCCTCCAGGAAAACCTCTTTACAAGCTTTGTGGCAAAATACCCTGGCAACTAATGACTAGCTTTGAAGCAACATTCACAGACCATTTGCTTTGATGACATTTGGAGCTTTTTTCTCCCCCCTACTACTCATTCCAAAGTCTATTGTAAGTGTAGTGCTCTCACTGCACTGCCTTTGAAAACTAATCAATAAAGTAAGATTTGTCAGGTTGCATCTAAGGAGTATCACATCTTTTAACTCCCTTCTTGGTTGAGCTGCTGTACACATTTTTAAACTAAACCTTATGAACAGCTTTGAGTATGTTATACGTACTATATTCACAGGCACACAAGTGTGACGCCTTTCTTTCTCTCTCTTATATTCACTTCAAAAGCTTAAAACTTCTGCCAGTTAACCTTCCGTAAAACTGACATTATATGGTCATCATCCATAATCAAGTGATGGATTGCACGCCAAGAAGTCACAAAGAGCAAATGTTTACCCTTGTTATAACTATGACAATTACGGTTTTGCAAAAATGGAAAAGAAATTACTTCACTCCATGCTAAAGGACTCCAAAGAAAACATATCCATGTTAGTAAATACTGAAACAAATTTTGAATAGCTCACTAGCATCAGCATAAATCCTAGGGTGAGGCAATCTCTACTCACAGCAATGGATAGAGATCAAAATATGGGCCACAGAGTTTCATCTTTATTCTAACTTTTGACTTTCCTTAATCAATGCTAAAATCTTTAGGTCTGATTTCTCATTTCAATGGCTTTGTGTAATGTGTCTCAACTGTACCTCATCTAATTTAATAAGATGCAAGCTAAGGAAGTACTTAAGTTACTTATCAAGGGTTTCAGATGACACATTATTATTGTACTCAAAAGTCAATATTTGCTAATCATGTTAGTACAGGAACTGATCCAGGGCTACAATTCTTGGATTGCAAAGGCATTTAAGATTAATTAAACCTGTCTCCTCCTCACTCGACACATACACACACAGCACAACACCCCCACCCTCACCCCAACCTCTTTTCTAGAATGGACAAGTCAGTGTCTCCATAAGGAAAACCTGCCTAGTCCACAGCTTTAGGATGAAAATCTTTTAATTTTCTCAGCTTTCTACTTCTGCTGTTGGGATGGTCATTCAGAGCCTGACTTCAGGCACCAGGGTAGCTCATGTTCAGCGTGCTGGGGTTGTGCCCTTTTCTCTTTGACACTGGTGTGACATCAAACCAGGCCATTGTGTATTCTACCTGTGATCTTTGCACAAGACTGTGGTTGAAAACAGGAGAGAGTTGCATGCTGAGCAAAAGCAGACCCAATCTGGCACTGTGACACAGGTTGAAAAAGCCTGATTGCTCATCTCATTTCAGTTGGGATTGCTCATCTGACAGTCTTACACATTAAAGGTGCTGAAGTGCTGAGCAGGTCTTGTCCCACACAGGGGCAGAAGAGCAGTGAGTTTACGCTGTACCATTTGTTCTGATTTCCATTTTATCATACCTAATGGGCACAGTTAAAAACTGATCTACGTCATTCTTTCTCTCTTTCAAAGCTGTTGTTGAATTTGGTGTGTATAACATGAAAAGATGCAGCGCATTTCCTAGGGCTAGGTGCAGTGTAAGCAGGTAATGTGCAAGCTTCCACATGCAGAATTGCCAGTGCACGGTCAGGCTGGATTTGCAACCCTCCTGCCACGGCAGCCTCAATCTCCTCTGAGTGTTGCCATCAGCTGCTCAGAGGCCATGTCAGTGTCTGGACATGCACATTTGGTTAGTGATGTGGTGACTTCCTGACAGGATCATATATTTATCCAGAACCTGGCTTAGAAGGAGGTACAGATTTCCCTTGAAGCAGGAATCTCAGTGGCTGAAATGTGGCTTACCTGCTACCCAGCCTGTATTACTGTAGTTTGTGTGTTATTGTGGTTTTCTCTAGATACTTTAAGCAATTATACTGGTCTAAACAGAGTGGATTAAATGTTTATGGGAGAATAGTAGAGCAGAGTGGGGAATTGCAATCAGACACATTAAAAGAGATTCTGATCTACATAAAACTTGGCCAAACCAGAAGGATGGGTCTATCTGTCCTGGATTAGCCCAGATTTGCACTCACAAATGGGACAGCAGTATTGGAAGCCACAGGTCTGGTTCAACAGTCACTTGTAAAATTGGTGCATTACAAAGACTAATAAAGTGGGAAGTGTACACTGTTATCAGGAGATTGAACTGATATTGTGTATTAAATTGTACAGTGGCTGCATGGGGTTTGATAAAGGCGTGTAGAACATCAACATGCACTTTAAAAAAAATAACTTTGAATTTGAGCACTGTGGTATCCAGCCTGTACACATCTCAGATCGGCCCAGTATTAAGTATAATACTGGGATGCACATTTTGCAAAATCAAAACGGCACATTCTGTTTAATATTCCAATTAGTGTTAAACTATTAATCTGAACGTGCTAATAGTGGCTGTCACATAAGTCTAGCATCTGAAAGCCTCTCAACAGTAATGCCCTATCCTCAGGTCATTTTTTTTTTAATATTAATTCAATATAAAATATAAGACAATTTACTCTTTAAAGTGGTTCCCCCTCCCTTTTTTTTAAAAATTGAACATTATTTTATGCATGTCTTTTAACTTACTAATTTATTCCTTTAGACCTGCCACACACAGGCTGAGTTACTAATTTCTTTTATTTATTTAGTGTTTTTTAGATGAATCGTGGTGCCATTTTAAGCACGCTTTGGGAGTGTTCAGAATCTGGGGCTTTTCTATGTGTGTGTCAATTGTTAACAAATATCACACTTACCCCTACTGGTCTATGCAAACTCAATTTGATAATCTTAGCTCATCTTCCAGTGGAGCACATATCCATGTCAGAAATGTCACCTTTGAAACTGGCACTAATTGGCATTCATGTTGGAATTCTCAATGGAATGGCCACAGACACAAGGTGAAATTTTGGCTCTGTTGAAGGCAACAGGAGTTTTGTCATTGACTTTAATAGGGTCAGGACTTCTTCCAGAGGCTGAACTGCCTCTCATACAGATGCTCAGACTGGGCTGAGAGCTAGAAATCCTCTGTGTTTGCTCATGACTAATAAAATATGGTTTTCTGCTAACCTTTGTCCTCCCTCTGCCAGGATCTAGTCCTTTTTTTTTTTTTAAAGGAGAGAGTGAATAAGCTCCAGCTTCCTCTTGCACTGTCTTCCACAAATCCCAGTTCCCTTCCTTCTCTTTACACTTGATCATAATATCTCTCCAGGCCCAGTGCAAGTTCTCTGTCTTCTGTTATCTCTTGATTCTTCAATTCTTGTGTATTTTTAACTGCTCTATTGTTCTAGACCCTCTACCTACCTTCAAGGATGCTCTTGCTCTTGAAAAAATGCAATTCCTTTAATGCAGTCTATTTTTCTAACAACCCACTGATTTCCTCATGCCTGTCTTCACTTTCTCAGAAGCTGTTGTTTCTTTCCATTACTAAGAAGCTTCTCAGTCTCTGGTAAGAGAAGCTACACTTTTCCAGCTCCTGCATCTGCCTTCATCTGAAGGCAATTTTTGTCCTTTTCTTTACTGATCCTTCCCTCCCAACACTTGGCTTCTGTAATTCGCCCTCATTTCCAATTTGCTTTGGCTATGCACCTTCACTGAGAGCTCCTTTATTTTTTTGTGTCTCCCTTTGCCACTTGCTCTCCCCACTGCCTCACAGAGGTATCTGTGTCAGAATCCTTGATGCATTTGCTTTTCTCTGACAGTTGTTCTCCTCTGTGCATCTGCACTTTCACAATCATTTGCTTCCGTACATCCTCCTGTCACTTACATAATGGCTTGACTTCCTAAGGTTAGTTACTTACCACTTCTTCCTGATTTTCAGATCCTCATCTCCTCTATCAGTTCTGTTCCACTTGCTGTCTCCAGAGCTGTCTCCTAGACCATCTTTTCTCTTATCTTGCTGTGCCTTCTGCATTGACTGTCTTCTCTATCATGGTGGCAATCATGATTTTTTTCCCTCAACACAAGGTAAAAATGTCATGATCATCTCTGTTCTTGAAGGATGGTGTCAGCAAGATCTCCCCACTTCCCTCCCTTCCATCTAAAATACTGCTTGCCAATACTGCCTTGTCTCCACCAGCCAGCACCTTCCTTGATTTTCTACTGCCTGCTATAAGAAGTGCAAGCCATTTAAAAACTCTGTGAAATCTATTGCTTGAGGTTCTGCTGCCATTTATCTTCCACTCAATTCAGCTGACTGTTTCTCCCATTCTTCTCTTTACAGGTTTCCTCTGTTCCCTTTTTCCTCTGCCTGTGCTTTCTGCTGTGCTGCTCCATAGACAAGGAAGCAATTTTTCTGTTGCCATCCCTCAGCAATTTTCTCTTTTGCTTCCTGAAATCTTTCATTAAAACTCATCTCTCAACTTTGAACTGTGCCTTTCAGTTAAGCAGAGGCTTTAATGCACTGGAAGACAAAAACTGTGATACTGGGCAGAGGCCCATTACTGCAATCTCTTCTCATGCCCAGGCACAGTCCCAGTGAAGTCAGTCAGTGTTGCCCACATTACCTATGGAGAGTAGAGAGCACAGATTGCTGCTCATGTTTGAAGTGCATGAATGGCCCTCAGTGTGCTACAATACCTCGTCGTTAAGAATGTAGAATACTCACTATACTCAGAAATGAAATAATTGCATTTCTCATGTAGCGAAAAGGAAAAAAAGCAAATGGTGAATACCTTGAAGCCCAGAGCAAAGCTAAAAGCTGCAAGTTCTACAACTGCTTTTGTCTTGCATTGAAACACACTGGCTACTGTTTTGAAAGTTTTCCATTGAAAGTTAGGACAGGAGTTCTTGGTACACTCAATTAGTTGTTGTGACTCGGAAAGCATTGCTGCACCAAATTTTTACTGGGTGAGTTTTTATGACTAAGGCTATGTAGGAGTTAGAGTGAGGTTATGTCAGTTTTACAGATCAGGGTGGGTTTTTTTTTGCATGGGTTTTTATTTCATTCTGCGAATTTTTCCCCATCAACCTAGAAGTGCTGGAGTTGTGCAACAACTGAACTCCCTATGACAGAAATAACAAAATACTGCACTGTGTGGACCATTAAGTGACAAATAAGAAATATTCCCTCTGATACAGGAAGAGTATGATGCCACACAGTGCTGCAAAAGGTTTCATTCTTTAATGTCATGATCTAGGGGCTGTGTAGGCCTTGACTCAAGAGTCCAGATGTGCTGCAGACAAGTGAGTCATTTTCCAGTTCATACTGCCCTTGATGTTGTGAACTTCAGACCAATATATTCTGAGCTCTGGAAATTACTCTCTTTTTGCGTCAGGACCATGACACAGTTTGGACAAGGTCTAGAGTTGAAGGTTTTAAGTGGCGAGTTACAGAAAAATGAATGGAAGAATCAAGAATTCAATCTCCAGCCTGCTTTAATGTATCCACATGCCACAACTATTACGGTAATTAAAACTCCTCCAGTACAGGAAATCAGATTAAATTAAATGCTCCGAGCAAATGCATGACCTCTGTATTCTGCCTTCCTTGTCGTGCAATACATGTATTATGCTGAACCATTTTTCTTTACACAGTGTGATAGAAAAGGTTTTCCTTTGGGAACGCTTCAGTTCTGAGGCAGCTGTGACCTCTGACTGAGAGTTCAATCCTTCTCTGCAGTCTAGAAAATCTGAAGGTGACCACCATCCCTTCACCATGGCCCTGTGGCACAAAATCTTGTCTTCTACTTTCCCACACCTGTCTGTGTGCTGACAGCAGGACCAGCTGGCTGTTCCCCTGGCAGCCAGGCCTAGTCCTGCCCACTCCATCGTAAAATTGATTTGAATAAATTTACATGATTCAGCTCAAGTGCCCAGGATTAGCTGAGTTGGTCAGAGCATGGTGCTAATAATGCCAAGGTTGTGGGTTTAATCCCTGTATGGGCCCTTCATTTAAGAGCTGGACTCGATGATCCTTGTGGGTCCCTTCAAACTCAGAATATTCTGTGATTCTGTGAGGGTAATTACTGCAAATTCCTGGCCTCTGAGCCAATCAGGGCTAATCAAACCTCATGCCCCCTTCAGCACAGCAATGGATGGCCATGCAGTACTGCGTTTGCCTAGGAACACTGAAAATCTGCGTGGGTTACCAGTGCTGTGTGGGTTATCCACTGAAAATCTGTGGGTCACCCAGTGCTGTGTGAGTTATCCTGCTGCAAGTAAATTTTCCCAGGCATTTAGAATACGCCTTAGAAAGGAACTTAAAAAGGCATCTCTGTTACCAAGGGGACCATTGCAAACACCTGTCTTGGCCAGTAAAAGGTGAAACACGCCTGTGGGGCTGGAGCAAGAAACCACATGTTTACCACTGAGCTCAAAAGAAAGTTGGCACGTTCCTGTTGTACAAGGACATTTTATGTATCAGAGGTCGACTTTCTGTGCACAAATCTTCCGGTTGTGTAAAGTGTCCCCAGCTCCACAGAGGAGCTGTGACAATTTACACCAGCTGAGGTGCTGCTCAGCATTTTTGGTTATGGACCTTATTTACTCATGGCTAGTTAGAGCTCCTGTGGAGCTGTTAACAGCACTGTGTGGGTGTAAATCTTGCTTTAGATGACTTTGGAGCAGTTAGGAGATAGCCGGCCTGTCTATAAAGTAGAAGCATCCTTGAGCATATGCCTGGCATAACCTTACAATATGAAATACGTAATATATTATTATATGAAATATGAAATACATGAATATATGAAATATAGCTGTTTTTACCTAAATGAAGACCTACAAATAACGCCCACTAAAAAGTTGCCACACAGGATAATTAAGTGGTAAAAAAAAAAAATCCCTTTGTGTTTTGGCATAGCCCATTTCATTCGAGTTTGTGTTTTCAAGCATTTACATCCCAGTACACACCTAGCTCCTCACCTACCCCAGGGTGTTGTGCTGACTTACCTACTTTTTCTTCTAGAAATTGTTCAGTCAGGGAAAGGCATCAGCCACTCTTTTATTGCATTAAGTTTGCTAAAGAGTCAAACAGCAGCCTAAGGTAGGCAGGGCCTAAGTTACTGACACAAAGCAGCAGGTCTTACTCTTTGCAGTAAAATAAGGTCAGTGTAAATGAGAATTTAGTTGTCTGGCTAGCTATTCTCTGTATTCACACAAGTAATTCACATGTCCCTGTGGTGGGATGCAGCTATGCTGCAAAGGTTGGGTGGCATTTTCACAGCAATGCCCAGAAATACATTTCAGAACACTTTCCTCTCCCTGTAACACCGTGAGTGGTACCAGCAAAAAACCAGGGTACCAGTGAACATGAAAACCATTACTGGCCTTTGTAAGCCTCCCTGACAACAGCATGCACAAAGCTAGCAGTGAGCAGAAGGAAGGAAAAACTCAGTATTCCAAATCCTTATCCGTTGTCCACTTCTCGGGAGATGCACAACATGATATTTCAATGTGTTTTCTGGATGTCGTATGTGAATTGCAAGGGATCTAAAACTGGCCTAGGAAAGATGTATTTCTAGGTAACAGTAAGGGGGAAAAGTAGGTCCCCCCAGAAAATATTTCTGTAGAATTTTTTAGCTTTAAAGATACTAAATTACAGTAAAACTTCCCAAGACTGTTCTTGCAAGTCATTTATACCATAACACATAAAATTACAGTAAGTCTTCATTAGTCCTGTGGCTACTTTTATAATCAGTTCTGAAGAATGTATTCCATTAGTGGAAATATTTTGATTTAAGTTCATGCTGAGGAGCAGTCTAAAACATATACTCTAAATCACACTTTTAAAAAAGCCCCATGGTACATTCCTACAATGTATAAGGTGCACTGGCTTGGTGTAATTCAATTCTTGTCCAAAGTTGTCGTTAAGTTGCAGTAAGTAGTGAAGCTATCTTCATTTTAAAATAGATCTGGTGCTTGATTTTAGCTGATAAATATCCTTATATAGAAAATTAATTAAAACATGTATACATATATAAAACAGGGCATGACTGGTGCTTTCAGCTGTTGCTACCAGGCACCCTGGCTTCTGTCAGCAGTAAGGCAGCTGACTGACAAAAACATGGAGAAAATGGTCACACACAGGACTTCTTAGGTGAGAATGAAAGCAATGAAAGCTCCAGGCCCTCTCCCATCTTCCCTCATTTCTAGCACCAAATTAATTATTAATTAATTGAAAGACTTCCTGTGAATAACATAAATTGAGTTTGGGGGGTAGAAGCAACCATTTCTCATATGTGATCAGGCCATCATAGGCACAACACCACCATGAAATGAAAAGAATGAAGAAAATTAATTGAGTAGACTGGGTGAGAAAAAAGTCAGCTCTTTAGAAAGTCTAAAAAATAAAAGTATTTTTCAGAAGTTTGATGAAACTGTGTGAGATGATGGAGGAGAAAGTCTCAAAAAATCCTTGTATCTGCTGAAGAACTCAGGTAGGCAATTATTCTTACTAGGGAATCCATGCTGGATACTCACGATATGGGGCTCAACCAAAAAAGCTTCCATTTGAACTTTCATCTTTTAGAAACTCCATTAATTAGTCTGTAGGAAATCAGGCTTGATTGCTTTCATTGCTCACAAAATGACTTGTGTTTTTTCTGGAACACAGGCAAATTGCTGAGATGACAAATATATCTGATATGTCTTCCAAGAATCTCTCTCTCTTTTCCTTTCATGAATGTCTGAATATTTTCATTTCCCAAATGTATACTTGTTTGACAGTTTTATACCTAACAGATGTTTTATGTAGATTTTTTGGTGCCTCAGACTTTTCAGAAAAAGGGCCTGTCTTTACCTGGACTACACCAATTGACATTATCTTAAACCATCTTCAAATTTCTTTCCATTCACCTCCATAAGTCTTTCCACAGGCTGCCCTCCAAGTTTTCTTCATATCGCTCTGGTTATCTATTAGAGAACTTTCCCTTGGTCAAGTCCTTTTTAATGTGTTACATTGTCAAGATTTGACACTCTGGTGGAGTTTGTTTTGATCTCTACAAATTTTTCATCAGTGATGTGGAGCCTTTAAAAAATTTTAGGTCTGCAGATTTCTGTGCAGCACATATGAACTCCTTGTTCCCACTCCACACACATCCTTTAGAACCAGTCCAAATATCCTTCCCCTCCACATCCAGAGATTACAGATGTACAATTTTAGCACTTCAAACTTGGGATCTTGAAATGTCAGGAGTGGATGACTTATGCATTAGAAAATATCTGAGGTACAGATCTAACTAAAAATAATTGTAAATTTGAAATAGTAGATTGCTCTGTTCTCCCACAAAGGAGCAGGAGTCTGGTTGTTGTTGAACCCTTAACGGGACAAGATTCCTAGTTAGAACTACACAGCATTTCACATTAGACATTGTGGTATTACAGTTACCAAAGGGAAGGAGAAGAAAAGAGCCCTGAGGGGTTTCAAAAAAGTTCATATGAGATACAGATAGCAGGCTCTGTGAAGAGCCTCTGTCGGCCTAGAGAGAAAATTGTACAGAAAATACATCTGTGAGATTTCACTCCCAGCCTGTAAACAAACACAGCTTTCTTTTCCTTTCTTACTATTGGTTGGCAATCTGACAATCGAGAAAATCTTGCAATCTTTTGACATTGTATGTTGGAAATTGAGGTCTTTTTGACTGTCGCTTCTGATAAGTGGTGTACATTGAAGTCACAAGTACAAGTCAGCATGCTGCAATTTCAGCAAGGCGAAAAACAGAGTAAAATCCAGGGTCATTTATTCATTGCTAACACCTATTCAAGTTCAATAAAGAAATAGCTGTTGGGGTTAATGTTGTCTTCATTTATAGCATTAGAGTTTACAAAAACACCTGTACATATCCAGGTACAGTATCGCCTATAAGAAGCAACCAAGAAGTCAGGAATTCAAATTTGTGAATTTCTAAGCATATTTCAGGATTTTGCTGTAAAATATGAGAGCTAACTTTTTCTAAAAATCATTCTTTGCAAGTCATTATTTGTGAAGGAAGTTGTGCTGGTTTTGTCTGGGGTAGCTCACTTTCTTCACAGTGGCTGGAGTGAGGCTGTGTTTTGGATTGGTGCTCAGCAGAGGACTGATAATACAGAGATGTCTTTGCTTTTGCTGAGCAGGGCTTGCACAGAGCCAACACCTTCTCTGCTTCTTGTACCACCACGCTGGCGAGGAAGTTGGGGGTGCATGAGACGTTGTGAGGAGACACAGCCAGGACAGCTGACCCCAGCTGACCAAGGGGATATTCTAGACAATGTGACATCATGCTCTGTATAAAGTAGGGGGAAGAAGGAGGAAGCCTTGGGGCATTTGGAGCGATGACATTTGTATTCCCTAGTCACTGTTAGGTGTGGTGGGGGCCTGCTCTCTGGGAGATGGCTGAACACCTGCCTGCCCTTGGGAAGGAGTGAATTAATTCCTTGTTTTGCTTTGCTTTGTGTGCACGAGTTTTGGTGTCCCTATTTAACTGTCTTTATCTCAACCCATGAGTTTTCCAGCTTTTACCTTTCTGATTCTCTCCCCAGCCCTGCTGGTGGGGCAGTGAGTGAGCGGCTGCCTGGGGCTTGGCTGCTGGCTGGGGTAAAACCACGACAGAAGTGTTAACACTTCATTTACTGTTTCCAAACTCTTACTCAAGCCTTGGAGAACACATTTTTCTATTCCTCATTACGTCCACTTTTTTTTTTGCTATCACAGTTTCTGCAGGCCGCTAACACTCAAAGGTGCAGCTAAGTATCTAATGGGATATTCAGAACCAACTGTTCATCGAGCTCTTTGTCGTACCAGTCTGAATCACCGGTGTGACATCCCATGAGTAACTTCCTCGGGTGCTTAAATATCCTGACACTTGGCCCTACAGCCCTGATTCTGCAAAACATGCCCAATGAACTCTCAGCTTTAGCCAGGTAAGAAAAGCCTCCCTGCTCAGCCAAAAAAGGAATAACTTGTCATGATCAGTCAAAATATAATATTTTATTTGGATACCTGCTGTCCATAGAGAGTGTGGCAGTGCATGCAAAGCTTCATTCCCTTGTCTACACAGATCCTAATTTCCCAGGGTTAAAACATGATTCAAGTTTTTCCTTTAGTGAGTACAAGCTGCAAAGAGCAGACAACCTTTAATAGAAAGGGAATCTATAAATTCTTTAGTCGTCACCTCAATTAACCACATTGTTTAAGGTGAAAGCTGTTAACCATGGTCTTTAAAAGGTATGTGTAAATGCAACCTTTTCCTCAAAAAACTTTGAAAATGTGCATAATCAATAATATTTTTGATAAATGCTAGGCTATTTTACTAGATTTATGTGCTAAAGACAAGAACTACTTGCAATAATGAAACGCATGGGCTTGGTTCTTTATTCACCTGAGTCACCCCATTACCTCCAGCGCTTTAAGGAAATCACTGCAAGAGCAGGATCAGGCCCTTAATGGTTTGCCAGCTCCATACTGACATTATACCCACACAACTGTCACTGAAATTTATATTTAGTTCCATAAGAACAGTACATTAGATATCCTTAAGTGTTTTATGAGCCAGGACTTTTCTGACTATTCTGACAAAACCACCAGTACGTGTAGAAACCAGAGCTGTGAACAAATACTGCAGCTATGATTTACAGCAAAATTGCCAGAGTCTTCCCAGCTTCATCTCTGATGGCTACTTACTCAGGCTGTCATTTTTAGCTCCACAGATTATATCTGCCTTGGCCTCTTCCACAAACACTGGATTCACTGGAGTGTGTTGCAGACAATACAGCTCTCAAACAATGAAGCATTTGTGTTCATTTTCTTCTATTTTATCTTAGGAATTCTACTATTTAGGTCACTATCTGTTGCTTCCAGCTATTCTTTCCTGAAAAATTGTAGCTCTTTTTAGGCTTAAGAAGATAAAATCAATGAATTCATCTATGTTATTCCTCTGGGTATAAAGGTCTAGATGTAATAAGTGGTACACATAGTATAAGATTACATTGCTATTCCTGAAGTGCAGCCCCAAGATTAATTGTGCCTTATAGGCCAAAATTTGAAGAGCTGCTGGGTGCTGGCCTCTCTGAAAATCTGATACAACTAACACAATAAACCCCCAGTATTACTAAATTTCCCAAATGCTTTAAATGTGATCCCTCACCAGCATTAAGAGGAAGGGTGTGAATATATATTCCATATTCTGTATATTCCACAACACAGAATTTTAGATACAGATATGGGAAATAATGATCCTCTACCTGATTGCATCTGCCTTTCCTAAAAAAAAAAAAAAAATAAAAATCCACTACAGGTTTTACTTGAGAAAGATAATACTTGGATTTTAGCAAGCAAAATCACTCATTGTGAAATCTGTCAATATCTGTGGAATAAGAATTATACTTAGGTATGGGGACATACAGAAATTCCATTTACATTTAAGCTCACTGATTGCTCTGCTGACATAAAAAATTGCTATGCTCTGAATGAAAAGATGAGTGCTTAAGCAAACAGTTATAAATTAATTTATAATGAAACCTGACAGTCATAATTTAATTTAGAATGTATTTAAAATTGTTGTTACTATTTGTATAGGTCTTTTTTGCCTGGAGGAAGATGTGGCTTCATAGTGAAATAGCTATTGAAATACTAAATTTCTTAAGCGTACATATGTATTAATTAAAATTATGTAGATACCTTCCTAGTGAAGATCTGTTGTCTACCACAAGCAGTCAGACAAAAGACTGCATGATTGAGGCAAACCAGTGGGTCACCAAGAAGCACAAAGGATGCCGAGCACAACCTGTAAAATCTGTGGGGTGATGAGGTTGCTGCTCAACTTCCTTTCTCAGAGGGGAAGGACCAAGACAAGTGACAAAAAGAAATAATTCTATTCCGTTTGTTAAGTGACAGATAGTATGGTAGGGCATTTAGGGATAGTAAGGCCATGACCAAAAAACCTTGGCAGTTTCTCACCATCAAGTAAGAAAACCATGCTCCCAAGCCATTGTGATATTTGGAAAGCAATGTTTAATAAAAACCAAATTATAGGCTTTTGAAGTCTAACAAATGCTAAAAATAGGTACTTATGAAAAGTAAAATAAATAACAAAGTCTCTCTGTCAGTATTAGTTTAATAGCAGAGGGCAATGGATGCATTTGCCTCACTGTCAAAATTGATGTGTCACACCGATCAGCAGATTCTTTAAATATGGTTAAGAAGCACATAGGAAGTACTTGAGTTCAAGTGAAAAGTGACAGTAATTGGTTACAATGGAGTTTGTGTCTTCTTCCCATTGGAAAACTTGCAAAGGATTCTTTCCATACCCCTCATGAAAAGATCATTCCCCTTGTTATACACTGAACCTGATGCTCGTGATAAAAGATGAGGCTAGTACGTTAGGCTGATCTCAAGGAGAGAGCAGTGGTGGCATTTCAGGTGGGCAGCTCCAGGGCCTTTCTACTGTGGATGCCGAGAAAATCAGCAGTTAGCTGGTTTTAAACTTTCTGAACATGCTCAGGGACACAGTGACAGCATTCAGGGAGTATCATTTCCATGCTGAGCTTGGGGAGCTCTGATGTGCTTAGCCTGTATTATTTATCTATTTATCCCAATTTCAAACCTGATTAAAAGTTGGTCCATTCACATCAGGCAATTAAACCTTCCTAAAAAAAATACTCAACACCTACAATAGCTCCTTCTTCTTCTCAAATCATAATGAACAAAATTATCCCTGGAAACAAAAATTACCCTGGTTTCTTTACAGAATTGTTTCTAGGGAAACTTATTGGGGAGGGGAGGATTGCTAAGATGAACAATGTCCTAGCAAAAGTCTCACTTTTATCTTTCTCAATAATATTTAACATTCTTGCACACCAGTACCTTTAAAGCCAGTTTTATAACTCTCATATTTAATACTGATGGTAGAATCCTTTCCTCATTGCCATTTTCTTGGCTAACAGTACATCTGGCAAGTTACCTGACTGTGGTGCTCTAGGAGAATCTAAAGTAAGACAAGCACATCCCTCAGATACACAGAGTAAATTATATTCTCTGGATAAATCAAATTTTTCCAATAGCCACTATTTGAGGTTTACACTTATTTGTCATGTAGACAGCAAATCTTCTTTTAAACAGTTTGAAAACTGCCAGCAGAGGCCTGAAAATACAACAAAATCCTGCTATTTCACGTTATATTATCTGTTGAGGGTATTACTGTGATGAACTTTGAAAAGCTGAAAACATTTCTCTGTGTTAATTTCCAGTCAGATCAGTAAACTAATCCAACTCCTCACATATTTCACAACAGCAGCAGGACAGGGAGCTGCAGCCATGGACTGTAACACTTACTGGGTGCCTGCATGGTCTTTGGTGCCTTAGGACTCTGAGTCCTTAATCAACTGACACTAACCACAGTGGTTGATACCAGCAAAGTCACTAGTCTGAAAACCAGTATAGTTAGATATTTCAGGACTGCATTGCAGGTGGCTCTGTGTTGAACCAGTTCGTCCACCAAGGATTTTCAGTTCAAACGGATCAAAGGAAGCACTTTGTCACCAATATGGGTAGAAAATTGAGGCATCGAGTAATTAGGGAAATTACCAAGTGAGGACTTCAGGAAAAGTCCATATGGAATTCCCATTTCACTCCCTTTTACCACTGTCTATAGTATAATATTTTAAAAAACAGACTACAAAAATGTGAAAAAAGAAGTTTAATGATTACTTACAAATATACAATACTTACATTTTTAAGTTACAAAAAAGGCACACTGCAGAAAGCAAAAGCTTCCTCCAATCCAATCTTTGTAGCAACATTTCCAAGTTATTTATTTACAAAGAAAAATTACAGTCACTTTTCATAGTGTCACATGTTTACATATAAGCATTTCTCAGTTGAAAAATATCTTGCAGCTCACCCAGAGGCAGTTTTTGCAGTCTGAGCTCTACACCCATCTATCATATCAAATATTCTATCAGCCCCTGTTAAGTTAACATGACATTGCATTTTTGTATTTTTAGCAGCCTTGTTTGAACGTATTATATATTGCTCATGGTTTGGTAAAATGGCATAGGCTACCTTTTTTAATTAGCATGGTGATACACAAGTAGAAAAAGGTGATCCAATTTAATTAGGGTATTTCCAACTCTTCCTGAAAGGAATTTAAGAAAGTATAACATGTCCTTTGCAGGACACTTTTTCACCTAATGAAACTTTAATATTAAATTCTTCCTTCTCTATGTACAATTCTTACCTCAGGTAACACAGACAAACTGAGCACGCTTTCCAAAGCCTGTTCATTTCCATTAGTTTTCTTACATTGGATGTTTCCTAGATTGTACTTTATTTAACCCAAAATTTTAAAACTTTCTTCTACCTGAGAGCAAACCTTAGTATTTCTTAGACTGTGTGTACTCAAGAGTCTTACAGATTAGAATATTTGCAATAATACAGTCAAAACACATCGAGTCTGTTTTTGACACCTTCATTACGTGTGTATACCAATACTTTCATGATTTTTAGGCTATATCATTTCAATGTGTGAACTCAGCAGAATCTTCATCTTGCTGAAGGTAGTTTGGGACTACACATTTATAACTGATAGTTTTTAATTAAAGACTAAGTACCTCCTGAGTATTAGTTACGGTTCAGGTCCAGATCTTTTTAAATTGGGAAACAGAAAAAGTTTGCTGTCAATAGCTGTGAACAGAGTTTAAAAAGTGTCTTCTAGCATTGCAGTATTTCCCTACCAAAAGCTCACCCCACAGACAAAAACTCCAAGTTCAAGCATCTTTAAAGAATGCCTGTGTTCTGGATTTTCTTCGTGCAAGAGCTTCTTGTTTTTTTCTTTCAATCTCTTCTTGAGAACATTTTCTACTTTTTTGTTCTACCACAAACACTGTAAATAAAAAAATAATAAAAAAAAGAATTAGGAGGTTTGTTCAATATGTATTTTAACTTAGCTATTTCCGGTGTTTGAAGATCTATAGCAGGAGCACACTGTTCTGACCCACCGGGCACCCAAGTTAAAAATGGCTCATCTATCCTGTCCCCAAGGCAGGAAGGGGGTAAGATGCATGACCTTTGTAGTGCTACTGATTACTACCTCCCAATGAAAACACTGGGATGCACACATTTGCTTCAAGGAAATTTTACGTGGCTGCCCTTCAAGTGAACCTTATGACATCAGGAGTCAACATAGGAGATGGCGATGGGTTAAGAAAATTAAGGCTATCATAGTGAAAAGGGCTCTACAATTTAGTGAGTTAGGCAGAGATATGGACATGGAGATAGTATAGACACAGGGGTCAGATACAGTACAGGTGTCACACAAATAAAACAAGATAGGTTGAAAAAAGGTCAAAAGTAGCAATAAAAATTGGCAAAGGAGACAAGAACATGATAGCTAAGCGTAGCATTTTATATGGTGTGTTACAGAACTATAAATTCCCATACTATAAAATCCTGACCTCACTGGAACCAACAGGAACACTCCCTGCACATATCAATAATTTTACCATTTTTATACACCAATTTCCAATTAATGTATTTTTAATAAGTACTCAAACGGAACAAATAAAGGGTATCTTTCCCTCTCATAAAAAAGTGTCCATGAAAAATTAAATAGCAGTTTTTGAAGGGATCACTTAACATCCATTTTTTGTTAATGTCCTTTCCCTCAAAATTTAAGATGAGGAAAGTTGTTGCTTATCTGTAAAGAAAATCTATGCTGTTTTTGTTCATTCCTTTACTCTCTAGAACATTCCACAGAATACCTAGTTATCTCTCCCCTTCTTTCCCCCTTATAATCCAAAACTGCTACTTTCCATTTACCTTCTTCTCTGCTAGGGAAAAAAACATAGACAAAATATTCATTCTTCAATAATTAGTTGTTTTTTTGCTTTTGCAACAGTGCTTCCTGAAAACGGAGGTTGGTATAAGACACTCTTAAAGGCATGTTTTATCCGAATTAATATTGACTGAAACTTTGCCAAGCTGTGAGATCAAGTCAAAACAGGACTGACTGGCACTTGACTAGATCTACATTTCCCCAGCAAGTAACACTGAGCATGGGATATAACTGAAAGTCACTTGGCAATAAAGAAGTGACTGACCTCTCCTCTGTTTAGACTCGTAACACAAGAACATTTCACTGGCAATTTCAGCCACAGAGCAAACAACAGTACAGGCTGAGCTCTGAAGTGTCAAGTGATTTGAGGTTCCAAATTTCAGGTGTACAGAAATATAAAGAAACTGGCATTCCATTATCACCTGGTGCTTTCTTTCCCTGTCCCATCATTAACTGGGACAACATTAACTATGCATCAAAATAATGGTATTTTTAAGTAACAGTTTAAGAAAATAGTATGCTGAGTGCTGCATCAGCCTATACTTGATCCTAGGGAATCGGAGTGTCTATGGAGAGAGGATGTGAACTATTTAGAGAAGGGGAATGGCAACAGGTGTCCTTAACTACAAGAATTCAAGATATGCATCAGGACAATTTTATTTTTGAGAAAATAATCTCCAGATTCGCCTGAGAACATTTACTAACACCTTAACTGAATGGATGAATACTGAAGCCTGTTTTAAGTTGCAATACTGTACAAATTTGTCTGATGTTCTGACTACAGTAAGGAAACAAACAGTAACAGTCTAACAGTGATACAACAGACAAATACCTGATGTAGTCTGTGCAAAGGACTCTGAAAGGTGCCTCTTGAAAGGTGATTTCTTATTGTCAAGCTTGCTGTGCGAAGTCACATTCACCTGATTCTTGCTTCCTTGCAAATCCTGCAGAGTAATTCCAATGCCGGAATGATTCCCTGGAATTTCAGACCCTACATGAAGACCACCCTGAGAATTGTTAATCTTTCGGAACTTAAACTTTGAAGGCCCAAGTGAAGTTTTATTACCAGAGCTGCTACTTGGAATCTTTCCCGCATTGTACAAGAAATGTGGGCTGTCTAGTGCTTTGCTACTAAAAATATTTACTGCACTAACAGGACTTACTTCAGAACCTACCTCTCCTGCTGGCACAGAATTTGACCTGTACCATTTCCCCGAAACAGTCTTTGCAGTATCTTCAGAAGCATCTTGGTGACAGTTTTTAGGCAGTGTGTATTTACACTCCGCAGGACCTGAGATCACAGACCGAGGATTTGAGATGTTCTTACAGTTCACTACATGACCTGTTGTGGCAAGCCCATGTATTACCTTTGATGAATTCCTACAGGAGTCATTTAGTGAGAGAGCCTCCTGTTTTGCATTTGTTTTTTGTGCCAAGAGGTGATCAGGTAGTCCTTGTTTAGATGCTGGGAAGCTGTTATCAGCGTTTGATCTGGAATTAATACTGGCTCCTTGTATAGTTTTAGTTTTTTCATTTCCTTGTTTAACAACCTGGCTCTGAGTCTGCTTTTCTATATCATCACACACCTGATATAACAATTCATCATCCTCACAGTTTGCATCCCAAAGACTATCGGATTCACAAAACATATCTAATATCTCATCAGAGAATTTTGGTTCATTCCAGTCATCAAATAACAGAGGACATTTCTTTGGTATTTCAACTTGATTTGAGTGACCTGCATTAGCTTGGTTAGCCACTCTGGTTAAATCATTAAGTTTCATATTGGTAGAAACACTGGATGACTGACAGGAAATAGTATGAGTGTTATTCCCAGGTTTTCCTGCCGGTTGTCTATGAGGATTAGTTCTTGAAGGAACAAAAGGAAGAGCATCACTTTTAGGCTTAGTAGATTCATTTCCTTTCTTCACTTCAGATTGCACTGAAACAGCAATACAGTTCAAATCATTGTTTTGGGCACTTTTCCAAACAGAATTTATTTTATCTGGCTTAACACCACACTTGCCATACAATGCCTTGGTCTCTGTCTTTGAGTCTTCTGTCTTACATGGCTTTTGTAAAGACAGAGATTTTACAACATTTTGTGAGTTTTTGCTAGAGTGTTTCAAAGGTGAATACTGCAAACTGTTAGATTTGTTTACAGTCTCCAAAAGAGTTACTGAATTGCCACTACTTCTTTGTTTCATTCTGTCAGCATCACTGAAATCATGCCCAAATGTGTTTGCAGGAATTCGTGATGGTTCTTCAGTACTTATCAATTCAGGATGTTGGGTTATTTGCATAACAAATGAGTCATCTGCCAAAAGATCTGTATCCCAGTCATCAAAGTCATCACTGACTACTCCAGCAAGCTTAGTGGAGGCCACCAATTGTGTCTTCAAATGAGGATTTTTTTTGGTCAGGGTGTCAGTATCAGGTTTTGGTACAGTCCGGTCCACGCTTCCTACCGCAAACAGAGTATCTTTGTGATATGCCTCCGAATTACCACGTTGTGTGTCTTCAGTTTTCTCAGGAAGGTGCTCATCGTCCAAGGTGCTTTTAATTTTATGAAAACTATTGTTCAAAGAAATATCTGACAGCCCTTGGCTCAACTGTCCACTGCACTTCTGGGTAGAGCAGTCAAAAAGAGCTCGAAGGGCTACTTCAGCCTCAAGGTCTACTGACTTTTGACTGCTGGATCGACAGGGCTCTGCTGCAGGGATGCCAGTGCTCTGTCCAACTGGTTTCAAGGACACAGCAGTATCTGTTTCAGAACCTTCACCAAGGAACAATTTCCTGTTTTTCGTATTTATTTCGTCTTTAGAATTATTTGAAGGCTCTGAGGTGGTCTGGATGAAGTTGCGACCAAGCTTCTCCTGTTCCTGAACGGCATCTAACTCAACTAGATTTTTATCAAACTCCTTAGCCAATTTCATGAGTTCCTCTTCAGGATTTTTTATTTTAAGATCTCTGGATTAAAAAGAAAGTACAGAAAATAAATTCAGAGCGACAGAGCTCAATTACAAATAATTGAGCCAAGTTCAATTACATGACCCTGTGAGCTGTTCATGCTCTAGTTTAACAACTACAAAGGTATGCCCAAATCCCAGTCCTGCAATATGCAGTCAACATACAACCCCATCAAGACAAAACAAGCCCACAATTAATAGCATTCTATATGCTAATGTACAATCACATGGTTCACTATACATAAAAGACCACAGAGCCTTTCTCATGAAAGCCCAGCTGTGATGGGCAAGAAAAAACTGTAACATACCTTGTACAACTTAACTTTGTCCGAGCTCGCCCTTTTACTATTCCAGGTGTACAGGGAATAGCATCCTCACCGATCCATGTTCCCAAAAGGGAGCCTTCATTACAGGCTGCTTTTTCATCCTGAATGATTAGATTTAAAATGCTTAGAAATTTGATTTCAGATAAAGATTGGACCAGACACACATCTTATATGAGTTAAAAGTTGCTAAACTAAATAAACTGGATCAAACCTGTTGAAAGCCACAAATAGGAGCTAAAACAAGTGAGATTACTGTAATTGACAGTTCTACCACTTTAATTATGTCAATTTAAAACAGGAACTTCAATTAAAATAACTGAATTTTATTTTGGTGCTCAAATCTAATACTCTACTTCAGATTTACAAATAATCTGAAATATTCATGTTACAAGCTGTGATCTAGTTTACTTCAGTACACAACTAAGGAGCTGGCTAAGAGGCCAGCAGCATAAACACATTAGAGACCTTAAAAGAAATTACATTCTGCATGCTTAAAGAAAAGAATTCTGACTTCTTCCACTACAACTCATTTATACAAAGAGCCTTTAAACAGCATTAAGTGACATTTAGAAACTAAATGAAGTTGTTTCAGAGCTTCAAAGTTCAGCCTTAAACTTGAATTCTGAAATGAAACAGATACAATATTACAGTGATAAATTGTTTAGAGGGGCAGGGCAATAGGATGTGGGAAATTACTCCACGTTAGCCAGCAAAAGTAATTTGAACTCTGCTAACTACTACCGTAGTTTTAGATAGGTTTTCTCATTCCTCGTAATTTTAGTGGTTTTTCTTTTAAATTTATTTTTGTTTAAGGAAAAAAGAATATAAACAGCAGATAGTTGCAAACCCTGATATTATTTGCAGTTATGGTAGAGCTGCAACTATTTTAAAAAAAGGCAGTGAGCCTATCCCTTATCAATGACTTTCCAATTATTTTAGCATAATTTCTCACAAATATGCTAAACGTTAAATATATTTTAACCAGCTCTGTCAAAAAAGCAAGCATGTTTTGCAAGACAAATACTACAGATCTGTGTAAGGAATTACAAGTTCTCTTCTTGCACTTAAAGTGCAACAGCACTTCCATTTTCACCTTCTGGGCTGCAGACATCAGGTTCATGGCAAGAGGGAAAGGGCAGAGATATTAGGGTAAAAAAGAAAATTATTTGGAGTACTGAAGCAAGAGTTACTGTACTATAAGTACAGTATAATATAATTATTGTAGAGTATCTCTCATTCAGATCCTGTTCTTGTAAATCAGTAGTCAATCAGGACTGTTCAAAATGCTTAAAAACAACTGTCAAGTAAATCCAGTATGTGAAGAAACTCTTATCTTTTACAGATGAGTAATTAAGGAGAAATAAACACAACAATATTCCTAAAACCAAGGGCAGTAATTTATATTCTGAAAGCAAAACTTTCTAAAATGGAGCTGCTGCAAGTTTTTTCATGTGTCCTTTTTTACAGCATCTGTGACTCACACAGCAACCAGTTAATGCTATGCTTGCTGTTTTAATTCAATCCAGTTTTATGAACTAGTTTTCTACGTGCCCAACTCTTACGATGAAACTATTGTAACTAAAACTGAGGCTAAGACTACGGCTGAAGCACTATTCTGTTTGATTATTGCACATGCAGAGCGTTGTTTTAGAAACTAACAATTACCTGAGGAGCAATACGATTAACAATTTCCGAAATCTCTACTGCACATCTATTGGTAGACTGCTTGGTTTTTCCATTGCCTATGAAAACAAACAAACTTCTTAAAAATTTGAAATCTGTTTAGTTTATGAAGTGTAGTACATCTCAAATAATTTAAATAAATGTGTAAACATCGGAGCTTCATTCAGCTCTATATTGAAGAACTTACAAGTTTTTAATGAAAATAAAATCAGGCAATCATCATAAGAGAAAGGAACCTTTTTCCAAGAAATCTTTTTTAACTTTTACTAGACTCCTACTGCATGCCTCAAACAGGTGTCTTAAAGTCTGGATTTTGATATTACCTGGTCTGTGTGCAACTGGTGAATGAGAATCCCAAAAGATTTCTTGCTGTGTATCAGTGTCATTAATAGGAGAGCTGAAAGTAGGTATTCGGGATTTCCTACTCAATGATCTCTTTGGTGTCTTATGTAAACATGACTCTGTGTAAAAAGAAAGAGGATCCTTATTAAAAACCAATAAAAGGCAAAAACCATTTAGAACACAGATCAGGTCAAGGCAAAAAAAAGATGCTTTAGGAACACCAAGAATAAAAATCAAGCTCACACTCACCAGCATTCCATTACTCACAACAGGAATATTGTTCATAACTAGACATTTAATACAGAAAAGGTCTCTACGCTTTGCCAATTACATCACCACAGAGATAACAGAACATTACAGAATCCTGACAGCTTTAGGCCCAGCATCTGATTGTAAAGATGTCAATCCTTACACTTGAGAGAATACTGACTTCAGCTTATATTAAGAGAAAAATTATGTATGTCTGTATGAGAGAATATTTTGCATTCTTGCTTGCTTTCTGTCTTTCACCCAGACTCTGAACTACTATTTTAATGGGCCTCCAAACTACTCTGGGTCCTGAACTACATTTGTCTATACTTCCTCCCCTGGGCCTCTTCAGACAGGACTATTAAAAGCAGAAATACAGCTATTCAAAACCTGCTTGCAGCTGCCTCTGATCAGTAAGTGAACTAAACACCCTATGTGAAACTCAGCTAGTCACACCTGCCCTTTAGAAACGATGCTACAGATGTAAAAGCCTAATTTAAAGGATGTGACTATTATGTGAAGAGCATCTTAGAAGATGTTTTGCACTCAAGTGCCCAGCACAGCCAGGTTTTATCTGCTCCTCAGTTAGTTCTCAGTATTTACTGTGAGAATCACCGAATGTGTCAGGTTGGAAGCAACCACAGTGGGTCACGTTGTCAAACTTCCCTGTTCAAGAAAGGTCATCTCTGAGCACGTGGCACAGGAATGTGTCCAGATGGTTCTGGAATATCTCCACTGAGGGAGACTGCACACCCTCTCTGGGTGATCTGTTCAACGTGTGGTTACCACACACTAAAGAAGTTCTTCCTCGTGTTCAGGTGGAACTTCCTGTGCATTAGTTTCTGCCTGTTCCTTGTGCTATTGCTCGGCACCACCAAGCAGTGCCCGGTCCATCCTCTTGACACCCGCCCTTTAGATATTTATATACATTGATGATGTGTGCTCTGTTTCTCTTCTTGAGGCTGGACAGGCCCAACTCCCTCAGCCTTTCCTTGTACAAGACGTTCTTCAAACCACCGACCAACTTTGTAGCTCTCTGGTGGACCTGCTCCAAGAACTCCATGTCTCTCTCTTATCCTGAGAAGCCCAGAACTGGTCACAGTATACCAAACACAGCATCACCAGCGCTGAACAGACGGGCAGGAACACCTGCCTCGACCTGCTGGCAATGCTCTTTCTAACGCACACCAGGGTACCATTGGCCTGCTTGGCCCCCGCAGCACCCTAGCTGAACACGCTCTTGACAGTAACAGCTCCTTCTTCCCAGGGCACGCGAGCGGGGCGAGCAGAGATTTACACCGCGCCAGCCTCTCCTCACTGCTCGGCCGCGCCTCCCCCGCGGTCCGAGAGGTAGCGGGCAGGGCCGGGGCCCCCAGGCTTCCGCCGTACCTGCAGCGCGGGGCGAGCACGCCGCCTCCCCCGCGGGCAGGTCTCGGCCCGTACCGCCTTCCACCGCGCCCTCCTCCGCGGGGAGCTCCGCCCGCCTCCGGGTGAGCTGCTCCTCGCCGCCGCTGCGCCTCCGCAGGGCGGGGGGCTTAAGGCAGAGCCCCCTCCGCCGGCTACCGGGCATGGCGCTCGTTGCAGCGGCACCGCATCCGTCCCGCCACCGGCAGCGCCGCCATTTTGCCGGGCAGCTCGCGAGACCGCCGCCGATTGGCTGCCGCCGCGCCGCCTCGAGCGGTCATTGGCCCCGCGCGGCGTGGGCGGGTTGTCGGACGCGGCGGAGAACTGCGGCCCCGCCCACGCCGGCCGTGAGGCGCCCTCGGGTCCCGTCGTCCGGCGCTGCCCGCAGGACGAGGCGGTGACAGTCTTCAGTCCCGCAGCTGAGGGAAGGAAAAGCTCAGCCCTGGGCAGAGGGGCAGGATGTGCTCTCCGGGGCCCTTGCCATCGGCTTGGCCTGAGGTGCCTCGAGTCTGCCAGGAGCAAATTCGGGAGTGACACCCAGGTTGGGGGGAGTGTTGTTCTGCTGGAGGGTGGAAATGCTCTACAGAGGGATCCAGACAGACTGGATTGGTGGGCCAAGACGAAGAGTATGAGGTTCAACAAGGCCAAGTGCTGGCCCCAACAGCCCCATTCAGCTATGCAAGATGGGGGATGAGTGGCTGGAAATTGGTTCCAGCAAAAGAACCTGCATGCAGGTCAACAGCAGCTGAACATGAGCCACTGTGTGCCCAAGGTGGCCAAGTAGGCCAGTGGCATCTAGCCTGTATCAGCAATACTGTGGCCACCAGGACTAGGAAGTCATTCTTCTCCTGTACTTGGCACTGGTGAGGCTGCACCTCAACTGCTGTGTCCGGTTCTTGAACCCTTCAATTCAGGAAGGACAATGGGGTGCTGGAGCGAGTCCAGAGCAGGGCAATGAAGCTGGTGAAGAGTCTAGGAAACAATTCTTACGAGAGGGAGCTGAGGGTGTTAAGACTGCAGAAGGGGATGCTCAGGGGTGACCTTCTTATTTTCTACAACTCCCCGAAAGCAAATATCCAGGTGGGGGTCAGTCTCTTCTCCGAGGCAACCAGCAACAAGATGAGAGGAAATTGCCTCAAGCTGCACCGGGGAAGTTTAGGTTGGACATCAGGAGGAATTTCTTCACAGAAAGAATGGTTAGACTTTAGAATAGGCTGCCCAGGGAATCACAGTCCCTGGAGATGTTTAAAAAAAGACTGGTTGTGGCACTCAGTGCCATGGTCTGGTTGACATGGTGGTTGGTCATAGGTTGGACTCAATGATCTCAGAGGTGTTTTCCAGTCTAATTGAGTCTGTGATTCTTTGAAACCCAGGCAGGCATAAACCATTTTATCCCAGTGAGGCAACTGATGCTGGCAAAGAGATGCTTACAGAAGCTAAATTTGGTAGGTAAGAAATAACCATGAGGTTCCTGAGGGACTGTGATATCACATAACTACTTTAAGCACTATAAATGCAAACACATATATATTTAACATGTGGATATTTCCTCCCTGAGCCTCTAAACAGAAATGTACAAACATATCTATTGGGCATACAGGGTCAAGGAGTGAACTACTGTATACTTGTCTTTTGCCTGGTTTTCATTTAATCAGTTTGGGGTACTTTGGGATCATACTCAATTTGTGAGATGTAAGCAGTGGGTTTCAGTCTTGGATCAGGAGTAAGAAGTTTTGAAGTCACTAAGGAGTGATTCCCTGAGCCATGAAACCTTTTCTTTTCACCTGAGGCCTCAGGCGAACAATATGTTTTTTCATTTCTCCATTCTCATGAGTGTAATTAAAGCCGGTAGATGGGTTTTTAACAAGAAAAAAAATTAGATGCTATGTATTGAACAGAGGAACTGTATTATATATGTGGCAAATTTGTAACAATCACAGAAAGTTGTGATATTTGAGTAATTAACTTGTTCATGCCAGACCTGTAAAATATAAATCAGAGACAAGACCGAAAAAGTGGGTCAAGAATTAGGCTTCAAAATCCATCAAAGACATCTGAACATTGCTACTGCCTTGTAATCATACCAACGTGGGTAGATCTGTGCATCAGTACAAGGTGTGGTGAAGGTGTGCATGGCATTTTTGATTGCTGGTTTGCAATATGGTAATCAAAAAAATGGCTTACCTGGACTCCATGCCGTAGGAACTCTGTAAGTTACCTGCTCCTTCTTTCCAATTGCAGTGGATACTGAGAAGAAACTCTTTACAATAGTGGAAGACGCATCTTGAGGGAATACAAAGCACTGAAATTGACACACTTACTAGCAAGTGCTACTAAATCTTTATGTCTCCTACCACTTCTGAGTGACCTCTTAGCACCTGGGTACTGTACAGTGGTCTGCTTTCATATTTCTCTCTGTTAACAAGCATAGTCTGAAATACTGTCATTAATAATTAAAATTAAGTAACATCTGTCGTATTCACTGAGTGTTACAAATCTTGCAGCGCTGCCTTTGAGTTCTTCGTTTCTCTGAGCTCATTGTTTACTAACCCCATTCGTAACACGTGAATATTTGCCACAGGTTTTTCTCACATTTGTGAGGTTTTACTCATGCAGTAAAAGCATTTTGGGGGAAAAAAAAATTAGAAGCATATTTAACATGTATTTCATTCTTCATGAGAGATCTTGTTGCATCAATTTAAGCTCATGAAAAGTTACCAAAAGTTGGCAAAAAAAAAAAAAAAAAAAAAAAAAAACCCCCCCAAAAAACAAAAAANTGCATGTACAGATAAGCTAAACAGGTTCATGATGGGGGAAAAAAATCCCACTTTCCTAATGAATAAAAGCATGTGCATGTCATTGCAGCTTAAGAACTCAACTCTGAGCTGATACTGTTTATTAAGTTAAGGGATGCAATGTTAGAAGCCTGTGATGTTGGAGGGTTTCTCTGTGGAGCTGTAGCCTCAAGGAGGAGGGAGTTCGCATTCCCTCGTTGTGGTACGAGCAGCTGGATCAATGGCTAATTGTGGTGAGCCTGTGTTCCAGGAACTTGCAGCAAACTCCTAGTGCTGCAGTTGTGAGTCCTACTTTCAAATCAAGAGAGATAAATAATGGAGGAGATTGAATGAATAATGAAGTTAGTTCGGTTTTTAGTAGTAGTATATACTGCCCGAGAACTTTTAACTTTTTTTTATGAGACCAAATCTAAAATAAACAAAATAAATGTGTAAGATCTGAAAAGTTTCATAAGAATTTCCCACTGGTGTAATGAAAGCATTGAAAATAAGACTGAAAAAGGCTGATTTTTAAAGTCCTTTGAGCACAGAGCTTTAAAGTGAGCATTTTTATCTTGGACAGCGTATGTCTCATTAGTGAGTTTTTCAAAATACCTAATGTATCGCATCAATATTACTAACAAAGAGAAGTGACTTCATGTTATAGTTCATCTTTCATTCTTGTTAGGGCTGGGAAAAAGGGAAAATCAATAATAGTGATTTCAATGAAAATATCAAGATTTGTGAGAGGATGGAAGTTATTATAATAATAAAATTAATTTGACAAATACTGCTTTTCTTCCTAGTATGTTTTAAAATGCTATATGATATTTTCAGAGTGAGCTGTCTTGGGCTCTTTTGTTCCCAAACTACGTTTTCGTTTTGAAATTAATTTCTTTTTAACCACTGAAAAGGAAGGAAGCAAAACACACACACACACACGCACGCTAATAATTTGTCTCCAATGAAAACATGTGTCTATGCATTTTGCTCACCTGAGACCACGTGAAGAGGCAAATTCTCCAAGCCATATTTTCCTTGGTTAATTTGTTTTGAAAAGTGATGTGGGTACAAACTCTAAAACTCAGTACAATTATATGGTACTTTAAAACATGTTTTCTCCTAGGGAAGGAGCAGTTAAGTGTGTGTACCTACACGTCTCGTTGTGTATTTCTGCAGAGGGTGGCTCAGCAATGCTCAGGGATTGCAGAGGGACACTGAGGGATGGAACTGAGGGAATCTGCTTTCTTCTAGACAGCTTTGCCCCTTCAGAGCCGGCGTGGATGTTTCTCTGCTGCACTGCCTCACTTGATACGTCTGGCTTTGCATCCAAAAGAAGATAACAGTACTTACTGCAGCGTGGATTGTCCTGGGGAAAACTGTGGAGGCATTGGATACAGCAGGGAGGGGAACTGTATAAAAAGAGGAGAAAATTTAGACGCTTAATGTAAGATGTATGTATAAATACAACCCTGTGGGCCCAACCAAAAATAAACTAAGACACCTTTATAAAATTTAACTATGAAAGTAAAATATTTTCGTGACAATTTTCCACCTTTTTTCATCCCAGAAATCCTGCTCATCCATGTATTCTCCTAAGAAGTCTTGGAATATTGACAAAAATGGAGCACCATGTGATAGCAGATAGTTTATACAAGTTAATAGGAAGAGATTTGTGTTTTGTTGCCGTTTTTGGGACCTTAGGAAAAACTGAGAGAATATCTGAAATGTTAACTTAATGGACAATAATTTTTTCCATCCATAGGGGAACACAGGCATCATGTGTGTATTTTTGCTTTTATTAATAGCATTTTGATAGCACAGTTATAAAGCTTGTCCTTGGCTTGCCTTGAAATATCATACTGACTTCACTTATTACAGAATGTTACTTTAATTTTCCAAGGTGAAGTGCTCGCAGAACAGAAAGTAGTGAGGAAAAAAATATGGCCAAAACAGTTACATATACCTTTATTTTTGAAGTGCTGTCCAGAAAGGTTTGCAGCAATTTTTGCTGATGCATAAATTGACCTAGACAGTAAATGATACATGACCTTAAAAATATCTGAAGTAGCCTTGCTTGGGAATTTTTAGTAGAGAGTTATTAAATGTCAGAGTAATTTACACAAGCAGAGCCTAGTTTATGCTTTTGCATTCTCTTTCCCTCTTTCTCTCCACCATGCCATCCAAGAACCTTAGGAGCTTTAAAAATATTTTACATATATTTTTCTTTTTTTTCCCCCCCTTCTTATCATAGAGTTTCATCTTATTTATCACATTCAGAAAAGCTCATCAAATGTAGGACTATAATGTAGCTCACAAAGACCTGATCCAGGAGAGCACTTAAGTACCTGCATAACTTCCTTGCAATGACATTTTCCATTGCTCATTAACTAGAATTTAAGGAAAATTTTCCATTGCTTGGTGTCTGGGCATTTAGAGGAAATTGTCAGCCAAAATGGCTGAACCATTTAGAAAAATTAGGTCAGGCAATGAACAGACTATAAGTCACAGAGGTCTGTAGGGAGCCCTGAAGGTTCAGATCCCTGTCAGAAAGCTGAGGTTAGCCACTGGGAGGGCCTTCTAGGTATTTATTGTAATGTCAGCTTAATTCCACAGCTGTTCCCCAGTGATCAGGGTGAGCTGCATTCAGGAGAGGAATCATGGCTGTGCAAGACTGTGGAGACTTGTGCCTTAAACCTTAGCTGGGCCAGTCAGCTTCAGTGCACTGCTGCCTGGAGATGGCTCAACAGCTTCTTCTGGAACAGGTAGCACCTGGGCACGTCAGCGTTGTGCTGGCTCACACCAGGGAGGCGAGCACTGAGAGGAGTGACCAGGAGGAGTCTTGAGGCAATCACCACCCATGCACTCGGTTATTTGCTGCATCTCTCCTTGTGCCAAGGCGCTTTCAGAGCTTCTCATTGTTTTTCACTCATGTCCATACTGTTGTTTGCAGTGGCATGGAGGATGTGCTCTCCCAGCTGAAATGCTGCCTTATTGTTAATACATGAAGACATAAACAAGGACAGGATCAAAAACCGTTCATAGACATTACAGCACCAAGATTTTATTTTATTTTATTTTGTTTTGCTTAAATCTGTTGATCTTGCTGTATTGCAGCTCCAGGCTATCAAGTAGTGAGAAATAGGTTTTCTGTTCTGCTCTCTTAGTTTCTGGATTTTTTAAATCCCTTATAGGAAAACAAGTTAGTTCTTTAAAGAACAGGAAAGAATAGGTTTCCAGCTTGTTTGGAAATCCTGACAAATATTGATCTGCTATATATCCTGTAGATGATTTTTTTTCATCAGTGACAAAAACTGAACTGTATTTGAGACCTTGACTTGCTAAAACTCTCACATGCTAGAGTGTAAAATAGTGAAGTATTTTGTCAGCTACCAAACACAAAGCAGTGGATGGTCAGAGAAGAGAGCTCTTTTTTATCAAGAATTCTGGAGAAGAAAATAGGCACTGCTTATTTATTTAAAGCAGGTTTAGCTTTTGATTGATACATCTGTTTCAGGAGTATGTTTAGCCCAAATAGCTTACTGAAAAACCAGTGATCAAACTAGCATGAAATTCTCCAAACACAGTCATTCTCCATGTTTCTCCAATACACTCAGCAATTTCTGGATAGACTATTTTTGTGTCAAGGGTTCATAGCTTGCAGTTGAAAAAAACAATTTCTGTTACCAAAGTGCCTTTTTTGAGGCTTTTATTTTATAAATTCTATACATTATACTTTGAGCCTGTATCCCATTAACTACAAGCCGCAGTTTACATGGAGATGCATAACAACGGAGTCTCTCTGTTCCATGTGCGTGCATGACTCTCATTATGCAACATAAACTGCTGCTGGTTTTAATGTTGGGGTGATTAGAAGTTACACTTTCCCAACAGCCATTTTGTAATTGCTGCACAATGATTGGAAGTCTATGACCCGTTCCACATGGTTCCACAGGTGCCCTAACTGCCATTATTATTTGTTTCAGTGGCAAGACCCAGCTTGGATTGGGTATGGAGGTTTGACCCGGAATTATAGAGCCTTGGTTTCAGGAAAGAAGCAAGAGAAAAAAATTACGTTTCTGATGCCTTGCTTGTTTTCTGGTGGAATAATTTCTTTCTCTGGAATGGTTGCTTCCTCAAGCATTCCCTGAGGAACGGCACCTTCCTCAAGCAGGAGTGAGTTCTGGGCTCAGTGTCCCTTCCAGCTTTATGTGCTGTGGCTTGGGGGTCCGAATTCATAGAGTGAGCAAACAAGTGCCCGGATAAAAATTAGACACCCTTTTGATTATTAATTTTTTCATTTATTTTCAGATGGCTTTTCCTTTTGTTGTGATGTTCACACATAATGCCTCTGACTCTTCCTATGTCACACTACATCTTCGCAGTAATTTTCTGTGCTGTTCTGTCCCTCTGGATTTTACAGCAGTGGATCAGAGAGGAAGTGCAAGCCTTAGCAGAAATAATAAATCCACTGCAGGTCTTGAAGGTACTAATTTCTGCAAAACAAAATACTGCCTCAATTCTGTTACGGGCTAGAAGGGGTGATCAAAGTGAAATACATTCATTGTGGAATTGGTTTGCAAAGCCTGCTTCTAAACCATTACACACTTTTTCTAGATTTCTTTTTTCCCCTCACAAAAGTAAATAATGCAGTCGTGTCCTGCCTTGCCTGTAGCACTGTGCCCCATGCAGCTCTTGGGCAGTTCAAGGATTATCGCCAAAGCAGGCCTGTCTCATGAGATGGGTAGGGAAGCTGTGTTTGCTTGGCAGAGGGGTCGCTGGGTAATATGAATCTGGATAACACATCAGAGATCCGTGAAGGGCTGCACGGTGCAGTACTTGTGGGAAATGCAGGGAACCATGCACACAGGTGCTGCATTAGAGTGCTGGGAGTCATGGTCATCTCCCAGCTGCCAAATTGCCTGGAGTGCACGGAAGTCTGTGTCACATGTCCTGTGACTCCAACCAGAAGGTTGGGGTGGTTGGTCTTTGCTGGAGTAATATGACATTTGAAAAAATATTTTAGGAACTGTCCTGTAATAGCAGGTATTTCTAATCTGTGCAATCTATCTAATTAGGTTCAACCATGCCCAATTCCTTGTCTGATTGCCTGAGCATTTCCGCTTAACCAGTGAGGTTTATTCAATAAGGTGTCCTATAATGCTATTTCCTTCTTTGAAGAGTATGTTATCATCCCCAACACAGACTTAAGAATCGCTCCACTATTTTTCTTATTTTAACATCCTCTGTCTCCACAGTAAAGCCCTGTGCTTTAGTTAGGAGCCATCTAGCTGAGAAGAAACCTAGGTGAGAATTTGGATCTTACTAGTTTTATTTGTAAGAACTTAGAAGATTCTTTAGAGACACAGCAAGTATAGATCAAGAACAATACAGGTATAATCCCCATAAATTTAATACAAGCTGGTTAAATTGTGGATTCAAATAGTTAACAAGATTAGAAATAATAAGAAATTAATACAGTTGCATGGGCAGTTGACTCACTATTACTGCCATTTCCTTTTGGCTTTGGTCATGGGGATAACAAGGTAAGAAATAACTGTTTGTTTCCTTTTATTGATTGGTTTCATATTTGAAATAAAGATGATTTTTTTTTGTCTTAAAAAGTATTTTGTAAGTTAATATTATGTTAATTAAAATGGATTTCTTCCTGAGCCTTATTTTCTTGTTCATTTGATCAAATTAGCTGATTAATTTTTAATTCCCTACTGAGAGATCTTTACCATATTGTGATTTGTGTTTTACCTTTACATTTGGAAAACAATGGTATGCCTAAAATGACTCAGAAGTTTTGTACTGAGTTATTTCTGCAAGGGATAATTGCAAATTATGATTTCTTCCTGCTTCCTAATTTTAGTGCAATCCACTTTGAGTTAGTACTCATTAATCAAAAAGGTTTACACAATGTGGAATAGTAAGAAGGTATCTCAGTTATGGAAGCTTCATAGTAGAGGGTCTGTGACTTGGTGATCAAATGGAAATTAAATCTCTTGGCTGTTTATGAATTACAGTGAATGCTTCCCAACTTACAACATTTATTCTTTTTCTCCATAGTAATTCTTAGAAGATTCTTAGAATTAATGTATTAGTAAGCTTAGAAATAGAAGTATAAAGTTCTAATAAGGCCAAGTGTTGATTAAAACTTATTTTTAGTTCGTGGCAAGTTATTTCAAGTTACTCCCTCCATATTTGACATTTGCACCTTGCTTTTAGACCAAGTTAGTCTTGCTATAACTTCCAGCCCTTCGATCTTGTTTCCTTGCCTGCTAGATTGAAGAGCCCACTATTATCAAATTTTTGTTCCCTATAGGCACTTGTAGCCTGTGATCAAATCATTCTTTAACTTTTGCTTTGATAAGTTAATTGATTGAGTGCCTTGAGTCTCTTGTAGTAAGACATGTTTCCTAATACCATAATTATTCCCCTAGCTTCCTTGTAATCTCTGGAATTTTTCATAGTCTTTCTTACAACAACACCAGGAACACAGTGAAACTACTAGTCATTTCACTGATGGAAAATATGATAACACAACCTCCCTACTCCTACTTAATATTATGCATGCATCTGATGAGTAGAGTAGCTTTTTTTTACTGCAGTACTCTAGAAATTCATAGTAATCTGGTTACTTGTCATGGCCTGTGTTCCCAAAACCTTGCCCCCTCTTTAGCATCTTTTTTTTTCCAGAGTTGAGTCCTCCCTCATTAAATCTGTTCTGTTATACTCATTCCTTGATCCATGGCCTTCCTGTTAGCTATGCTGAAGTACATAACATCTGCCTACACTCACCTAACCCAACTGTCTTCTCCAGTATTTGCCATTCTCTAGTCATCTTCCCATATTGTGAAAATGCAATTTTTAAAACAGAAGTGAAAGATAGTCTGGGAGACAAGAGCCAATTCCAATACTAGGTCCTTGTTCCCCAGTCACATAATGATGGGTTAGATGTATCTGCTGCATAGTTTTTAAGTAGTTTATGATGCCATTCTGATTCACTGTATCTCATTTTAGCCATCCAAAAATTAGCTTCTAATGATTGCTAGTTTTCTAAGCTCTTAATAGTCAATGGAGAGATGGAGACCTTCGTAGAAAGATGTAGTGGACTTATCTGAAAAACCATAAATCACTTTTTGACAGGGCCTTTTTCTTTTCATAGACTATAATGGGAACATAGAGAAGTTAAGACAGGCTGCCAAACTTTTAGACAGCTATAATTACTGTGGATGAATCCCATCTCTTATGCTTTTTAGCTTTTCAGTCAAACTGTGGTGTGATGCAAAGCCAGTTCTCTTACAGGCATCCATCAAGATGGTTGCCTTTAGCAGTCCCATTTGTAATCACATCAGAAAATGATATCAATTTAGCTTGACAAAATCTGCTTTCCAGAAACCCATGTGGATCAGCTTTAATTAGATTATCCCTTTTAGTTCTCTATCAGATTAGTTATCACTTATATGCCTCTTTTGCTTTTCTATCAGATCCTTTTATCAAATCCCTACTTTTTAAACTTTAATATTGACACACATCCAAACTGTGAAAAATCTGTGGCTCTGATGTCTTAGATTTTTTTATTTGCTTCCACCCCATTTATATCAGATGGACTTTTCTCTGAGGTATTCCTTCAATCCCTGATCAGTCACCAGGAGGTCTCAGGATTACTTAGAGCCATTTGTGATTAGATGTCCTTTCCATGCAGCCTGTCCATATGGTTAAGTCCTTCAACCTGCACAATGGAGGTTTGGGATTATTTAGTCTGGGGGTTTTATGTTGTTTTGGGTTGTTTGGTTGGTTTTTTTTCTTTTGTTTGTTTGTTTTGGTTTTGATTTTGATTTTGTTTTTTCTTTAGGGCTTAAAGTGAAACATATAAATATATTAGATTGTGTGTTTCTCTTTCCAAGCTTGCATGTTTTTAAACATTTTTTTTTTTTTTAAATCTGAGGAAAAGTTACCACATATTTGGTTCTTCTTCATCTTCCTCATTTCTTTCTCTTTGCAGAATAGAGATGTTTGGAAGAAAACAGAGAGACCAAGGTTGTCTGTTGCCCTCTGACTGCAGAAAGGCTTCAAGGGCTGAAGGGAAAGCTGTGACCTTGTACTACTTGTGAGGTAAGAAATGAAAACCAACTGATTTTTTTAATATTGTTGCATGAGCAGAATGCTCTGGACTAAGGAATTTTGCCGTGAAGTTAAAAGAATGCTTACAGAACAAAAGCAATAGGAGAAAAATGTACATAATGCTGTTTTCCTGATAAGAAGACTCCCCAAAATTCGAAACTCTACCTGACAGAAAAAAGAATCTCTTGCAAGAGTGTTCATTCAAGTCAATGTTATTTTGGGAACTACCGGTGTCATTTTAAGTAGCAAAGTGCTAATCTACCTGGTACCAAAGTGATGAGCTGTGAAGGAAAATCATTGCCATCCTGTCTAGCCTGTTTGCTCTGCCAGATTTTGAGCAGCACCTCAAAGGACAGAGGTCTCATATTTCATTCCAGCCACTCCTGTTCACCTGTTGGAGGGATGTGTTGCCATGGTAGAAGTGGATCCTTCCACAAGATGCATCAGGGTTTCTTGTACTTAACAAAAGGTGGACTGCAATGTCAACAATTATAGGAGTAATTTATTTTCTGTAGAGACGAATTAGAGAAATAGTTCAGTGAGATGTCCTTCTTCCTGGGTAATCCAAAGGCAGATTTTTCTGGGAGGGCAAGGTTGTGTTACCTGACAGTGATATTTCACACTGCCTGATTCTGAGCCTTCTGATAAGTATTAGGGATCCAGTTGATGTCTAGTGCAACCACGCACTGTTGGAAGTTAATTTGCCTCAGTTGGAGGTGTCTGGAATTTTCTTTCTTCTCTTTCCTTAGTCTTATCACTTCCTTTACTTTTTGCTATTGTCTGCTATTTCTTCTTCTGCATCAGAAGTAAAGGTAATAGTTTTGTAGGGGCCAGACTACCAAATAGGCCAGTTTTGAGAGTTTCAGTTCATTAAGGGTCTGAGGATGTTGGTTTTTTTCAATTCCTACTTTGCCAGACTAGTGTCATGTGGGACGTTTTGAGAGAATATTTTTCAAAATACAGTTTTGTAGTCCAGAACTAATATCTTGCAACACGAGTGCTTCACAGCACTACATAGTTACCACTCCAACATCTCCTACATCATCTTAAAAGAATATTTGCACTGAAGCCATTTCAGATCTTTGGGACAGATCACACTTAGGCTCACTATAGGAGTTACCTAAGCAGCAATGAGTTGCATTTCATCGTGAAGGTATTTATGTGATTGCTTCTTGGGAGGTGTTCATCCAAGTGTAAATTGCTCTGCCTCAGAACAGATTTTAGCTGGTGCCGACAGCTTGGATGACTGGCACATTGTCATTTCCATAACACACCTAAAAGGAAGGTGCCAAAAGAACCTAAGTGCCATTGGTGGAGCGAAAAATTTCCAGTGAAAATTTGTCTCAAGGTATATTGGCTGGTTTCATTAAATATCTGGGATAAAATACCATTAAAAACTATTATTTTTCTTTCACACTATTTAGGGATGGGGGGGATCTCCATTTGTGTGAAAGCAGTACATGGTGACATTGTCATGGTAACACAAAATTATGGAGTTTATGCTTCTTCTAGGGCATACTCATCCTCTTTTCAGATGTCCCTGAACTACCCCAGCTGTGCTGATGTCATGAAGACAGCTTATTTCTGTCCTAGCCATTTTGTGAGAGGTTTTGTGGGGTAAAACTTCTGTGCTCTTGTGGATATTTTGCCCTAGTTTCCCCAAGAATACTAGGGATACACAGTCATTCCGTGTGCCAGATAGTTGTGTTCCTCTCTCTGTTGTCTGATTACAACAAAATTTGATATAAAAAAATTATTTCTGCAATTAAATTCCTACTAGTATTAGGAAAAGTGGTAGTTAAAAAGAGCAGACAGACCCAATTTATTACCCCCATTCCTCTGGACAAGAGAATCGCTGCACTAGAGTGATGCTACATGTGCTCCAGAGTTCACACATTACTAAACACATTTCACATGCACTTTATTAGACAGCGTATAATCCAGACATGGGATGCAAATCAAAGTGAACCACACTTTGTGAGTTTACAGCTCAGGAAGTGGAGAGAAGCTGCTTCCCTTCTGCTCACTACAGCAGAAATCCTTTTGAAAAGAACGTTGGTTCCAGCCTCTGCTTTGGAAGTGTGCTGCATGTGATTTCATCCCATTAGCTGTGATGGTCACCATTCAGTCCTGTAAGTGATGATGTGATGTAATGGGGGAAAGGCGTGTTTCCAGTGTTATCAGTATAAATCTTCCTGTGAACACTTGACCAAGAACACACATGTTTTGCAATTATGTCAGTTTAAAGAAACCAGCTATTTCCCCACAGTACTGTAGAATGTTTTGGGTTT
>VZRN01006642.1:379205-470070 GCA_013397935.1 Dasyornis broadbenti | reverse complement strand
AAATATAGTTTTTTTTTTTTTTTTTTTTTTTTTTTTTTTTTTTTTTTTGAAGGCAGTATCAATTTCAAAGAAACTTTCATCAGAAGAGATTTGTCAGCCGTCGGATGGAATTTCTGGTCGAGACCAGAAGGAGATGGCAAGGTTGGAGTATCAGGTAGCGCCGCGATCGGTCAGGGCACTCACCTGGAATGTGGAAAATCAAGGTTCAGGCCTGGGGACTTGAACGTGAGATTTACAAAGTGAGTGCCCTAAACGAGGCTTTTGAGTTGTTTACTTGCTGTCCATTTAACTGTTTATGCAAAGTGGAACCCTGCTAGTGAGCAGGAGATCTTGAGACCTGACTTGTCCCTGATGTGTCAGACTAGCCTAAGACCTGAGGCACACTGTGAAAAACAGGAGAGAGTGGCAAAGCAGGCGGCACTGAGTGCTTTACTTACCCACCTTTGAAATACTATCTGCTCTTCTCTCATTCTTCTGTATAAAATTCAAAAAGCCTTGGTCCTTGTGAGGAATGGGAACATTTCTGAAATCTCATAATAGCTTGGCAAAATGCAAAACCTGCTTCTCCCATCCCACCGCTGTCCTCTTTGCCATAGAAACAAATTGCAAAAATCCACAGAATTCCTGGGAGCAAACTGTGACTCAAGTAAAATGATTTGTCAATTGCTAGAGAATTTACTGGATGGAAGGTTCATTGTAAGTACAAAAATTGCAGTCTCTTAATAAGACAGCTTTTAAAAATAAAACGCTTTCTGAATTTTAAGAAACTTTGTAATAATATAAACAAGGCTTTTAATCTTGGTAATGTTAGTAGCAAATTATATACAGCATCTAATTTTATCAGACGATAACAGTTGTAGTTTTTATCTTCAAAAACAGGTTGTGAGTGCTAGAGGGGAATAACTCTTCATAGCAAAAGCGAAGTTAATTTTGTGTTGTCTTATGTTGCTGGCAGAGAAGCCTTTCTTTATTTAGTTCATCTCTTTTTTCTGGGTTTTTTTTTTTTTTTCCTAAAAAAGGGAGTCATTTCACGCAGCAGTTTATTTAAATACAGAAAAAAAAAAAATCACATTAGAAAGATCTCTCATTATAAGCTTTCTGAAAGTTTGCTATGCACTTTCATGTAAAACTTGGCCTCAGTACAGAACTGCTGCACAATCATTTTCATCTGAGATTTGAACATATTGGATGAACTAGAGCAGTTCTTTCTTCTATCCTGTCATTTTTTTCCCTTGGAAATGATGAGCATATGGCAACCACCCTTACTGGATTCTCAAACAACAGGAGGGACCTTATTTCGATTCCTACATCCTGTCATCAGTGAATCCCATGATATTTTGTTCTTGCAAGGCTAAAGATGTGATTCGCATTTGCCATAAGGACAGAGCTTAATGTGATGCCATTTTACCACAGGAGCCCTCAATCAGTTAATTAAACATGATATAAATCACTGCATGTATTTGTAAAGTAAGATTAATATGGCAAAGTCAGAGTAATGAGGAATCCTCACCATTGTCTGAGTGTGAATCACTGATACAAAGATTACCCTTTTTGAAACTGGATATCTTTGAGTGGGTTTTGTTGGCTTAATCCCTCAGACTGCTTTGTGCAACTTGAAACCCAGAGCTGTCATCTTTAGCCAAAATTTCAGCCATAACTTCCTCAGCTTTCACCCAATCATTTAAATCAGCATTCATAATACTTAAAAAGATCAAGCCTTTCAGCATAGCACAAGGCTTCTTCATACCACCTGGGACATTGGCAACATATTTAATAAATATTTCATTTCATTTCATCATGGAGATTCTTCTTTTGGGGATTTTTTCAGGGGATTTACAGGGTACCCACAGCAGCACATTCCACTACTATGGTCACTTAGGTTTACAGCCTTAATAAAAGGATTTTTTTTTTTTCTTTCTTGAAGTGCTATGGAGCCTTGTTAAACTAGAGCAATTACAGGCACACAAGATAGGTGCTCTAGAAAGATCAAAGCCCCCTAAAGACAGCTCTGCAGGGTTCTGGAGCTCTGTTTGAAAAACACTCAGTTTACAAAGTAGACGTGTATAAAACCACACTTTAAAAAATCCTGTGTTCAAGTAATGCTAAAGTCCTGATATTATTTAATGTGGAATCCACTTTAGCCACTTGTTTTTGACATCAAACTTCGAACCACTCCGAAGGAAGTCTCCTGATAGATGGGCATGCTGTAGCACTACATGCATCCCCTGGCATGGGGTCTTGCATGGAACACTATCCTTTTGTTACAGAGCACCAATCCTGTATTTTGCTGTTTTAACGCACAAGAGAGATCCTGTGTATAGTAGGCAGCCTTGACCCTCTGTATTTCAGTTAGAAATGTGTAGGAGAGGAAAGAAAAAGGGAAGAAATGATGCTGTCCTTGTTCTTGAACTGAATTCTATGTTCATCAGGGCAGTGGAGACAGGGGTCAGGGGAGAGGCAGATCCAATGAATGGAAAAGGTGCCTCTGCAAACAGAACCCTGTGCTAGAGGTCTTACAGTGTATGAAGAGAGTCTCAGAAGCCTTATGCTATCAAAGGAACTGGCAAGAGGATAAGATACTGTCAGAATTCTTAAGTGCTTTCCAGACTTCATAGACTTTACTCAGAAGATGCTTCCATCAGCTTGAGACAGATCTTGATAGCCCCACTCTGAGCGAACAGCACAAGTGCTACTGGTTTAAAATGTTGGAGGGTGTCCCAGCTGGGATTGGGATGTCTGTGGAGTAATTCAGTGTCAAAGAATTAAGCTTCCATCTCCCAGCTCGCAGGAGAATGTGCTGCCATTGCACCATCTGCTCCTTCACCAGAAAAAGGAGTCAAGGGAGTAAAGGTACGGGTGCTTTCTGCTTCTCCCAGTACAGTTGTGATGCAGGATGTCAGAGATCATGAGCAGAGAGTGTAGAAGTGACTCCAAAAGCCAAAGGGGAAAAAGAGGGACTGGGTGCTGATCCTTGTTCCCCACGTTACCAGCAGACAATTGTCTGAGCAGACTAAGCAGTGAATGCCACGTGCTCACAGACTCTGGGATGTGCAACTGATGGAGTCCATGTACTTTCAGAAATTGGTGATTTGTGTGGGGGCCTTCCCAGTTGTTATTCTCTGTTCTGGAGCCTTTGCTTATTTTTCATTGATACTGTGCTTAAGGGCTTGACTCTGTGAGCTCTAAGCCAGAGTTTAGGAGCACACAGAGCCGAGCCCTAAAGTCAGGGGCTTGTGTGGCTGTTAAAGAAGACCCTCTGGCTGACTTTTTTTGTCTGTCCTGATGGCCTTCAGAAAACCAGTAGATCCTGTGCAGCTGGAAGCACTGTCATTGCTGTTGGAGTTTTGAAAGGTCTCTATTTGCAAATGCATGAATGATGAAAGTAAAAAGTGTAACAGGAGAATCCCTGTTGTATTCATAACTTTTCTAAGCTGCAGGTGCATAAACATAAACACTTGAGATGTGATGATCTCCCTTCTGTGCTCTTCATTAGGTTAAGACAGTCTAAATTGAAACTGAAGCAAAAACCTCTATTACAGAATTGAGAGTTTCATTTCTGCTACTGTTTTCTCTCATTCATGTTCTTTTTAAGTTCACAAATTCAGAAGATTTGATTTTGATGCAGCAGTTAATAAACATCATTGAGATAATGATTTGTGGATAGCTATTTGAGATTTAGCCTAAAACTGTGCAAAAGTTACCTTACAATACCTTGAAAAATTGTCTGTTTTAAGAACTTCACTCCTCTATGATCACTGTCAGTACAGTTTTCATGATAAAGATTGTTATTATACCAAAATGGCTATACTGAAAGGCTGTCAGAAAATAGATGTGTTTTCTTTTGTAGTCTTACAAGTGTCTGTTATGATGCAGGATTTTTGTCGTAAATGGGTTAGTTACATAGAATGACTAAAAAGAAAATAACACAAATAAATATGATAAGCTAACCTTAGGAAGAAGACTTTGTAAAGTGTGAGAAAACCTCTGGAGCTGGGTTATATCTGTGGATATGGTGAGCATTTGTGTGACCATTGGTGAGTGTTGCCACTTTTCCCTTGGGCTGCAGGGTTTTACCTTTCCTTTCCTCGTCCTCTCAGGCACTTGCTGTTTCCATCCACTCAGATGTTCTGTACCAGCATGAAACTCTCCTGTGCTTTTTACCATTTTCTGTTTAGAGTTGCTTCTTTTTCTACTCTTGGAATCCATCACTCTCATAAAACTCCAGTAACAGCTGCATTTACTTACTGTGTGGCTTGCTTTTATGGCTCTTCCAAACCTATATTGCGTTTTACAAAACCTGCTACATACAGTCCCATGTTCATTCTTGTTCTTATTTTTGCCCTGTGGGTGATATTGCTTTCTTATCCAGTGCTGTCAGACCTTGAATAGCTTTGCTTTATTTATTCCTTTCTTACATTGTTATGTTTTGTCTGATATCTAACCTAAAATTCCTTGTCATTTATGATGAAAACTTGCAAAATGCAAACAGTTTACTGAGAGGATTAGAGTTGATGTGAAGGATTAATGCAGAGCTAAGGAATCTCCCTGCAAGATATTTGGATCAAATCCAGCCTGCACAAGTTACCACAAGTTGTAGTGGGCTGAGAGAATGTACATTTTCATCGGTTTGAGGTACTTTTGTGTAAAATTGCTCAAATATTGAGAAGGTTCTGTTTTAGGCAGGTTTGTATGGTTTTGGGGTTGAAGCACTACAGTGCTTTATTTCAGGATGTTCATCCAGGTGAATTTTACAATTGGTGCCTGAGCATTCAAGGGAAAGACACTTGGAGCTGATAAGAAGTTAATGTATGAAGTAGGAATGTCTGTGTGCATGTCCAGCCAGGAAGTGGAAACAATGCCACGGGACTTCTGTCCTCTCAATCAGCACAGCTTAGCACACAGATTGAAAATTTGTTTATTATAATTTTTTTTTTTTTTAATTGGACTACTTCATTCCCAACCTTTTTGAAAATTGTTGAAAACATAGTGAGGTGTCATGTCCTGCTCATATATCCTTTGTAGAAAAGTTAACCACAGTGAAAATCCTCAAAAGCACATGTAAGATTATTGCCTGTGGACTTACATCCAGTGATGCCGGCTGGAGAGATGCTTCCTGTGTATAGCTGGAAACAGACCAGCTCAGAATGCCTGAGAAACTCCTGTCTGGGAGTGAGAAGGCTGGACTGAAGAGTGGCGTGAGTTCCTTAAAGTCAATTTGCAGGTGAGAAAGTAGACTCAAGTTCTTTGTGTTAATCACTCATGCTCCCCAAACACTAGTGCTAAATAGTACATTTCATAGTATTAGCAAATATTGGGGTAGTTTCAGATGAAATACTCCAGGGAATAGAGCTCAAGGATTAAACCCTCCTGCAGGGCTTCTTGTGGACCAGCCTCTGATGCTGGAATCTTTGTTGATTCAAATATTTGATATAAAAGTGAAAAAAACCCAAACCAACCAAAAATCTGAGCTCAAAAGTAATTAGGATCTCTGTTCATATGCTTTACATTTAATGTGTTGTAATTTCCTGTCATGTTTTTTGTAGATTTGTAATCCTTCTTGTTGTAAGATTAAGGTAGGCTACAGAGACATGTACCTGAATTTGTCCTGAAAAGTCAGTGAGTGCAGTCAAGACTCCTCCATTTCACTGGCTGAAGGATCTTACTCAGCTTTGGTATTTGGTGGTAATGCTCAAGTAGGCTTTAGTGGCTTTTGCTCTGCATTGTAATTTCTTTGCAGCATAATAAAAAGCTCTTTAGAACATTGCTACGTAGATTAATATAGAAAGTGCTGGTGATACTTTTATACACAGGGAGTTTAATACTTGGATGCAAGAGCAAATTGATTGCAGGCAATCCTGTGCTTGAGTACCCAGGAGTGAAAGGAATGATTACAATAACCTCTGGGATTTCTTCTCAGAAGTGGTTCCTGAAAACACCCACACCCACGAAGTATTGGGCACAACAGAGTATTGTTTCCTTCTGATGTGGAATCACAGAAACACATTTTACTTCAGGAGCTGGGAGGGGTTGAGGGGGAGAGGAAACTCAAGAGACATTAATGTTTAATGTTTTTAATTTTGCAAAATGAACAACAAAAAAGGATATGGTTTGTGAGTGCTGCTGAGATTGTTTAAACTCTGGCAGCTTGCTGTCAGATGAGATGCTAAAAGCCAGGAAGGAAGAAACTGAGGGGCAAACTGGGTAAACTGCTGGTATTTCACCTTTGGCACCCTGACCTGATAGAAGAGTGAAATAATGGTGAAAAAAATTTGGCATGCATTGCTGTGGTCTCCATGAAATGACTTGCACCACCTTGAATTGTGTCATACAGGACCTTGAATTGCAGCCAGGCAGGTATATTTCTCTTTGTGGAAGGTTCTAGCTGTTATAGAGCTCATTTTCTTGGCCAGCCCCTGGGAAAAGGACTACATTAATTGTGCCTTTGCCTCACTTACCCTTTCCAGTTTGCCCTCTTCTGCCCTGACAGAAAACGTCTGTGACTGAGGGCTTCCAGGCAGACAATGCAACATCTCTCAGGAAAGGGGAGGAATTCTTGGAGGACCTGAACACCTACTCAGCTTACTAAAGGTATATTAATCCCAGCAAATGGTGAAGAGAGTAATTCAAGTTGTACAGGTTAGAGGAGTGTCTGTATATACTCTGCACAAAGGAGCTCAGGAAACACCATTGCTCGTCTGTAGCAGAGTCTGAAACTTTAGGGTGGGGAAGAGATAGTTTCAAGGGAAAAATAAATTCAGAAAAAAATTCAGTCTGGAATCTGGCAATGAGTTTGTTTCAATAAAATAAAGATAGGCCTCTGGTATTTTAAAATAGTAAGTAGATAACATCAGTGTTGGTAGTTTAATGTGCCAGAAAATAAAAGCAAAGTCAGAAAATAAAAATGAGAGTTAATGATCTTAACATAATTAAACAATTTTTGCCTTTTGAAAGTGCAGCCTTGCAGCTTTTATTGTGAAGCTGAATTTTTGGCAGAAAAAAAAAAATCTGTTTATATTTCTTACTCCTCTTTGAGGCTGACTGATTGCTTTAATTTGTAGGGTGTATGTGCTTAAAGTGCTCCGGTTGGTAGTATCCATCTGGTGTATACAACTCTCAGTGGTCAGGGCATTATAATACTGTGCCTCACTGGAGATTTTCTTGGAAGGGGATGTAGGAGTTGCTCCAGCACAGCTCTGACACCGGTGAGACTGTGGCAAAGGAACAGATGTTACTGTAGGTGAATAATAATCTGCTGTTATGGGGGGCGGGGGGTTGAGCATACTACAAATGAACAACACTGAGCTCATTTAGGTGTGTGCTGGTTTGTACTGCGCCTTCATTTGTGCCATCTTTTCTAGGAGCCACCTTTGTTGTTTCTGTCCTACTGAAGCCCAGAACTGAGATCAGGTCTCTCTGTGTCACTAAAACCTGCAAGAGACTTGGGAGGAAGGAGGCTGTCTAACTATGGCTATTTGAGGTGTGGAGGGGATCAGGTTTCCCAAACAAGAGCTTTCTGTGGGGTGGGAGTCAGTAACTTGGTGAGCCCCTGACCCATTTACTCCCCAGAAATTCTGGGAATGTGAAAGATGTAAACTAGTATGAACTCAGACCATACTCATTTTTCCATTTTCCTCCCTTTTTGCGCTGGGCCCCGCATATGAGTCCAGGAGTTGCTGGGACACCCATTCCTGGGGGACAGAGTGGTAGAGCAAATATTTGTCATCCAGGACAGTTAACACAAGAACTCATGCTATTCCTCTTGCAAGTGCCCTGGGACAGATAAAGGATAAAGTAATGCTGGTATTTGTTTTACAGTGGGGTAAGGATGGAGAGACTCTAAAAGGTTACCTAGAATAATGTAGGGAAAATTTAGTGCAAAGAACTAATTCTGTCTCTTCTTTTCAAGGTTACTGACTATTGGGTTTCGTTTCTTCCATGAGCACCTGCACAGCCCAACCCAGGAAAAGCATTGTCCTCAGCTGGGCCAAAACCAGCTTGCAGGATTAAAAACATTTCATTGGTTTTCTCATGTAATTTCTGCTACACCAATATGTCCAGTCACTGTATTTGATGACTGTTGAAGATCTTTCATTTTATTTGAATGATCTAGGTACCTTGTATTGACAGCTGCTCTCACTGCAGCATTACTGAAGAGCTGCTGTGTGTTAGGACAGGCCTTAATCAATAGGTATACGTTTTTCAAGCAATGGGAGAATAGCTTAGAAGTGGAGTTTTAAAAAATGCAGCATGCTTTTATGAATCAGCTTAGTTCTAACTAGTTTAATTTAGAAAAGAGCCTCTTCAGCAAATGTAATTTTATGGCACCATTCCCAATTGGTCTCACTTTCCATACACATTCTGAATGGCACTGCAGGTCAGAAGGAGACCTGAACTCCTCAATATGAGAGTGGCTGGTATTCAGCTGCTGTAGTGACAACTTAGGAGGAAAGGATAGAATAGATGAGAAATCCAGAGCTGGGTTTTGGGTTGAAACTGTATGTCAAGTTCCTTTCAAACTATATTTTAAAGTGAAGCAAAAGATGTGATAAAAAGGAACTTCTTGTCAGCAATTAGACCTAAAATTAAACCTGCTGCTCTACTCAGTTTATAGGCATGTAGTAGCATGTTAGACTGCTGCTCTGCTCTCTACCAGCAAGCAGGCTGAATATCAAAATGCTGTAATAGTGATTCTAATTCTTCGGCCATTTTGCCACTGAAGTTCTTAAGACCTTTACACGCCATCTCACCATTCCTGCCGCGCAAAATCCAGGTACTGAGCGCTGCAAAATTTACCATATGGTTACAGCTTCCTCTTCTCAATAAACAGTGGCTGTTTAAAGACTATTCAGAACATGACCAAAAATAGAGGATAAACTTTGAAAAGTCCAGTTTATTGCCAGACTCTTTTCCTTTTGAACTGACAGCTCTGAAGGAAAGAAAAAAACTGGTGTAGACAGTGAAAGCCTATAGCAGCGGCTCTGTTCAAAGTGTGTGACAGATTGAAGTCAGGAGCTGAGTGACAGCAGAGCTCTCCAGGAAAAAGGAGATCTTTCCCAGGCTAGAAGAAACTGGTTCCATCTCTCCTGTGCTTGCCTGGAGACATGAGGCTTGTCAGTCCAGATAGCTCCCATTTAGGTAAACACGTTTGTTCCCTTGCTTTGGAAGGGGCATTGCCTTTCCTGAATGACAATCCACCCATGAAATGCTTTCAAACCTGTAGATCTTCCCCAAAGGATTCTGCAAGCAGTCCTAATCTATCTGCCCTGGTTTTCCTTCTTGCAATAACCTATTCACATCTCCAGAATGAAGCTCATAAATACAGAGTTGGGTTAAGGCACAAATACTCTGTTGATTTCACAAGTCTTCTGTTGTTGTTTTAGCCTAATCATGCTGTTTTGATGGGTTTACCTTGGCCTATGTTGTGTTTCCATTGTGGCCAGCTAAGCTTGCTTTACTTTCCACTGATGTTGTCCTATATTTAGTGTTTTGACTTTACACGACCCTGACACTGTGTAGGGGGAGGAGGAGGAAAAATTGTATTGCTGATGGCTAATCCTATGCATTGCTCAGAGAATTCATGCACTCTAGCAAGCTTTTTTCATGGTAATATTTTTTGTTAGCAATAAAAGGATTAATTCTAGAAATCAAGCTCTTTGATTATGATAAGCACAATAAATATCTTAGACAAATTGCTATCCTTTTAAGAATATTAGTAAACGAAGACCTTTGCTCTTTTTGGCTGGGTATGAGGCTGTTGGTACATGTATTCATACCATCTGCACTTTGTGCTAATACAACTCCTTGTTGTCTGGTCTTCCTGGGAATGCATTATATGGATTGCAGCTGGTTCAGGATGCAGCTGCCAGGGTCACGACTCACACTAAGATTAATCATTACGCCTGGGTTAGCTTCATTTCTTCAACTACCCATTACGTTTAGCAGAGATTATGAGATGTTACTTTTGACTTACAAGGCTTGGACTAACACCTACTCACCTCAGCTTTTATAGTATTGCTTTTATAGTATTTTTCTCTTGGTAAATCTCCTAGAGAAGCAGAGTCTCTTGAGGTGCTGTGCTTTCAGCTTGAGGAACAAACCCTTCAGCGTTCTGTGTGTGAAGTGGCATGGGGTGGGATTCTCACATCTTTGGCTTCCCTCCTCTGATGGGGACTTATTTCTGCCCACTGTATACTGTCAGTGCAGGACTTCTTGCCGGAGGAAACAGTGTGCCAAAGAGGAGGATGAAAACATCACCACCACTCCTTTCATAATTAACATTGCAATTTGCCTCGTTCTCTGGATTTAATGCCAAGTATTTTGAGTGATAGCCATCCAAAGAAATGCAGTTTCCTAGGAAGGGAAAAGCCATTGCGAGTACTACCACTTTACATGAAACTAAGATCATGCAACAATGTGACACTTCCCAACAGAAGCCTACAACATAAATTCAGTTAACAGAAATGGAATCTAACTCAACTACATTCCCTGAAGCTGAGTCTCTGAGATCTTCTCAAGCATAAAGGGGAAAAAAGCCACATGTACAGAAGACGTTTGAAGGACAATTGACTAAATGTGCCTGTGGTATTCCACATCAGAGCTACGAAGAGGAAACTTGAGGTTACCTTTTTTATGTACATATGGTTTAGGTTCCTACCCCTGGGGTTGTGGCAAAAGCTATTGTTGCTAAAGAAACCCTGATTGTTCATGTATGATGTAGAAAATAAGAAAGAAATTATTTAAATTACTTTATGTTCTGCGGTTACTTTATAATGTTGTACAGTCTTTTACCCCACCAAGGGGCTTAGCCCTGAGTAGAGTGAGAAAAAATATCTGTCTCAGGAAGCCAGAGACTCTGATAGCTACTAAGTGAAAAAATACACTTGTTTAGGAGGAAAAACAAATTTTCAGAAGTTTCATTTGGCAGAGTATGAAGGAATAGGGCTTGTTTCTCTGGTGAAAATTCTGCTTTGTAATGGGCATCACAGCCAGAAGTTAGTTGCTTGTCATTTTTTGGGAGAAGGTCAAGCTTCCTAAAAAGTGTCGTGTAGAAACGGGCTGGTGTCCTCTCGCATTGAAATTAAGCACTTAGCTGAGGGGCTTAAGCCAGGAATTTGTTTGCTCTTGGCAACTTCTTCTGTCAATGACAAGGGAGACCCTCCCTCCTGAGGGCAGCTGTGCCAGCAGGTATGTTCAGCCATGCTCTGCAGGTGTCTATTCCTCATCACCGACTTTGAGATTTAGAAAAGAAGCACCTCAGGCTGGTGGCTAAGGCTGAGCCAGAGGAATCCAGCTTGCAATATAAATATAGTCTAGACCTAGGAAATTCATGCAGAGCAAAATCAAACCTGAATTGGGTTCTTCTAATTAAGCACTTGAAAACTTCCAGGTCTAATCTGGAAATGTGAAGGCAGCTGATGCAGAAAGCATATAAGAGGAAGAGCAACACTTTGCCCCTGTAAGTGGACACATCATGTGCCCCATACCACAAGAGGAAAATTCTAACGAGCTGTGTTTGAGGGATCCTCATGGTAAATCCAAGAACGCTTTCAGCTGACCAGGAGAGCTCTCAGGGCTCACCTGTGTGGCTGCTTCTACTGGAGGGTGGAGCTGCAGGAGCCATTCAGGCTTCAGGGTAAGCTACAAGATCTGGGAAAGGAATATTGTGCCTGAGATCTTGTCTGTTCAGGGACTGGTGTTTATACCCTGCCTTGAGGTCAACTAAAATCCTGTGTGGAGCTGAGAAAAGAGCACCTTCAGGAGGTGAGTGTGTGAGGGAGCTCTGCTCCCTCATGATTTCCCAAGTATTTGCTGGGGGTTGAGGCATAGCCTTTAAGAGGAAAGGTTCAAAATAGTGCCACTAGCCTTCTTGTTGGAGATGGGTGTTGTCTTCCCTGAGTTTTACAATTCAAGGTATGGTAGTTGTGGGGTAGACTCAGTGACTCAGAGGTCCTTTCTCCATCCTATATCCTATTAAATTTTTGTGGGCTTTTTTTTTTAAGATCTCAAAATAATTTTGTTGTGCAGGACTAACGCTTAGTCATACACTTTTTGATCAGAATTTTGTAGTAAGTAACTGCAGTAAGAACTGCAGAGCTCTTTGACCTGACAACTTTAGAAATGCTAAATACTCCTTCATGGAATGCATCTGATTTTTTTTTTTAATTTTTTTTTTCATATGCAATACTCCCTTTGTTTTCTTCCTTCCACTGCCTGTTAATTCCCTAGTCTCCTGCTGCTCTGACCACTGTATTTTATGCAGTGATGTAAAAGAATCTTTTTGCTTTCAAAGTAAAACTGTCCATGTAGGGATACTAAACACATGTATACAGAATTATTTCCCAGTGTTTATCTTCAGCTCAAACCTTAGTTTAGTGGAAGATACTTTAGTTGAACCACTCTTTCCTGAAGAAATGGTAGTGTGGGGTTCATACCAGTTGTTTTAGAAGCATATATATATATATATATGTATGTGTGTGTAGAAGGCTTAAAGGGGGATTGTGTGCAGTTAATCTCCACAAATATACTCATGAAGTGTCAAATCTAAGCAGAAAGGTGAGGAGCAATGCTCAGTAGCTTACCCTGGTGCCTAAGGAATGTGCCCAGGAGGCTGGGCTACAACTCCATCATCTGTCAGCAGATTTCTGTGAAATGAATCTTATTTTACTCCAGGTTCCTCTGAGATCCACCTGTAAACCTGAACTTTATGGGAAGTGAATTTTTCTGGGGTGAATTACAAGCTTCTGCACCTGGAAAAAGTGTTGGTGATAACTGCAACTCCAGTATGTTTGAAGCTCCTTGTTGCCTTTCTATAGCAGAGGGAGATCGTTTTCTCTTTGACTGCATGTTAGTTTTACATGTTATTTACCATCTTGCTGTTGTGTTGTCATAAATTAATAAAGCAACGACTTCGCATGCAGCCAAGAAGCTGTGCACTTTGGATTCTTTTATGTGATCACTTTGGAGTAGGAAGAAAGGATGATGTTTATTAGATGATGTTCCTTTAAATCCCTTAAGGTTTATGTTTTCAGCTCAGTCCCCACAAGACCTCTTTGTAGGTCACTTATTTGTGATACCCTGGTTGCACCCATGACTTGGAGATGCCTGTATTCAAGTGACCTAAATTGCATTGAGGGAGGGAGGGAAGGGGGGAGGGAAGAATTGGGGGATGGTGGGAACAAAGTCTGTCTGAAAATCTGACAAAATGCAGTCCTTCTTCCTGGAGAAATTAATTCAGAAAAACACTGGTTTAAGAAATTTCAAAATATAAATGGATAGATCAATTTTGGAAGGAAATGCTGTTATGTAGCAGCTTAGAATGTGGACAGAAATGGAAATGCAATTAGGGGTATGGTGCAAAATATCGAAGCAAAAGAGGCTTTGCAGTGAGATATCTGGCACTGTATGATCCAGTAAATGAATTCAAATTAGCTGCATTCATACAAAGTTTATATGAGAATGAAGGAATCTTCTGGAAGTGATGTCCCATTAGCAAAGTGATATGCCTTTAATAACATTATACAGCTGCAATAATCTTAATAGAGCAATCGAGTGTTCTTCCCAAAGGAAGATCTTATCTCATTTATTAATTGTCTTTCTAGTAGTTATTAGTTCATCTGATCTTGGATAAGAGCATGGGCTGAAATTTTTTATGCTGCAGATAGGGAGTGGGTTTGATGCAGGATGTTGGTAACTGTGTTCCAAGCAAGATCAGCTTGTGCCCTGCTATATATTTCCATCTGGCTTGACTACTGGCTGTGCAAATACTTGGTTTGCATCGTAGCCTGAATTAGTCACCGGTTACTAGTGTGCAAAGCAAGTGTTGTCTTCGTTCAGATGCTGACAAGTGGCATTTAAATGTGCCACTGTCAGATACATGAGAAATTAGGCTGCTGAGCACATCTCTGATGCTTCTTCTGGCTGGAAAGTGAGTTAATGATTAACAGAGAGAGTGAAGTTGGAAAAGCTGTGTAAAGCTCCCTCTGTGAACCTTGAGGAGATGCTAATACTGAGTGCAGTAATTGGGTGTTGTTGTGTGACCTGTAAAGTCTTGCTACATTGTTTGTTTTCTTTTTTTTTCTTTGTTTGGTTTTTTTTTTGGTTTTTTTGGGTGTTTTTTTTTTTTTTGGTTGGTTTTTTTTTCTTAAACAGAAACGAGTGTAGGGGGAATAGAGATTCTTATTTCCCTCAAGACACCTGCTTAGAAAACAAACCAGTGCCTGGCACTCCTGATTATGTGAAAAACACAGGTGGTTCTGTATGTTATATAATGATTTTAAGTGAAACATGTGGGTGAAAAAAACCTCAGGTGCTTTGTTGGTGCAAGGTGGCACCTGGTGATACTGCAGTGGTCTCTTTCCAGTGTGGAGATACTCCCCAGGAATGCAGCCTGTCCCCACTGGTGTGGTTTTCAGGAGTCGTCCTCCTGTTCCTGTGTAAAATCTGTGGTCAAGACTTGCTGGAGGAGTGACTGGAGGACGTTCACATCATGTGTGTTGATAGACGAGAGGTCTCGGTGTGATTTCTCCTGTTACCATAGTAAAGAGAGGCACCTTAGGGATGAGAGGTGTAGGGACTGCAGGCTCTTCTCAGTGAGGTGGGTATTTGGGTTTTGAATTCTGATTTCCTGCCCCTAGCCTCACCCTCCTCCAGCAGGGTGTTTGGATACCCATAGCAGAGGGCAGAATACCACCCAGTTAATTCTCTGGAGTATAGCTGCTGCACAATTCCTGGTGGGGAACTGAATGTATGGGTTATGCCCTAAAGCAAAGTGTATAGTGCTTAGAGAACAGAGTGAGATTTTTTTTTTTTCCTTTGCTACTGGAATAAATTATCATATTGGAGTGGTGTGGTTTGGATTTACCGCTAGAAGGGCATCACCAGTAATGTGCATTTAGCAAATAATATTATTAAGTTGAAAAGATGTCTCTCAAATTTTATGGGTTTGGAACAGAAGGAAAATAACAGCATTCAGGAACTTCTAATATATTGTTTTCTCAAGATTAACCTTAATGACGCTTTCCTTTTTGCATCGTACAGCATGATTTTTGTAGGTCATATAATGCTGCTGTTTAGCTATATGGGCCTGTTAAATTTTTTAATCAAGCCTATTGCAGCACACATGAGGAGAAAAAAATTCAAGAGAGACAAAAAAATTCTGTCCCTAATATTCATTTATGTGTTTGTCAGCAAAGAATGCTAGTGTTGGCATTTATTTATGTGCCTGACACTATACTATAGATCCATGTACAATATTCAGTGTAAACATAAGGTGCTCTCAAGCTTTATCAATGACCTCCTACATCCAGTGGTTAACTACCTCAAGAAATTTCTGTTGAGCCAAAATGAGAGGGGAGATCCAAGGGGATAGATCCAAACCTAAAGGACTTGCAGGACACAAGTAAAAGCATCTTCTTTTCCCCACAGACTTAGACTGCAGTACTTGTGCTGAATACCTGAGGAACGAGTGAAGCTAGGAAGTTAAAACTTCAGGGACTGTTCTGGAGTGAAGACTGACTAGGGCTTACACCTCTGTAATGCTGCTTGTACCATAGGAAGTGTTAGCTGTGGAGGAAACCATTTTTCGGTTCAGGACTTGATTCTTTTGCCCACCTGAAGAACGAAGAAATCAGTAGTCTGCGTAATAATAGTATATTTCTTTAGATGCACACAGAATATTAAAGTTTATGTAAAATATATTTATAGTCTCCCTCGGTGCTGTGAGGGCAGAGGATATAATCATCAGTGTATAAAGGAAAAAAACCTGCAATGTCTCCAAGTGTTAGAAGAAATGACAAGAAGGAAGTTGTGCTGTTGATCCCCATTCAATAGGTTGCCATGAGTAGGATTTGTACAGAAGCTGGCTTAGGTCCAGGCTGCAGCAGAATTAAGCACCTATCCCTGCACAGACAAACGCTTGTTAAAGAAGCAATGTTGTTGGCATGAATAGTTGAGAAGTTCTATTACTTTTGCTTGAACTGCATGTAAACATTTTTTTTCCCTTTTACTCGCAGAATTGGGTATCCTGTGACAAAAGGGGTTATGTAACTTACTTCACTTGGCAGCAAAATTGCATTAATCTTTTGAGCTTCCAAATTGTGTTTAATTTTTGTTCTGGAAGTGCATATTGGTTATTTTCTCCTGTTTTCTTTACTTTAATGAGCTTGCCTTTATGCAGGTTTTGAAGTCTTTACAATGATGAACCAGAGCAACTCATGCAAAAGAGTTAAAGGGAAGAAGAAGTTGTAGAAAATTTTAAACTATCACATTTCTGCAAAGTAGCTGTTTGTGAAACTTATACTACCATTCTCTAAAGAAAAAGCAGTTAAGTTACTTAAGAGGTTTCAGATTGGCTGGCTGATCAATATCAAGTACTAATAGTGCTATATTAGCAAAGACCTATAAAGACCTATACACTCAGGCCTTATTACCATGATGTCCATTCATTGATAGTAACATTTGATAATATACAACAAATTATTTTGAAGTTATTTTTGATGAATGTTGGTCATATGTGCTATATGGCTTGATCTCGCAAACCTTTACTTATGAGGGTAGTCAATTGTCTTCAAAGATTTTCAAGAATGGCCCATATGCAATACAACCTTGATTATCCAAATGTCAGGGGAGACATTGAATAAGTTCATATAATCGACATTTTGAATAATGAGGAAATTTTCAGTGCAATTAATAGATGTCAGGGGACATGACCATCTTTCAGATGACAGGGAGTTTTCAGAAAATTTAGGTTTTGATAGCCGAGTTCCTAATATATGTGCTATTGAGAGACTGAAATGGCAGAACACTTGAAACGTGCCTATATATTCCTTAATAGCCCTTTCTGTGGAATCAGCCAGAGCTCTATTTACTGTGGTATTGGCGTTGAGGGTCAAATTGTCACAAGCATTTAGCTTAATATTGCAGTAACTATTGCTATTAAGAGTCAGGTTCCAGGAACACAGTGTTAAATCAATGTTGGAATTGTCTGAAGTAAAATTTTATTTAAAAATACATCAGTGTCAATTTTGGAATATAGTTTTAAGAAAAAAAAAAATCGCATGAAATCATGAAAGTAAATAAAGTTAAAGGGAGGAATCTTCTGGAGATAATGAAAGAAGAGAGAAATCCAGTCTCTTTTGTGTGAATGTGGAAATACCCGAGGGAGATTCAGCTTATGTCAGAATGACTGTCTTTAAACTCAGAGCTGGTCAGTCAAAGATAATCCAAAGCAAAAACTCCAGTTTTGTGACTCCTGTCCATCTCTGCGCAGCCAACAGAAGGTGCTGTGATGGGAGGCACTAATTTCCTTCTTCCCCAGATGGCTGCACGGGAGCACCCAGGGATGCATATGGCTCTGCCGGCCTCCTGAGCAGGGAGCGCCGATGGTGGTTCTGATTGCCCGTCCTCAGCTCTGCACCGCCACTACTTCAGCCGTGTATCTGTAACAGCTCGAGCAGGGGCTTGCTGGCTCCTCCACCGCCGACAAGCAGCAGAGGCAGAATGATGACAATCACAGCTGATAGTGTGCTGGGGGTGTTTGGGATTCTGGCCTGAATCAAAGTACTGATGTTTGTAGGAAGCCAAAACTGATGCATCAATTTATTTTGGCGCAGAGATGAGCAATCGCTTGTTTCCTAGGAAACATGGGGCTGTGCATATGCAGCTCTGAATGTGTGCCCTAATGTTTTCCTTCATGGTGATAGAGTAGAAAGTTTGTCTGATGAGATCTATTATGCTTAAAGCAGAAGGGAAAATAAATTTGGAGAGTTGCACTATTTAAAAAGAAGATAGCAGCAATACTGCCAAAGTCATGAGGAAAAGGCAGAAATAATTCAAGAAAATAAAGGAAGTGTCCTTTCTGTCTATCTAATCTAGGAATCTGGAGATTTTTATAGTTGCAGGGCCATCTGCTAAGTTTCATTTATTGTGCGACTTTACTACATCACCATCATCTGCTCATTAATCTGCCTTTTTTAGGTCTACTTCTGAAATTCTGAACCTCTGAGCATCTGTCAAATAGCTACCACTGGTTTTGAAACAGTAATATGGTGTAGTCTAAAGGTTTTTATAGTCAGTCATTTTGCATCATGTCAATATTACTCAGCAAAAGCTTAGCAGTTCATAAGAAGCTCACATCAAGCTTGTCAGTAAACACTACCACCACACCCTGACTCTTTGTATTTCTTTCTAGAAAAGTAAATAAAACAGAATTATTGGCAGTGTATACAGTGTCTCAAGATGTGGCTTGGACGGCATGGCAGCATTTGGTCCTCTTCTGATCGGAGCAGCGCTCTTGGGTGGCGATTGCCAAAAAGACTGAGGATTATGATCACAGATCACTGAACCCAGCAGGAACCTTACCATTGACTCAAACGGCTGAGACTTGGACCGAGGTCAAGGACTTTTGGAGGTTGGATTTGGCTTTAATATGGTGTTTCAGACATGCCCTTTCTGCTGTGACCTGAACGCACATTGCTGAGATGAGCACAGGGAAAATAAAAACCATTCATCTCAATCAATGCATACAGTTCCTCAAATCCAGTACCATATCCTTTAGAGGTGGTCAAATCACTCATTCTTCCTGCTCAGTGTTAACAGCAAGAAAAAATAAAAGGAGAACTGATCAACCTGAAATGCAGAGCCCTGGCATCAGTGTCTGGGTGCATCTCAGACTAATCTATACCTTTCCCTTTTGTGCATTATCATAGCAGCAGGCGATCTGATGTGTTACCTGAAAATGCACTTGGAATTAAAATTCTTGCTTTCTGGCCCCATTGGAGGTGAGGCAATCCATGAAGCCCCAGGAGCCAAATGAGCAGCGGCTGCCTCTGTGAGTAAGTGCTGCTGGAAATAGGTATTAGCAGGTCTGAGGGACTGGAGTCCTCTCCTGCCAGATGGCTGCCAGGATGTCACTACCCTGTGTGCAGCTTATGGATGCCGTTGTCATTCCTGCCCTGAGGTTTCCGGATGTAATTTTTAGGCATTGATTTCATTTTGCCTGTTTTAGGTAAATCTTGGTAGCAGTGGATGATCAACCCAAGAATTGTTTTCTTTGGGGACTAATCATTCTGCCTTGATCTACACTCTTAAATTTAGAGGTTAATCTCTGCAGGCTTCTCTGGGGAAGGCTGAGGTTTCCATTCTGAAACCTCCCGTGAAAGGACTAACCCTAGGCATTTTGAATCACACTCTGTCTGAATCTTTCTCTCTTGATTATGTATGGGACTAAAGAGACTGTATTTCTAATTTAGGCAGCTACAGATGAGGTACCACAAGATGGATGAGGTGATCTAATAGCCTGCTGATACTTCCTGGCCATGTGTTCCTGCTGTTTCTCTTGCTTCAGCTTGGGTGCTTGTGCTAAAATGGCAGGAAACTATCCCAGCAAAACAAATGGAGCCAAGGCAACCTGAGCCCTCTGACTGGGATGAAGGTGGGGACCAGAACTGGTGGCAGAAAGTGGCTTTCCCTGTAGAGTGGGAGCACTCAGCTGGAACTGTGATCCTTGATAGGTTCCTTCTATCCTTGGAGTGGAAAAGTTGTCAAATCCTTTTGTTTCTGTGACTTTTCTCAGCCGTTTTAATGCCGGAAGCAGTGACAAGTAGTGTTGGGCTTCGCGCACTGCAGAGGCCTCTAACTGTGCTGACTGATAGGGGCCAAAAGGATTAGCCAGAAATGCTCCTGAGATAGGAACAGGGGTGCATCCCTCTTGTGGAATTGCACTTGAGTTACTGAGAGAAACGGCCAAAAATATGTAATGACCCTTTTGTAGCAGCAGACTCCTGACCTCTGAGATGTCTTTCAGTGTGGGACATACAATTAGATGTGCTGTTTGTCTCAGAGAAAGGAAAAGAGTCTGGTCTGTCAATAGATAAACTCATCATCTTGACAGTAGATGTTGTTGTTTAAAATCCAGTAGTACTTCTCTAAAGTTAATAAAACCAAAGCCCTTCAGTAAAATGAGCTCTAAGATGTACCTTTTGTCTGATATTTAGAAATTGAACCTCTGCAGCAAAAGGAATAGAGCTTCTGTTCTAATCTGGCATCTCCCTCTATTAACAATAAATAATAGTGAAACAGGTGGAAAATTAGCATCTTTTTGTCTGACCAGAAAATATCTTATGTTAGATGGAAACTTACCTGTTTTTTCATAGACGTGTTCTGACTTGTTCGTTTCTACATCTTGGCTGGCATGATGAGGGAACTGAGACCTGAGCTATTGTCAGAGTGTCTGGAGTGGAGCTTCCAAGCAGTAGTGCCATAGTCTTTCCCATGCCTATCTGTGATGAATGAATTGGATGAACGAACTATGAGGGGAAACATATTTGAAACAGGATGGTGAGTGATGAAATTATGGCCTCAGCCTTGAAGTCTGAAGTAAGAATTTTACGTGGGGCCAGAAATCAATACTCTGAACTTTGTATTTAACAGTTCAGACTTTATTTGAAGTCAGTGATTTTTAGAGGTTATCGTCTTTTGTGGCCAAATTAGCGCACATTCATACGGCTTGGCAGGGAGTGAATTGTGCTATGAATTACTTCTGGGCTGTACTGTTGGATTTTGATAAATCCGTCCAGTCCCATACTGCGGAATGTGTGGACAAGGTTCAGGTTTGTGCTGATGGAAATGGAAACCTCTTGCTATACTGAGTTCAATTTGTTTTCACATGTGGTGTGTTGTCTATCTGGTATGTCTGTTTTATTTATAGCTGTATAAATATAATTCTGAAAAAAGCTAGTTGGCAATTTTCACATCAATATTGTGTTTTCAACAGAAAATGGCTTATTAGTCAGCAGAGGCTGCTGGCAAAGCTTTATCGCTTGGATCTAAAAATATTTGGCTTTAATGAAGCATTGGGAAATGAAGACTTGGAATTGTGGTTTTGTTTTTTTTTTCCCTGTAAAATCATGAAGAACTTGATGCATCTGTTAACAAATCGTTTATTGTTAAAAACATTTTGAGTGAAAGTATATCACAGCTGGCTCAGATATTATGTATGCATTATGTATGTGTTATATTTTGTCTGCTGAGACCACTGAAAAGAAGTTCTTTGTGCATAGTAAGGAAAACTAGATTTGCAAAGGCGGGGGTTTGTTGTTGTGTTTTTAGTTTTTTGTTGTCTAGGGATTAAAAAAAAACCCACCCTCATAAATTTGCCAATATTTTCATTAGATCTGGCAGCTTTTCTTTGTAACTCGGAATTCCAAATGGTGTTCCCTATTTGCTTAGAGAAAGCAGGGGGCCCACTTCACAGTGTTTGCTCTGAGGTTGGGGCATTGACAGGGAGGCACTTTTCCACATTTTTTTATTATCAGCTAGAATAAGCAGTGTAATAACTAGGATTAAACCATCAGATCATGACAGAGCAACATTAGCTGCAGGAACCAACTTGGAAAGGATTCCAGATGTGATTAGATGAATACCTGCCCCTTAGGGGAAATAGCTAAGTGGGCCTCTGGTTTTACTGGTAAGGTAAATGTTTCTTGGGCCATTCTAGGCAGGTATCCCAGGTCTGCATTTTCCCAAAGATGTTGCAAATCCCTCTTGCCAAAGAATATACCGTATTCTAGACCTGAGCCAAAATTGTCTCCCTGATGAAAATCAATGATTTTGCCAGAACACACAGGATTCTGCTATTGCCTTGAATCATTTGCATTGTTGTTACAAATGCGAAAGTGCTTTTGTGGCATGCCAGTAGATGAATATTTCCTTAGGGGAAGGGGGGAGCAGGGAAAAGTTGTGATCAGTCCCTCTGCTGAAGGGAAGAGTTCTCCCTCTGAAATGACAAAACCTTACTGGTTTCAGTGGGATAAAAAATGATTATGAAGTTATACCTTCCTTTATCCAATATGAGAAAAGAGAGGTAAATGTTTGTTATGACTGAGTTTGTAGTATATTCATGTGTAGATAAGTACTCAGGGCTATGAGAGACTATTAAAAATCAGATGCAGGGAAGTGATTTCTGGAATGAGAAAAATACCTGTTTAGAGATCAAAATAATCTAAAAACCTTGTTGGACTGCAAGAGTTCCTTCTGTTGGGAGCTGGAAAATTTTGTCTTGCTTTTTCAGATCAGTGCTGAGAAATTATTTTTTCTCAGTTGTTAACTACTTTGGGCCTTTGCTACAAAAGTATTAGGGTGCCAAACAAAGTAACAGTGAAAATCTGGCCCTGGAGCACTACAACGCACTTACCCCAAATCCTGCATTGCAATACTGTTCCAGTCTGTGTGATGGGAGATGTACAACAAAACTTCACAAATCTATCTGTAAACAGCTCTGCTGTCTTCCTAGTCACTGTGTAAGAAAAATGAAACGCACTTAAGGCACCAAGTTAATGTCGGTGAAGAAATAAAATGTCAAGTTAGAGTATATGATCATCTTAAAACCTTTCTTCCCTGTTCAGTCTTGAGCACTCAGGCTAATAGTGCAAACGTGCTTAAATATCTACAGCAGAACACAAATGCAAAGCTTGGAGAGAATATTTCTAAATATGACTCTTGAGTCCAGAGAAGTCTTCCAGAAATTATTAAAACCCGAAAATTTGCACATTTTTATTTTATTACGTATTTGTTCTACCCCACTTAAATTTAAAGGTCATGTTGTTGTAACAGTCTAAGGGACCTGGACTACTGTGTAAAGGAGGAAGAAGAATGGTGAAAGTTTTAATAGTTTCAGTCTAACCATATCTTAGTAAATACCCTTTACTGCTTGCCCTTCTGGCAGCTTGCTGTGTAAAAGACTTAACCTTTGTTTCCTTTTCCCTGTGGTATAAAGGTGATTGTAGAACCAGCTGGTGAAGCTCAGAGACTCCACAATATGGTACTGTATGAAGATGTTCTTCCTTAAGAGAAGTGCATCATCCGGAAAGAATCAAAGGAATAAATGCTGGAAAATATTAGGGTTTACAACTTTGCGTTAATAGACAGGACTAGACTGAAGTTTGTCTTTATTTTTTGCAAGTTCTGTGTTTATCTGTGGTCTGGTCCAAAGCTTACTGAAGTCAGTCTTTGTATGAACTCTGATGGACTTTTGATTAGTGCACTTTGAAAATTTATTTTGGCTTCTGTTGTTGACAAATTTGTGTGTCTGATGTGAAATTAAACCAGGCCACAGAGGTACTTTATTTCCATCAGCTGCAAGGGAAATAGCCATGACATTTTTTGAATTTCTCTAGCTTCATTTCTGAAATCCTTCACTGCTGCATAGCAGAGTGTCTGGCTGTTGTTCCTAAGAGTACCGCTTCTCTCATGTACCATACAGGATAATCTTAGTGAAGAGTGTGTGGGAGGTTTGCTCACCGGAAATTACAGAAAGAGCCACTGGGTGTGGGTCAGGAGAGGGCCGTGTGGCTGACAAAAGGTGCTCAGAGAAATACAAGGATAGCAAGGTGTAGCAATGTTCACCTTGACTGACTCCCAGAATGACCACGGCCCTTTTGGCAGCGTGGTTTTCCCTGGGAAATTCCCTCTGTGGTTTTGGAAAAAGGTAACCCTTGCCACCACAAGTTCTTTCAGAGCGTTTCAACAATACGTCGTATTTTTTCAGGTCTAGACCAACTTCAGTTTAAAACTGAGAAGGTCATCACGGGTTGCAAGAAGGTGTTTTTACAGGGGGATAAGTCAGTGACTTAAGGCTGAAAGAATTGCTGCAGAGCAAAACAAAACGTTTCAAAGGCAGGTCGGATGGACTTCTGCTTGGACCTCTTACAGGGGCTTCTGTTGCCAGTGAAGGGCAGCCTTGTTTGAAGGCCCAAACATGAAATGAGCTTTGGAAGAAGTGGCACAAGCTACAAATATTTAGTTTGTAATTTTCTTTTTTCCCCCCCTACCTATTTTTCACTAAAGTATTTCAGTCTTCTGAGTGCCCCCAGGCCTTGCAGAAGACTAAGTGGCTATGATAAAAAGTGAGATAATGACAGTGACAAGGTAACCCTGTTTCTTTTGTCGTTCTTTGTATTTCTAGTGCTTCCAAAAGAAATATTTAGGTTAAAAATCCAAACAAAACCTCCCGTCCCAGGTCCATAGGTGAAGTAGTCTTTCATATTTTTGGTACTGCTTTAGTAACAGTTTTCCCCACACCTGTGGCTTTAATGAGGCTTGAAAAACATGTAGAAAAAAACATCAATATGCTTAGTCTGAAGAAAAGCATTTTGTTTTTTCAGGTTGATCTGGAGCCTGTTGCAGCTGATGAGCCCTTTCAGTGGGCTTTGGATCAGGCCCTGACTTTCTTAATTTTCAGGGGTGCAGGGAAAGGGAGTGCAAATGCATGTGGGTGCTTGGGGCTTGAATTTTAGAGGAGTTTTTGCCACACCAAGCTGCATCAGACCGTTTGCAGAGAGGAAGTACTTTTGCTCCTCACTCTACAGTAAGTTCATAGCAGAAGCCATGTGAAGGAAAGGCAGCAGGGAAAACCCAATTGCAGGAGTGTCTGACATTTTCTGCTGCTCTGTAGCTCCTCTCTCCCTTTGCCCCCTGAGACCCCTTACTTCCTGGGGTGATGCATGGCTGAGAGTCAGAGGGGCTTTAGCATGGCTGATGTGATACTTTTATTTGGGAAGTTGCATAGAGTTGAAGTCAGACTGATAAAGATGTGGAAAAAAACCCTTCAAACCTGAAAATGTCAGCTTTTTGATTAATTTCAGTTATTCACCTGTTCTTTTATTTTTGACTGTACCTTGTTTGATGCTTGGAAAAACACGAAGAATCAGCCTTTTTCTCCTTGTATGTTCTGACTTTATATAAGCACCTGCTTGCAACAATATATAAAGATGAATCAGTCATTGTGTGGTAATTTTAAAAACTAAAGTTAAAAAGGTCTTTCATTTTATAATCGTTTTGTCCTTAAAGCCTTAGGTATGATTTTTTTTTTTTTCTTCCAACTGGAATTGATATGAATGCTTTTGTCTCAAAACAGAGACCCAAGTATCAAATTGTTGAACAGATTTCTCCTTTGAAAATGCCACTGTCACTTGAAAATACCATGTGTACAATGCAGCTGTCTGATTTCTCAGGATTACAAAGATGCAAGACCACGTGAAGCCTATAAACAAACTTGTAACTTGATGTGTAAAATTTCAATGTTTATTTCAAATGTTTTGTGACTCTCCTGTGCTGTAGTGTGTTTGCTTGCAAAACCTCCCACCCTTCAAGTGATCATATTGAATTTTGTAGCTTTTGTCATCACTTCTGTTCACACACTCTTCCACAAGTCTGAATAATGCAGTATGTTTTTATTGTCAAACTTGTTCCTGCTTTTTAGTATTTAATCTGCTTTTTTTTTTCCCCTACCACACAGTTACATTTTTGGGTTTTTTCACCTCTTTTTAGTCCTTCCTAGCAAGTTTTGTTTTGTTTTGTTTTTTCTTTTAATTGCCCGCTCCTCAGATATTGACTTCTGAGTTTCCCATTCTGAACTGCCACTGAGACATGTGCTTTTAACACATTCTTGTTGTCATTAAAACAATTCTTCATGGCTAATTCAGCAAAGAGGAGGAAGTGACCGTCTGCTGTTGGTGTTGATGAATTTGATGACTATATCTGTTTGTCATCTGGCATAGCCATTGTCCTCCTCTTCAGCTGGTGTTCATTTCAGTTTGTTATGTTACAGAAGTATCAATATGTGATGTTTTTGTTCAGGTTTGACCAAAAGAGATCTTTTGATAGAAAAAAAAAAAATACTCTTTGCTTCAGCTCTGTGTATACTGCAACAGCAGCTTGTGATATTGTGATGAAAATTCTGTAGTCCAAACAGATTTGCTTCAGATCAGTGGCTGCATAGCAAATCTCCAAGGAATATTTATGACCAGATGACACTCTTACCAGAACCAGATTGGCACATGAGAAGGCCTTTTGCTCCTGGAGATGCTGTTTTTATAGCATGAGACGTAGATGCATTTAATGCTCATATCCTCTGGTCAAGAGGAGCTGGATTTCAGGGGATCTGAGCCTTAGTCACTGCATTTCCCAAAGAACATAGCACAGTACCTGCATCTTCTTTTTAAACTGGAGTTGACTTCACAGCTTCAGCTGGAGTGGTGTTGAGGGGATTTCCTCTCAATGGAGACAGCTGCTATGCTGAAAACCAGAGCTGCCTGCCCTTTTAAATAACCTTGTCAATTTAGCCCCGTGCTTTCAGAGAGAAAGTGCAAAGGCTAGCACAGGAGCTGATCAGCATGGATTTTGTTATCATTAACAGAGTCTACACCCCCCCCTTCCCCCCTGCTAGGTCTTAAATGCACTTGCTGGAAGAGGGAAATTTGAAAAAGTACTGCCTTCCTGCCTTTGCTTCTTGACTTTTCCAGTTCTTGCTGCTGGCAAGACAGCCTAGAACCCTGCTCCAAGATGCCCAATGCTAACTCTGGAAAGGTATGTTTGCCCTTTTTTTTGGGGCATTCAACATATCCTTAGCCTAGTGCTGGCCCTGTAAATGCAGTGGAGAAGAAAAATGAATAATTGTTGCTGTGCAAGATGATGAGTTGCTGCAGGGGAGCTTTGTGGGCCTTATGGTAGGCATTTTGAAGGTATATAAGTATATTCCCAGGCTCTGTGTGGCCAAAGGAGTTTGGGAGAGGATCAAATGTGTGGCAGTTCATGGTGTCATTATATTCCTAGCAGCCAAGCTTGGTACCTGTTGGTTCATCTGCATAACCAGGTCCTCTGCATAACCGATGGAGTCTCAGACTCTGCCCAGAATAAAAGATCTCGAGGATGTGAAGCTTTTCAGTGTCTTTGGCTCAGCCACACCTGCCTTTGTAGATGATCTCCAGGAAGCAATTCAGTCATCAGCAAACTGGACTGCTGCAGTTGTCTGTGTTCTTTTGTTGCTGCCTGTAGTGAGAGGGCCTGTAGGATGACCACTGATCTTCACCTGTCTTTGTGGCACTGATGAGAACCAGAAAGGGCGCTCTGAGCTTTTGCTGCTATGCGTTACTTCATTTTCTTCTTGCAGGAGTTGAAAAGTGCCCTTTGCTTTGATCATTATTCCAGGGAGGGAACAAAATAAACAATGTGGGACTTGTGTGGGGATTTCTTGTGAACTCAGAGAGCATCAATTGCTCATAAAAAAATTTTTTTTCTCACAGCGGGAAACAATTTTTTTTTTTTTTTAAATTAATGGCTTCTCTGCTTTCAAATGGTGAGTAAAAAGAAACTTGTAGAAGAACAGAGGTGTGGCATCACTAAAAGACCTGTAGTGTGTATCACTAGTAACTGTTTCCTCTCACAGTCATAGAGACTTCTTAGAGAGTCATAAAATTGTTTAGGTTGAAAAAGGCTGCTAAGATTGAGTCTGACCATTAAGATTCAGTCCAACCATTAGCCCAGCACTGCCAAGTCCACCACTAAACCATGTCTCTAAGTGCCACTATAAAAGTCTTTTAAATACCTACAGGGATGATGACTCAGCCACTTTTCTGGGAAGAATATTCCAGTGCTGGAGAGCCCTATTGGCGAAGAACTTTTTCTAATACCATTCTAAACTGAAAATGGAGAGATTTAGATTATATATTGGGAAGAAGCTCTTTACCCAGAGGGTGGCAAGGCACAGGAACAGGTTGCCCAGAGAAGTTGCAGCTGCCCCATCCCTGGAAGTGTTCAAGGCCACATTGGACAGGGCTTGAAGCAACCTGGCCTACTGGAAGGTGTCCCTGCCCATTGCTGGGGATTTGGAATGAGATAATCTTTAGGGTCCATTCCAACCCAAACCATTCTGTGATTCTAAAGCTCCCCTGGCACAACGTGAGGGCATTTCCTCTTGTTCTGTTTCTCATTACTTGGAACAAGAGACCAGCACGTATCTTGCTGCAATCTCCTGTCACTGTAGTTGTAGAGAGTGATAAGACAGCAAGGAGTGATTTCTGGGTACCATCAAAGGATCTTGGCTTGTGTCAGGGCCTGCCCAGTCTTGCGAAAGTGTTAAAAAAAACCCAAACAAACTACACAGTCATTCCTTTGTGAAACTAAGGAAAAGCATCAGTCTGCTGGGCTGTGCAGTGTATCTCAAATGGAAAAGTAAACTAAAATCAGCTTCCAGAAGAGGGAAAATACAAAGCATATAGGCAGGACGTTGCAGAGCATACTTAGTTCCTACTTATATTTTGAACAATGGTAGCTCTTCTCTGACTTTGTCCACATCTTTAATCTTCCACAACAAAACATGGAACAGCGACACAAGATTGAGGGTTTATGTAGTTAAAAGCTTATCACAGGGTGTATTGGAATGTGAGTTTTTTAACCGTTCATGTATTTTGATACCCAGCCATACAATGTATCTGCTCTTGTGTACTGCCAATTGTCTTTTGTCATATAAATGTGAGGAAACTTGTGGCAAGTATCCATGAAGTCAGAGCAGGAATATAGGCAGGTTTGCAGCTTACCTCATGTGGTTGAAACTCGTATGCTTCTGCACCAAAATATGAAACAGATTCATCCCAGCTAAAAGGTGCAGATAGAAAGGAAAACTTCTAATTCTTCAGCTTTCAGCAAAGTTGAGTAATTACAGTGTAAACAGGTGAAATACCAGATGTGACTTCACTTTTTGTTTATAATTCTGAAGAGTTTATGCACTTTCAAGAAAGATTTACATGAAGAACATAGATAAGTAAATAAATGGAGAGAGTATATGATTAATGGTTTTAAAATAGTAAATGCTTCCCATTTGTAACATTCTTGAAACAGCCTGGCCGTGAAGGCCTTGTTTTTCTTTCTGCTTTACAAGGCTCTCTGTGTTTTGTTTATTTACTGTACAAATTTTTGTTCAATGCTTCCTTTTCTGTTTAATCCACAGGAGAATATTGGTCATTAAACTGCATTAATACATGTTTAATTAAATCATTATAAAAATATATATACATATGATAAATTAATGTATGGGTAATTAAAATGAATTAACAAACTGAATAATGACAGAGCAGGAGAATGAAATCTCATGTGTGAGATCCAACGTAATGTTAAGAAAAGGACCCACAGAGGAACACAATTTCACTATTTGCAAGATACTGCAGGCACATTTGTTATTACAACAGATCCATTCTATGGGGATGAATGTTTATTACTGCTCAGTATTGTCTCCTTACTACTGTCCTTATCTGTTGCTGCTCTACTTGCGCTGTGTCCAGAGCAGTAAAAAAAAAAAGAAAATGTTATTTTTACCTTTCAGTGTTTCTGCAGATGATGATTCTGTCCGAGATGCAGTGGCTGTAAGGAGTTGGCAGCAAGGCAGGCTCAGCAGTTTGAACAAGCAACAGGAGCTCGTCTTGTGACTGTTTCAAGCAAGGCAGTGGAAATGGGTCAGCTGTGTTGACCAAATTGGAAGTGTTTAAATGTGAGTAAATGAAGTGGCTAAGAACATTTGAAATACAGTAAGAAGGTAAATCAAGTTTGAAGAAAGAGATCCTTTATAACAAAGTTCCCTAGCACCAATGCAGTAGTTGCCATTTCAAGTTAGCTGGGACTTGTTCAAAATGCCTATGTCTGGATAAAATGTGAAACTTCTGGGGAATTTGAAATATGTAAACGCAAGTTTGGTTACAGACTGGCTGGAAGATCAATATTCCAGTGTTCTCACTGCAAAATGAAAAGTCACAAGACTTTGAGTACCAGTTTGGTATCCTTAGTGAGCTGCTTCTAACTCTTTGGAATTATGTTTTTACTTCAAAATGTTCAATTAAATAGAGTAGTTTTGGAAGAACTAGTTCAGTTTTGTAGTAATCCTATTTTAATAAACCCAGGACAACAGCAGTGATCTTGATTCACTCAGACAAACAAGATTAAGAATTGCTTCAAATAAAAACTAAGTACGTTGGAAATGAGTGAATACTTACTTTATGTATCTCTAATTAGGAGCATCCTGCACTCAGTGTAGGTTAATACAGGCTTTTAGTCACTTAGTTCCACTGTACCATTCTTGACTTTTTTTTAATATTCATTTCTTAAAAGACAAAATAATGTTGCAATTGCTGTTGGCACTGCAGTGGGATTTCTGGCCTGTTCTTGCCTCTACCAAGAGGTAATTCTGTGTCTGGGAAGTTCATGTTGCTACTATAGGCCTCGGTTTTCCTCACCTGTAAAGGAGATGATGGTATTGAAATGTGTTGGTAGCAAAGGAGGCGGAAACTCAGCATATAAGATGGCTATTATGCAGTAGTCAGCTTTAGCACCAGTTCAAATGCTGCATCTGAACGACTTAATATTACAGAGATGATTATGTTAGAGATTGTCACTTATATAGTAAAATTAGGTAGATTTGATTTTGTGATTCAATTGCAGTAAGTCTGCACGGGGAAAAAGAAAGCATCTTAAGATAGTGATGGGCATGATTCAGAGCGCCGATCTGCATTTGGGTGAGACTGTTTCAATCTGGCACAAAGAGGTTCCTATTCCAGTCTTCCTGTGACCACTCTTGCCCAAATCTTTCAGCATTCAAATGGAAAATCTTAGAACTAAACCCTCCCAAATCTGACTGGTGTTAGTTCACTCTCTCATATATTCCCCCCTATTCTCACAAAGTTCATATTGTTGAGAGTGAGTCTTGGATTCATCCTGCTATGGAAAGGTGCAAACCATAAAGCCCAGATTAAGGGGCTTGAAATGCTCATAGAGCTGTACTGTATCTGGCAATTTCTGTTCCTTTGGGGTTGACAGAATTTTTTTGGCAGTCACGTTTTCACTCCCTGAGTTTTGCTCTGAGATTCAGATTCAAATAAATCTGAAAAGTGGAGCAGAGTTCAGTCCAAGTGAGTGATTTTCCCATGGTTTCTGTCTGAAACAATAAATCCTTCCTTGGAGAGGGAAGGGCAGACCTCCACTTGGTTCATCCAGAAGATTTGCAGATGCTTTTATGAACCTGGGTTTAATTTAGGGTTTGCAAGAAAGCCCTTTCCTATTTCTTTCATTCCTGTTTCAACTCCGGAGTATAACCCTGCGTGTGTCAGAGTTTTTCACTCCCATTTGTAACAAAGGCAGGATTTCCACTCTGAAGTTCTGCCTGTTTCTGTTTATTGCCCTTACAGGCCAAATACTGAGTTAGTAAGTATACTTACTGAAACACCTATTGATTTCAAGGCTGAATTTCAAAACCTCAGGATTCCGTGCTATTCCTCTTAACTCTATTAAAATTGGAAATGTATTAGCTATCAAATGTACTAATGACCCAGTAAATGATAAAATTCAGTTGAGGAAGTGTAGCTCACTGAGGGCATGTATATTCCTGGACATTTTTTTTCCTTCATTTTCAAATAAGACTGTTTGGCTGCCTTGAAAAATTCACATGCTGCCCACTTCCCCAGAACTTGTTTTACCATCTATGCACACAGTACATAGTATTTAACTCCTTTTTTACAAAAAAAAAATACGTGTTATTCTGCTCTTCGACCTGCAGCCTTGTGTACCACGTAAACTGGAGCGAAAAAGTCTGTCTAATCGATCCTTATTTAATAAACAGTGTTATCAATGCCTTTGAGACAGCTGTATGACATGGGGACATCAGGACATTTGCTGGCTTGCCTTAATTGGCATGGCAATGTTGTTTTTTGGCCTGGCACAGCAGATCGAAAATTGAATTTACAAAATCAAACTGTAGTTATCTACATTCCTTGATGTCCTCCCAGGTGAGCTACTGGGCTTCATGCTAATAACTTCTAAAGCAAGCAAACTTTAGCTAATTATGTGCTAGTTTATTCTCCCTTGCTAAATTTTGGCAGGTTGCTTCTGTAAATTATGAAAAATAAATGTGAAATATGCAGATGTCTTTTGTTTGAAGCAGATGTTTGGTCCGCCTTGCCAGAATCTAATCAGCTGTTTCCCCAGAGTTTTTTGTTTCTCCCCCCACCCCCAATATTGTCCAAGAGCTTTATGAAAACACGAAGGGTTGGGGGAATGTAGAACAATAGGCCATTGCTTTATTTTCCAGCTACCAGGCTTCAAGGTAACTCAAGGAAGATTTTTTTAGGCTGTTGTCTTTCCTGGCTAAAGCCACAGCAGATGCTGGCAGAAGGCCCATAAGGCGCGATATTGTCTGAGGACAGGCAGAATGTGAATGCGACCTTGCCTGTCATGGGGGAGGTGGTGGCGAGCTGGGAAGGAGCCAGTGAAAGCCAGCTTTGAAGTCCTGATGGTGCTGTGTGACCAGGACCTGCCAAGACTTGTGTGCTTCCCCCATGGGAGCCTCACAGATGGGAGAGGTAAAGATCTCCAGGGGCACCGAGAGCTGTGTTAGAGGTGAGATTGGTGGCAGGATGTTTCCTTCCTTGTTGTCCCAAACCACTGCTCTCCATGCCCTGTTGCCCACAGCCTGGCATGGGAGGAGGATGAATTGGCTGGAGTTGCACCCTGCGCTGCCTGGCTGGGCTTGAGGGAGACTGGCAGGGATGTCTTAGTGCTCTGTTGGCATCTCAGCCAGCACCACCCTGCAGCACAGGGTCTGAATCTGCCTGCAGTGGTACTGGCTGCTTGCTGTAGTCTACTGTTATCACGGCTGCTGAAAGTGAAGCCCTCTGCAGAAGTCTGACCCACACTATACCTCATCCTTTGCTCCTGGCCTGCACTTTGGTTTGGACTTCCAAGGCACAGGTGTGCTGACACAGCAGCCGTGCCTCCCTTGCTATGGCACTGCACCCTCCCAAGAAGGATTTCTGTCTCAACAGCAGCATTTACTAGTTAGGTACCAACATAAAGTGCAGAAAATGCTCCAGATGAAGATTCCTCAAACCTTGAGGATCATCCTCTCTGCTGTTATAGCTCCAGCAGGCTCATCAGAAGTTCAGTGTAAGAATAGTAATTATTTTTTCAGTAAGTGCTGAACACCTGCTTTGCACTTTCTGTTAAGGCTTTCACAGCATTTGATTGTGCCTGGATTTAAACTTCCAGCCCTCCTACAGGTAAAGTATCAATATCCCCACTTTGCCTATTAGGCAAAGTGATGTTTTCTCAGAAGGAGAAAAGATAACTTTTGTGTTTAAAAGACTTTATGGGTGCAATGCCTTCCTGATGATGTAAGTCCATGTCACAACCTCTTACTGGACATATTTTTCCAGGTGCCATCAGGGCTTCTCTTATGGGTCAGCAGAAAGGCAGATATTTCTGCAGCATGATGCTGGGATTCAGCTGTGTGTGTTCAGAGCATTTCCTGTTGGGGTGACCGTTTCCAAAACCTGTGCTTTTACCTTAGGTGCTGAATAGCTGCCTGAGTTCATAACAACTGAGCATTTCTAGGAGCTAAGAGGTACAGAGCAGTAGGCAACTACTGAGCAATAAATACTTCAGTATTATGGTCCTACTTATTTTTTATCATGGCTGAGGCACAGATCAAGAGTCTGTTGTGATAGGTGCTTTGGAAGTAATTAAAATGAATAGTCCTTTCCCTGGGGACAGAGGTCTTGAGACTGTGGCAAGATGCTCTTTACTTGTAAATAGATTGCTGGAGGGAAGGATAATTCAGCAGTGTAAGACTGCTAGGGAATTTTTTTTTACAGTAAAACTGAAGCAGGAGAAAAAACATTGCCAATTTTTATTAGCTTCTTTGCATTTAGAGTTGAAAGAATCTGGGTTTGGTCCTTCCAAAAGCATTTGTTTAATATGGCTGTATCATCAAGGAATATTTTTAAGTGAATCCTCATAAGGCAGTATGAATATATAGTCCTTTGATTATTCAAAAAATTGTACAAATCAAAATAAATTTGCCTGAGCTATTTAAAATAATTAACCTTTGACAAACCTCCCTCTCTGGTAATGGAATAGTAACTATATGAATAAAAGATAAGTCATGACATTCAATGAATTACAATATTCATCCCATAAATTACAGGATAAGATAGCAGTATAATCTATGTTTTTATAACTCTGAAATGTCCTGAACAGTAGCCCCTGTACTCCTTTGGTTATTTCTTTTTTCTGTTTCTTTGAGGTGTGCGACGCCTCTTGTATGGAGGGCTTCCCAAATGATGTTAAGTTTCAGCAGTTTTCACAAAGGCTATGACCCAGGCCTTCCTTCCCTGCTCTGAAAGGGAGTCTGTGCCTTAATGGGAAACCCGTGCTACAAAGGGATTCTCCTGAATTGTAACAGTAAGTGCAAATTATGATCCTGGGAGTCTCCTGCTATATAACCAAGTACAATGCCAATAAACCAGGGGTGTAAACCACATGAGCATATGGACAAAATATGGTCCGAATGGCATGATTGTGTTTCTAAGGCCATAATGAATTCATCCCAAGGTGCAACTGTACATCTGTTGTTATAATGTTCATGATAGCAAACACTACAGTTAAGGTTGCAGTTTAACTCAAATTATAGCTACCTGTTCCCATTCACTAACAACTTTCTTAAAAATTATTCCTTCTGGACTGACTCAAATCAGTTCTAGAATGGTCATTTATTTATATATTTATTTTGGGGAAAATATGTTTCATTTATAGAGTAGGCAGGCTGAAAGACACTCCCTTCCCCCCTCCTCACCATTCCAACCCCAGTGATTCTCACCAATGCATTTCCTTAAAAAATAAATCAGATCCTCTGGCTTTTGAGGGGCTGATCCAAGTCGCATTGATTTTTTGGTGAATACTGCATTGGGCTTTCTGTGACTCACGTTATGGCTGCTGGCATGGACTAATGCTGTGTAGGAACAGATCTGATTATCACATATGAAGCTTTAGTTGCTTAGAAGTTAGGAGTCTTGTCAAGACTAGTTTTCTACTGTCTCTTCTCATCGTGTAGTCAATAAATGTTGTTTACATGACATCCCATCTTTCTTTAGCTGGGATAAATCCGAACCACAGTCTTTACAGACTGGAGATAAAGGGTAGGATGCTTGATTCTTGACAGTTGATACCAAGGAAGAAAAATTTCTTTAAAGCAAGTTTGTCACCCCTCTGGGAGGGATGAGATACCAAAGAGACTAAACACTATTGTCAAAACTTTAATAATGGTGAAGGAGGGGAATCTAGTTTTGGGTCTACAAACATCAACATTCTCTTTCAGTGTCTGTCTTAAACGCTTTTAATGCACAACTTGACTTTGCAAATATTTTCCAAGTTAAGGTATAAAAATATTAAAGGAGGGTCTGCTACTCATCCTTATAACAGAGATCAATATCAGTGATGCATGCAACATTTTTGAAGTGTAAATGATCCTGAATGTGATAGATTCCCAACAAACAAATGTTTACGGAGCAACATCATTTCTTAGCAAGTGTCCACAGTGTATCTGTTATTGAATGTTCTCCATTGTGCTTTCATCTGAGGGGAGTAAATGCAGCCATGATTCCAGGTTTAGTTTTGATATGGCAGTATAGGGAGCTATTTGGTGCACTCTTGTATTGGGTTTCTTTGCAAGCCCCTCCTAACAGCTGTGTGAGTGAAGGAGGGAGATTACACAGTTCTTCTTGAAAAAACTAACTCACCATGTCATAGTCAGCTCCCTCTGAAGGGCAAATGCTGATCCTGGCATGCAGCCTGAAGGGCCAAGTTAGACTCCAGGTTAATCAACAAGGGTTGGTAAGAAAAAAAAAAAAAAAATCCTTCCCTTGAGACTTTAGAGCATTATTCCTCCTTTTCTCTGCCTGCATGTTGCTTGCTGCTACTCTGGAAATGAATGCAGAGTACATTAAGGTGCACAAAAGTCACAAAAGAGAGGTTCTCTGTCTTTCACTTCTGTTATGTAAGTGGTTCCACTCACAAGGGACAGGGAAGTTCTCCACTGCACACAGAGTGCCTCTTTTTTAAAGTAATAGCAGTGTTCAGCTTTTAGAGACATATAATCCAAAACATGGCTTGAGAAGGCTACTCATGCCCTTATGCTTTCTCAATAAAGAGGAAGTAGAAAAAAGACTTGCCTACAGCCTTGCAGCAAGGCAAGGGCAGACTTGGGCTTGGAAGTGAGATCCCAACCCTGTGCTAAGCCCTGGGGCCCTCCTTCCTCCGTGTCCTGGCTCTGCTGCCTTCAAGGCTCTCCATGCCTGGGAAGGTGAGAGCATTAATGGGCTGTAGTGCGACAGCTCCGTAAAACCTCTGCCAAGTGCACAAAAATTATTCCATTTGGCTAAGTGACTCCACTGTTGTGCATTCATTGTTACAAGCAGGGAGAACCGTTGTGGTAGAAATTGTTGGAAATACTAGCAAAGGACTGTGCTTTGTTTGGGGTTTCAAAAAAAAAAAAAAAGTGTAAAGTTGATGCTTGAAATTGGGACTTGCCCAGCCTTTTTGTTCATTTGCTCTCTTGTCAGCATGTTTTCTACCAAACTCCTGTTCTCTTGGGTGGGACAGAGGAAGATGCTGGCAAGATGGGCAGATGGATGGCAAGCTGCCACTCAGCCTGGAGCTTGCAGTCCACAGCTACCTAGACCCAGAGGGCTACACGTGGCATGATTTGAAGCTTAAAAGAGAGTGAACTTTCAGTGACTCATTTCAGAGAACTCTTTTTTTTCCTTACCTTTGTTAAAATGTGCCTTAGTTAAAGCTCATATTATCACAATTATAAAGAGGCATTGATATAATTATGTACTAATTGCAGTAAATTATCAAGATGAAATCATTAAGCAGCTTTTTCTATTATTGCCGCTTAAGGTGGATCTCTTATTATATATATTTGGAAGAGAAGAAAAGAAGAATTCTCTTGCAGCTTTAGTATTACTAAAAATAAAGGAAGACTGTGCTCTTCTGCTGCTGCTTACTGGCACTGTCAAGAATAATGTGAGTGACATGGAACCAAAGCAAAGTGTGTTCTTCCCTGAGCCCTAACTCAGTAGTATTATAGCTCATTTTATCAGGCTCTCAATTGTGAAGTGACCTTTTTTTCTTGAACTTGCAGGCACAGGGAATGACTTACTTCACAGAATAAGGATATTTTTATGCTTATGGGTTAGCCATTTGCAGAAAAATGTTATTTACATAGATGAATTCATGGGGGAGAACACGAAATAGACCACTTTCTTTTCTTTCTTTATGGAATTTTTGTGTAGATATTCTTGCTTTCTATTAGGGATGTAAGAAGAAATAAGGGGGAATATTGCTTCAGTCTGTCCTTCTTAATAGGCTTTTTACATGGGCGTAGAGTCCAGAAAATCTGTTGATGGCAATGATGTGTTTGATTTCCAAGATTTGGTGTGTAGCAAAATATTAACAATGATGCAACTTTTGTATTACTTCATTCTTGTTTATCCTTTTGTGTATATTTATCTGTGTTTTCAAGAGAAAACAGTAGTGTCTCACCCAGGGCATTGGTAATTGGATATAGAGCCTTTCACCTCTGGGTCAGGAGTTCAGATTTGTTACAGGTCAGTACTGCCTGGGAGTTGCTATCATGTGACAGCTGCTCAGTGGCCCTTTATGAAATGAGTTGGTGGTCCCAGTGCACTGCCTTGAGAGCAGGTGTCTTCAGCACAGATCAAACCTGAGGGTGCCAGTGCAAAACCCATTGTTGGTAGAAAAGAGGAATTGCACTTGGGTATAATGCTCACAGTTTGCATGAACTTGAAAAAAAAAGTCACGAGAGCTAACAGGCATGTCTCAGTCTTCAGCTGGTGTAGATTTGGCATAAATAAATTAAGTGTAGAAGCAGTGATATCACCAGCTGATTAAAACAGAGCTCACTGTGGTTGGACTGTTTTAGTAATCTAAATGTTACAGACATTACAGTAATATTTTAAGTAAAGATGAAAATTATCAATCCAAGTACCTTAGAATTAAGAACACATTTAAAACAAACGTAAGCTTCCTGAAGTTTGGAATAGACCTAATACTTGCATCTCATGATGCCCTAAGATAATCATGCAATTATAGTTAATGGATTTTACTGTTTGCTGTCCCAAAGGAGGTGAAATTGGATTTCAAAGATACATTAGTCTCCAACTTTTAATGACTCTGATTTTAATGGCTTTGCCTGTGCTTCTGCCTAAACTTCCAGGGCAACAAACCCAGACAAGCAATTCTGAACTGTTGAGGTGTAGTGATGGAAGAAGGCTTCCACCAAGGAAGCGCCTAACACTGGGGGAGCATAAATGTTTCACCATACTTAGAAAAAACTGTGAGCGGTTGAGAAGTAGTTTACTTATCTCTGATATCATTGAACTCTTGTTTCAGAGGAGTCTCAGTCTTGTCTGACAGTGTCCAACAGAAAGTAAGAGAACCATTTGCTCTAGAAAAAAATATTTCTGTTATGCTGAGATTTTGCTGCAGCATTTCAAATCTGAGTTATTCTATTCTATTCATTTCAACAGGGGCAATACAATTGCATAGGGTGTCTTAATTTTGTCATAAAAGTGAGCCTGAGGTGAAATATTTATAAATTCTCCGAAGTAATCCTGTGCTGTAAAGAGCAAATTCTCTGTTTATAAGGGGTGCATTGTGGAAAGAAGTTGAACTTCATTGAAAAGCAGACTTCAGCCTTAATTACAGAGTAGTGACTAGCACTTCCATTGCTTTAGGCTTAATAATGATGGAGACGGAGAAGTAGCCTCTTCTCAGTAATTGCTTTTCTTCATAATATACAACTTATGTTCTCTTTCTTTAAACTCACTGTTCCTGTGTCTGGTATAATTTAGGGAACAGGCTAACACACTGGTTGGTGCTTTTTCTTACATCAGAGCTGCCAGATAAGGGGACAGAAAGGCAAGCAAGAAAAAAGGAGAGAGGATTGAAATGACAGAATGTGTGGTGATGTGGCATTTTTAGTGATCCATTCTGTGCTGGATGATTCAGTCTTATTTTCTGTGCACCCCTGGTTGCTGGTTATGGACAAGGACTAGAAGACTTGCCATCTAAAAAAAAAGTCAATTATCAAAGTGTTTGAAGCCTCTCTAGTGTCAGATTCCTTCACGAACTTGTACCTTGTATCATTCATAGCTTAGTGACTTTGTATGTTGTTTGTTTTTCTAAGTCTAACCTTATTTACTGTCTAGGAACAATCAGTATCATGATGATACAAATACAGTATTCAAAGACATTTGCTTCAAAAGGATCAGTTTCAGTATTTACAAAACTGAAGGTGGTGGGATTCAGCTACAGATTAGTCCAGCCATTAGAAAAGGAGGCAAACACTGCTTGTGCAAATACTTTTGCTACATCTAAATTGAATAAACTGAGGCTTTGAAAGAAGGAAGGGTAAGAATTCCAGCTGCCTCCTTTCTTTCTAGCTGAAACTTGGAGGTACAAGGGCATAGCTAAGCTTACCTTATTCAGTCACCCAGAAAAAGACACCATTTGAATGCACTCTCTGAATAGAAGGCACAATGAGAATAGCAACGTCACACAGCAGAATGGCTACTGCCAAATCGCTTTAGCCTTTCTGCATGATCATCAGGAGCAGCAATCTGTTAACCAGTGCATTCTCTAGTTTTTGCTGTAGCAGTATGCTTTAATTTGAGATTACTGTTGCACCTAATAAGAAACAAACAGTTCTGGAGAGATGGTTTAAAGGGGGGAAAAAAAAAAATTCAACAAAAGAAATCTCACAGTGCAGAAGAGCCAAATATTGGAAGGTGAAGGGAAGATTAAGAAGAAATTGCCTGTTACAGGACTTCATTAAAGCCATTTATTAGCTTTGTAATGCCTAACAGTCTGCTGGCTCCAGAGTTTTTTCATATAGGGGGCGGATAAGGGCGCGTTTCACTTTCATTTGCATTCTTGATCCCTGCTGCTCTGTTTATGGCATTGATGCTATTCATACAGTCTTTGCAATATTAATTTTTAATTTATGATGCTCATTATGAGACACTTAAAACAGAACAATTATCATTTATCTTGATATATTATTTACTAAGACTTGCTGTCATGGTTAGGGACCTGTGATTAGTGGGAGGGGAATAGTAAGCAGTTCCAAAAGGTGCTTGGCTGAAGGGACTGAATCAGAGGAAATGGTTGTCACCACCGAAGGCCTGAAGTTCTGATGTCTAAGCAAAAGACTTGCAGCACCTAATCAAAACTCAGGAGGAACCTTCGAAGATGAGGCTGGGACAGTGCTTAATGAACCTGCAGGATAATATTAATGAAACTCTCCTGTAAACCACCAGCTCATCAATTATTCATCCTGCTTTTGTCCTGGTACTTTACTGTCTTCCCTTTTCGTCTCAACATGATTACCTTTTTTTAATTCCCTGTATCCTCATTTTCCTTTTGTGCATTTGCTGACATGTACCCGTGGTAGCACTTCTTCCCTGGGAAATTCTCTTTCTTGAGGCAACTGCACAGTATCCACAGGAACAGGATAGGTAAATTCTGCTCTTTGAGGCATTTGGATAAATGTACTGCATTTGTTAAGACTTGGTAAACCAAATCACTGATATGACAGACTTGGAGAACCTCTTTTGTTAAAGGCTATCATACTGGAAACTCAGAATCATCTATGCATTTCTTAATTAATTTGTAGGATTTAGTAAATTAGCGTGACACTATCTATATAGAAGTCTATAAGGCAAAACAAAATTTCTAGTAGTAGTGACCTACTAGGAATATATAGATATGCTCTTCCCTCTCCCTCCTCCAAAACTGTCCCTCTTACAGGACTTCTGAGAATCCCTGCCTTTAGTCTCTGAGTTCCCAGGTTGTTTATAATGTATGCTTCTGCAGAAGAGAAGGTAAATTGGAAGGTAAATCAGGTTTTGGAGCCTGATAATTGCAACTCTGCATGTGAAACCAATTGTGATATTTTTGACTCTGTTTTATTTAGTTGTTTTTAGACTTCATGAAAGAGGTATTATTTCTGTTTGTTTTCTGTTTGACATCAAGGCAGGAACAACAAATTACTAATTTTGTAATCTATTCCCTGGACCCTTGGCTTTCAATTTTTTGAACCATTGCACAACAGCAGTTAAACTGTGTGCAGAAAACCTCAAGGGCCAATGTCATCAAACACCTTTGAGTCCCATGGACCATTCCCTTCCTCTTTTCTGTTGAAAATGTCGACACTGCAACTAATGTCAAAGGCAACCTCTGTATTGATAAACTGTATTTTCTAGGGGGAAGGATAGCAAAAGAGTTTTAAATTATGAGGTCCAGCAATTCAGGCACTTTATTTTTTCTTCCACCTTCTGGATTTTGCAAGCTTGTATTTAGAATGTATTTATACCAGAAGGGGAAAACAAAAAAAAAAATCCCCTGCCTGGTGTTATGGGAAAGCTGATGCAACAGTCTGTGATGACTCTTTCAAAATAGTGTAATGAAGACAGCACATCATGCTACAGCTTGTATTCATGCTATTTAGCTTGTTTCATCTCCAAGACAGTTTAAAAACCTTAACAAATTTATCTTTGCAGCACCCCTGTGAGCGAGGTATGTAGGCATTGTTATCCTCTTTGTTATGTGGTATCAGAACTTCATTAGGCCCTGGGATGCAAATGCAAAAAGGCATGGGAGAAAGTACAAAAATCAATTGCTCACATTATTTTGCAGATTGTACATTCAGATCCTTTTGTAAAGAAAACCCTGCAGAATGATGATTTCTGCCCCTTGCCCAGCAAGACCAGCTCTGACTACTGCTGTAAATAATTGATGTTTGGAGTTAGTCATATGCTAAACCCAAGAAAATTTATCTGACAATAGTATTTCCTCATTAATTGACAAGATATTCCCAAAGAGTTCCCTAATTGCAAATACTGCATGAACTCATTTAGATAGGATTTCGAAAACCATTAGCATAATTTGGAGGTGTAAATCCTGTGGTCTGATATGACACGAGCACTCCGTGCTGCAGCCTGACCCACGCATGGGTGAGGTGACACATCCACATGTCAAACTGCAACCCCACACAGGAGCTAGCTTGTCTCCTGGAAACCTTATAGCTGTGTTAGTGTGGCACGCTCCTGGGCTCCCTGTGACAGAGCAGGGGGATGAGGAGACAAGCAGCGTTACGCTCGCACGGTGATAAATGGAGGTTTCCTCACGGCCCTGTGCTGTCTGTGCAAGCAGGCACCAGGATTGGAACAGCCCGTCTGAAAATGAGTGTTGGACTAAAATCAAGACACTCTAGACTTTTCTATCTATTCCAGCTGGTTCTACAGGGTTTCATTCATCACCTCTAAAGAACGTTTTTGGATTAGTCTTACATCTTTCCAACCAAATCCAACCTTAGCTGCTCTGGTAATTTAATGTTAGAATTGCAATTTACTATAAACCTTCTTAGCAGGCAGGTAATCAACTTAACAGAGTTTATTGCACAAGCAGCTGTTCAGCAATCTAATATTATTATTTTTTTTTACCTGTTATTTGCAGCTGCAGAACAGGATAAATCCACATTAGTTCCAGTCTGCCTGACAAACAATCTCATCTCTGCCATGTTCTAATTTTCGGTAACTTTCAAGATCTGGCTTCTGCAATCTATGAAGCACATAAATTGAACAAAATAACTTTGAATGAAGCAAGCCTGCTTAGTTTCTCTGGTTTACATGCCAAAGGCTTGGCAGTTATATGGCATGTTAGTGATTTCTTTCTGTTTGTTTGTTTTTGGCTTCTGCTTTTTTTGTTTGTTTTCAAAAAGGGTTTACCTATGTTTGTCAGTGGTTAGTGGAATTGCTAACGTCTTAACATGATAGGAAGAATAACCCCAGGTGTTTATAGCATTTGAAACAAGGCACAACAATGAGCTGAGATGAATAGGTGTGTTCTTTCTAAAGATGGTTTGTGCAGTAGCAATATCAGGGCTTTTAAACCACAATCCTGTTTCCCTAAAGTGCTCTTCATGATCACATTCAGCTTTCATTGAACCTGGCAAGGGGGGAAAACTGGTAGCGTGCATGTCACACACATAGCGGGGCATAGCTCTTTTAATGCTGGCCCTTTATAATCTTTGTAAGGTCATGCAACTTTTCTGATTTTTGCCTAGGGATAACTTTTCCCTTATTTTAACATATTTCCTTTTGTCTAGTTTGGCCAGTAATTGACTTTGTCCTTTTTTCATTTATTTCTCTGCCTCCTGGTTGTAGCATCTTCTCCCTGGAGTCTCAGGTTAGAAGTTTTCCCTTTTGTGAAACCATGACAGGTGCCTAATTGAATGATGAATGTCCCTTTATTACTCTGTAATTGAACTGCCAGCTTTTTGATTGGTTTGTGGAGATGCTCCACTCCTCATCAAGCACTGCGGGGGGCTCCAGGGCTGGCAGGCTGGGCCTACCCTCCATCTGTCTAATCACATCTCTCCCCTACTTGGGTTTTGGGTGGGGAGGGGGCTCGGGGGGAGGAAAGTCATAATAAATTATGCTAATTCGGCGTCGCTGTGACAATAAGAATATCGCATTGTTACGTGCGTGGTGGCGGCAAATGCGAGAAGACGTTTTGTCGTCGTGGCTGCCTGGCCTGACAGGCCCTCGATGAAGATTAATGGCCCTCACCTGAGTGACAGAGCAGGGGATTGTGGGGCAGAGAGGGTCATTCATCATACTCTGACAGGTGTCATTCACTCCGACAGCCACACCACTGTCGCCTGGCTAGTGGTTCCATTTTTCTGCCAGTTAAGCAAGGAGTTTAATAACATCCCCAGAATTAAAACTCATTCTTTGTAGCAGGTCTGACAGCTGAAAATAAGAAAATCAATTCTTCACATGTTATAGCACAGTTAACTGACTAGGGTTTTGACTTTAATTTAGTCTTTGGGCTGAATTTCAAGTAGGCTGCTTTTGTAAGACATCATCTATTAAAATTTACCAATAGCACTAACTTCACTTTTATTATTGCAGCTGGATTAAAATGCAGCCTTTAATAGTGGATGTCATCTTCATTTGGTGCAAGCTCAAGCTCTTACAGCTCTGGTGAGGGATATTCCACTGCATCCTCATTAGTGATGTTTATAGCTTCTCTCTTCATTAATATTGATCCCTTAAACTACAGAGAAAAACAAGACAGACACTAACATGAACCATTTTGTATCATTAAACTGTTTGGATTTCTTGGTTTCAGTCATTGTGGCAAGCTGAATAAAATATTTCAGAAATAAAAGGAAAAAAAGAGACAGCTCAAACTTCTGGCAATCACTTGCTATTTTTGGTGGGAAGAACCAGCTTAGCTTTATGGCCCTGTGCTGCTGATGGTTTTGTGCTTCTGAGGGGGGCTGGCTAATCCTGGGGAAGGCTTGGAAGTACCCCCTGAGAAAACAGTGCTAAAATAACAACCTTAATAAGTGTTTAATATCTCAGCTAGTCAAGCCAGGACAAAAATGTTTGTTGCCTGTTTCATTTAACTCATTAAGACTGTTGTAGCCAAGGGACAGGCATGACTAGCTGGAAGCTCTGCCATGGAAACATGAATGAAGAAGACAGATTGATGTTTGTTTGTATAACTTGGGAGGTTTGTGAACCATCGGTGCCACAACGCTATGAAAAATGCAACCAGGATGCAGGGAAGAGTGAGACCAAGTGTTTCCAGTGGACCTGGAAGTATCATTGTTGTTGTAGAAAGCCATAATGAGGCCGTATCCACAGAAATGTGTGCATTTTGGGTCAATGTAATCAAGAAGGATACATTCCATTTGGAGTAAGTGCCAAATAAAGGCTACTAGGGTGATCAGGAAAATGCGGAGCTGTCTTAAAAGGAGACCTCAGCTTGTTTGGACTAACAAAATGAGGGCTGAGGAGGACTGTGACTGCTCTCTACAAATACTTCAGGGGAAGTAAATGTGGGGACTTGAGGAGAGGACAGTCTTGGTGTGACAGCCCAATGCATTTCTTCCAGTTCAGTGTTCTTATAAAGCAACCGTAACTTGTCTCCATGTAGATAATAAATCAAAAACTGGGAGAAATTGTGTGTGTACCTCTCAACCTCACTGAGATATTGTGGGGAAGGAAAGGTTTTGTTTAGGGGTGGTGAGGGAGGACAGGAATTTATCACTCTTTCAGAAATTTATTTCTGTCTCTGTTGCAAGTGGAGAGGGAGTGTAGAACAGCCAGGCTCCTCCACAGGCACACATTCTAGTATCTGGAATTATACGGAGGAATTATATGTACACCTCGGTGATGTGAATAAGGAGTTCTGCCCTTATTTTCTTTAATACAGAACATGTTACAGTGCTCTTTAAATTCTTGTAAATTTTTCCCTCTGCTCAATGTAAAATGTTAAATTTTATCCTGCGGAGGTTACTCTGCGTTGAATGGAAAAATTTGCTCCTCTGTTTGTTGTTAGCATTATGAGTGAGTTGCACTTAAACAGACAGTGTAGAGGTAAACAGGGTACATAATGTAGAAAAGCAATTTGACTATAGAAAGTAGTAGATAACATTTTACAAGTCTCTATTTGGGCTTAGCTGATTGTGTATATATGTGGTGGTTCTTTACAGTGCAAAGGAGAGGCAAGAAGCTTTTTTTTCCCCTTTTCTTTTTCTGAAATCATTAACAAATGAAGTCCTTTCTCGTTCCTGCAGGTTGTTGCAGTTTTTTGCAAAGGAGGCATTAAATAAAAACATAGTATCAGGCAGCCTCTTTCGTCAGAAGAGGGATATTGTATGGATGAGGCTGTACATGCATATCAGGGTGAAGGAATGTCTCTGACCAAGAATTGAATATAGTGGCATGTTAGAGACCTGTCTGACTCTTGAGAATTATATAGCCCCTTGGGCTCTATTTGGTTCTAGTTTCAGACTGGATTGGAAGAAAAGGATCATCAGTGTAGTTCAATTGACATGATAAATTGCTCATAAGTTTGCTTTTATTATTTTTTAACTGTGCTGCAAAAGTCATGTTTATTCTGAATATTTTTAATGTGTAGCTACGTGGTGTATGAGTCAAGTGAAAATAGAGAAATGGAAGGGCTTAGGTGTTTTCTAGTAGAACAATTGCTCTAGCCTTCAGTATTGCTCATAGAAATGAGAACTGGTTTAAAATTATGTGAATCACTGAATATTTGGAAAGCAAGTATTTGTACTAAAGGCAGGTTTTTTTGTAAGGAAACTCTAAATAAAGAAATACTTCTGACCCTAAAGAAATGCTCTCTAATAATTTTTATTTCAGTTAATAAAAGAAACATGAATAAAACACACCTGTTACCTCACTAATGCAAATGCCTTTATGCTAAGATGTTTCAATTTTTCCCATTTCAGTCTGGCTGAGTCTGCACTCCAAAAAGAAGATTCAGTGAGACTTACACATGCAAAAAAATAGAAACTTCACAGTCAGAAATACCTGCCTGTTGGAATAAATTAACACAACTTTGTTGTTTGGTTTTCTTTTCCTAAGCTGCAGCTACAGATTTCTCCCCTACCTTTCCTCATCATTGTCATTCTAACCTGATGACAAACAGTTGCCCTGGAATTTCCATGTATTTATACAATAGTGCAATTTATGTGCTCAGAGGCAGCTAACGACTTGTCAGAAGGATACTGCAGAATATTTTAAAAGTTTCATCCCAAACAGAAGGTGAACATTTTGGTGCTTTTTGGGGTAATTCGCCATAGAAGAAATTCTTAACATGTATATTGTGCTTGCCAGGCTTAGTCAATCACAAGGAAGATATTTTTCTATTATCATCTATTATGCAATGAAGTCTGTATACTAATCAGTTACTCCAAGAATTTATAATAACTGAAGAGTACTGAAAAGTTTTGGATACTTCATGTTTGCAGCTGCTGAAGACAGGATATGATGTTAAACAAGGTCAAGATGGGAAAAGTGATACTGAAGGCCACAAAGGGAGTGGGTGACTACTATTACTCCTCCAGGTTTCACCAAAATCTGACCTTTCCATGTATTTTAACAAGCAAAAAGTAACAATGTATAGAACTTGCTATTCCAATAGGACAGGATACGTAATTCCAATTTAGGAAGCGCTGACCCTGGTGAATTGTGAGGCAGAGATGAGATTAGCACCCTGTTCTGCATTCCCTCAGACAAGCTGCCCTAGTTATTTTAAGATGTAGGAAGGTATTAACCAGTGCAAATAAAAATAGCAGAAGGAGTGCTAAAGTAACTTCTACTGAGCTGACTGAACTTCCTGTTCTAATTATTTTCACTAAGCCACTAAGCACTGCTGATAGTTCATTCTCTCTTTATTTCTTTTCTCCACCATGAATCCTGGAACCTGTACATCGTGGCTTTGTTCTGAGTAACAACATTTGTATGGAAATCTTCAATGATGTTTTGGGTTTTTGAGTGGATTCTTATTAGGTTACTTAAATCGAATGAAATGCGTTTCTAGAGCATGGCCAGATGCCTGGCTTAGGTGAAGGTTTCACTGACTATACAGAGCCTTAATGACTAGCGTAAGTGAAATGTCTTGGGCATTTGAAGTGGATTTCCCAGCCATCTACATGTTTGCTAACGTATCCAGAAAGGAACTCTTTACTCCACATGCCAAGATGCCACAGTGGGAAATCTTGAGTGTTATAGATTCTTTTGCTCTATGTTGTACTATGTCCGCTTACTACTATGCTCTCATCCAACTGAAACGAACAAAATCACCTAACTTAGCTGAATGAACTGAGTTTTAATTTTACCATTAGATATTGACCATTGCGTCAGCTGTTTTGTGGTTATAAAAAGGCATTCAATTCAATTTTTATGTAAGCGATGCTTTTATCCAAGATAGCTTCAGATGCATAGTCACTGATGAAAGTGTAAAATATTGAAAGTTTGATATTAAGTGTACAGCAATGAGAACACGACTTAAAGAGGAAGTTATGCAGGCAATCCGATTCTAGCAGGCTCAATTACAGTAGAAGTTAATTTGATAGGGATCACAGACCTACACTGTAGCCAATTAGTAGGATGAAACTGGAGTACACACAACAAAAGGGCCTGATAATAAGCAAAGTGCTTAGGAACAGAAGCCAAATGAAATAAAAGGCTGTGTTCCAAAAATCTCTGGTCTTGAGAACATGGGACAGCCTCCAAATGGATGATTATGGCATTTATCACAAGGTACATTGGGTCAAAATACCCATTAAGGTTGGTAGAAATTTCATAAACAGGAAACTGCATAAAGGAAAAGGTGATTTGGAAAGGGAGGAAAATGCTAATCTAATCTGCTATCAATTCTCTTGGACCTACAAAGGTAACATACATGCTTGTATTCATTCTGCCTTCCAGACCACAATTCCTTGTCCCAGTTAAGATCCTGTTTGCTTTAGCTTTGGTGGTGGTACTGTAGCAGAGAGAGGTATTTCCAGAGCCTGGTCAAACCTTGAGTGATGAGGGAGCCAACACACTTTTATCAGTGACAATTTCCCCTGTCAGGCAGAAGCTCAAGGTGTATTTCAGCTGAAGCACATCAGATTAAAACTTAAATACTCTGTGGTATGAGGTGTATCTGTTCTGGCTGCAGGAGGAAAAATGGACGAGTGGGCACTTAACCCCAAACACAGGCACTGCATGGTGACACTGCAGGCAGATGGCACTTCAAGGCCTAATGGCAGAAAATGAGATGTATGCTTTGAGGTGTAATGCTACAGCATGACTTCAGCAAGCTGCAGATGATGTTACCAGAATCTAAAAAGAGTGACAATAAATATGTCAGGTTAGTAATATGGGCCGTTGGATGTTCCTTGTGGGAAACTGACCTAATGGCACAGGGGCACAGTGAGGGGGATGAATCAGGGAAGCCTCTAGGAAAGCAAATACTCTGCTAAAGAATGACGCTCAAAAAATTTTGAGGTAGAAGGAATGAAAACGACATTGCAAGAAGAAATAGCAAGAGACGGACCCCACCACACTGGGGTTAACAATGTTGAGGGTGTCCAAAAGCGCTGTATCAAAGGAAGTGTACTGGAGATCATGCTGAGGAGTCCCATGTGCTGCACGCTGGAACCATGCTAATAATTCATTTTAAGGCCTGAAAAGACCTTTATGATTATTGCTTTTGTAATACAAAACAAAGAGCCTTATCTTTTAATTTTGCATTAAGCTCCTAATGTTTATTATCTAATCATAGCAGATGCTTACACTGAGAAGGCTTCTTTCTAGAAGATTTCAAATTGTGAAGAATATACCATCTTTTCCTTGCTTAGAGTGTTCCATTTGTTCGTTATTAATTTTGTCTTTGTGGCTACCATATATTGCACATCATGTTGCACACATTTCCTGCTGATTTAGAGATCAAGACATGGATGTCTTTCATATTCAAAAATGGTGAACTCTTCATCATGTGGTGCAATAATCAGACTTCTTACCTTCTTTTGGGTAACTCTGACACTTTATAGATGTCTGTCAGTCAATGTTATTGCCTTTAAGCAAAAAGTAATTTTATTAGTAATTGTTTGGTTGATAAAACCTCTTTTTTCCCCATCATAAACTAATGAACTAATTAGTATTAATTTGCATTAATTATAATCTTTCTTAGCTTTCTATATATCTCATCCAAAATCAAGTGTTTTCATGGCTTTTCATAAGGCCAATATCAGGCTGTTCATCTTAGCATTATCTTGATCATCCTATTGGTGCTTTCTAGTCATTAACCTTCTTCCAGACAGTGGAGGAAGCAAATTGAAGACATGGATATAAAATCTGTGGCATGTGTGCCACAAAGAAATTTAGCTAAAGCACTCCTGTGCCACGGCTGGGAAAAAAACCCCCATAGTTATTTGGGATGTCACTGCTGTTACACAGGTAAACAGTGACCTGTTCTTCACAAAGCAAAAATGGGGAATCTCTGAATCTGCCACAAAAAGTTGAAAAAATACTCACTGGGTTGTAGTGTGGATGTGCAGAGCCCTGCAGTTTCCTTTTAGTTTTCACAGGGACTGTCTCTGGGCTTTAAAAGCTCTTTAAAACTGGAGCTGCCTAGCCTAGAAAGAAATTCTTGCATATTAAATTCATCTTAGTCTGGATTTTGTGTTTTGTTAATAAAGCACAATTTGCTTAGAAAATTGTCCAGGGTTTGCTGACGAAAACCACTTGGAGACTGAATTTGAGTTCCTGCCTGTTGTGGGCAGGGATCTCCCAGACGAGATCTCTCTCTGCACTGGTCAGTTCAGTTCAAATCAGGCATCAGCCTTTTAGAATATGTTCCTCTTCCTCCTTATGTCAGTATCAGGCAGGTGCAGAATCTGTTGATGGTGTTTTATGGTGATACATCAAATTATTATTACAAGTCAGTTCAGAAAAATTTGCCTGGTATTGCTTAAGGTAAGAAACTCTTATAACCTGTGAAACTGTCTGAACACAACGTTCAGTTTACAGCCTCCTGTTATATTTCCTGGAAAGAGGGTGTATGTTACAATCCAGATACGTTCATTGATTGTAAAGGTGGGAAATGATTTACCTTTTTTTTTTTTTTTTTTTCCAGTTTAATTTTGAGAATCTGCTTGAAGGAAAATAGAAGTGATAATATTTTCACAGTTCTTGTAGGTAACAGCAGATTTCAGGTTATTTTGTTATTCTTCCCTGAATTTTCAGCTGGAAGTTCATCTATTGAAGGATTTGACACCTGAGAAATAGTCAGCATCAGATATAGAAAATTAGTCTAGCAAGTTACAGTTTTCCACAAGGATAAAAAAACCAATACTGTGCTGTTTAAAATACTTCTCTGAATTTATGGACATCAGACAACAATCTGGAAATATACTATCTCAGTCTGTAGTCCTATAGGAACCACTTCAAATATCACTGTTACTCTAATTCTTGAAGCATTAATGTTGATGATAAACATGAAAAAAAATTGTTTCATTATGTTGAAAGAAATAAGTATGCTGTGGTGGCAGAAATACAGAAAATGCCAGTAATTCTTCCTTATAGGCTCTCCATGGGGAGCAACTGGATTCCAAGTCCATCCCACTGCTTTAAGCACTCAGCTGAGTTATATGATAATTATCCCTTGCTCCCTAGTGACAGGTCTGGAGTTTACATGAGTCACGGTGGCATTCTGAAATTTGTACTGGTAATGACACATAGAACTGGGTTCTTAATTTAACCATCTCAGTTAAATATCTGAAGTTCAGTGAGATCAATCTCCAAGCTTAACATTTCCTGACTTGGTGTCCCTGTTGGCAAAGCAAAGGTGGCTGAGAAAAGAATGCCCTGATTCAACAAAGCTCAAGTGAGATTTTTCATTAAGCTACTAGAAATGTTGAAGAATTTTGTTCAGAAAACAACCTTGGAGGTCATCTGGAGCATTGTTACAGGCCACAGCTGATGATGGCTCCTAGTGCACAGTCTGGCTTTTAGGTACTATCTTGCTAAAGGTTAGGTCCTTATACAGGGTGGAGAAACAAACCGAAAAAAAACCAAAAATCAAAAACCAAACAACAACAACAACAACAACAACAAAAAAAAAACCAACCAAAAAAAAAACAACCAAAAAACCCCAAAAAAAGGGCAAAAAGGCCAAAATCCCATTAAATTTAGTATAACTTATTCATAGAACTTGGCTCATTCACAGAACTTGATAAATATCATCATATCATAGTGTGATTAAGGAATAAAACTAAGTGGTTTTACCTAAAGTTTTCTACATTTAGAAAACTTATATAAGGAAAACAGCTAGTTGATGTAACAGTTGATGTACTTCTGAAGGTGAGCAGTGTGGAACATAGTTAAATCTAATTAAACACATCAAAATTAGCATAGAGACAAAGTGTAAAAATAAGTGTAATCACAAGGGAAGAGTAATTCCAATTAAACTGTCAAAAAATGTCAATTAAAAAAATTGTATTTAAAACTGTGAAAAATATCTATGTATAAGACCTTGGGGAAGTTCATTAAAAAGTAACTACATGAGCTGAGAAAGAACTTACCCACCTTTGCTTCCTATCTGCAGTCCCAATTGCAGAAGGATCTGGTTAATCTAGGTCTTTGTGATCATATTGCTATTTAAATTTGTACAAACATAATGTATTGGTTCTTTCCATACACATCCATTCCTTAGATGGATTCTTGTCTGCTTTCACTGAATATGAGTGTTTTGATATAGGAAACTAACCAGTTACAATTTTTAAACCAATGCTTTAAAACATCAGCACTAGACCCACACAGTCCCCAGATACTACAGCAGATTACTAGCAAAGCTGTCCAGATTTATGTTGATAATAATAAATTGGGTAAAACTGCAGCGCATGTTGTACTTGAAGTCCTATAAATGCTACTTCCAGACTGAGGTATGTCATCAGTAAATCCAATGCTGTCGTAATCCATCAGGAACAACAAACACAAGGCTACTGAGAGACTAAGGAGTCAAAGGAGTTTGTATACAGGATTTAACAAAACATGTCACCTGATGACACCATTATTGTCTGGTCTTATGACATTGTTCTCCGTGTCTCAGACTTTTCCATTTGTGACAGAATACACCTTAAGTGTTGTCTGATGATGCTGCACTTCCATTATCTACTGCATCTGTCCCCTTCTGAGCTACTTTTTGTGTTTCTCTTATAATACAATATAGGAGAGAATTTCTTGGCTCCCTTCCTGGCTCCAAGGTGTTTTATGTAAAAGCTGATGGACTTTTAAATGTTCCACGCATCCCCAGTGTTAGAAAGTCAGCCTAAACCCTGGAAATATTAACTACCTGTTTAAGGATTTAGAACAGAAGATCAACTGGCAAAAAACTCTTTTTTAAAATCCCTAACATTCTTTTCCTTTTTATTTTTAAAACCTGACAGGCCTGGAGTTGTGGAGCACTGTCACTAGGGAGTGGCCACAAGGGAAGCTGTAAAGTGCTCACCTGTGCCAGTTGGTGCAAATAACTGCAGGGATATGGTGGCCCTCTCAGGGATATAGGTGCTTCTACCATACCAACCAACGATCATAAAAATTGGGAAAAGAATACAAAAGCATAGGGTTCAGATAGTTTGCTTATCTAAAAGTGTTTTGCAGTTTGCAGAGCATCTCTTGAAAATGAAGCTGGGAGACCTTGATTTCTGCAGCTGCTGGCATTGCATCAGAATTTAGAGCTTTTCCTTGTTCTCAGTTTCCACTTTTCTTTAGCTTGCTGTTAGAAGTCTCCTCTGCCTGGTTCTCTTCCTTCCCACACTGCGCTGTCCACGTTTGCTACAGATGTGGGAAGGAGAGGTTAAACCTTTTCCTCCCCCCATTCCCTTTTCAGGTCTGTTTTCAAATAATGATGCCATTATCTTTCAGCAGCAGGACTGGAGAGCATTAGGTATCTCCATTCATTCAGTACATCAGTCAAACCAGCCAAAGAATATATTAGATGGAATCACAACTTTATCTGTCCAATACATAATATACCAATGTAGCACAAGAAGGGCTGCTCAAATTGATTGAACTGGGTTTTCCTACAGAGCTGCTTTGTGTATAGTGGGAAATATTCTGTATCAAACAATCTACACGAACAGCAGCCACGGTGTGACTAATCTCAGCAATGCTAATACTGAATAATCTCAGGAAACTTGAACAGGAGGATCAATGTTCCACTCACTTCATATAAATGGCCTATATTATAAAACCCATCAGATAAAGGTTAGATATTGCTACATTTAGAGCCTAGCATGTATGACACAGGTGGGGTGTAGCAAACACAAACCTTGATCTCACAGGCAAGTAACCTTAGATCCAAGTGACTAAAGCCATCAATAGAAATCTCAGCCACCTTAAAAGAAATTAAAAAAAAAATTAAAATGCCTCCTTTTGTTTCATAATATTCCTTAAACAGTGATCTCCATATAAATTTTTCCATTCTGAACTTTTTGTGTCCAACCCTTTAAAACAGTAAGTCAGTCACCTGGACCAACTGCAGAAGGACAAAGTATTTGAAGATTCCAGGGTGAAGGAAGATTGTCAACATTAGCCCACAGAGAAAATAAAAATCCTAGAAATAGTGCCTGGGGGAATACGAAATTGGAACTTCTGCTAGGAAAAGCTTTCAGCTGAAGAGAGCTTATTCGAGCTTTCACTCATGGTGTGGAATAAAGGGTTTGCACAATTTCCTTTTCCAGGTCCTATAAGGCCAGAGCTGGTGGTTTTGATGCACCTTAGCTCAGGCAGGAGGGAAGAAGAGCTCCAAGGATTTGCTTCCCTGAGGGAGGTGGTGTTTGGCACAGTGGGAGAACAGAGCAAGGAGTAGTGACCTGAAGAACATGAGTTCAGCTCCCAGCCACCACGGCATTTTTATTGTGCTGTTCTCACTTGTGCTGCCTCTACTGTTTGAGCAGTTAGTGATAGATAATTTCTGTTCAGGGAGATCAGATGTTAAGAAGGTCGTTTCTTTGGGGGGATTGTTTGGATGTTTTGTTTGTTTCCGTTTTCTTTTTCCCTTTGCTCTTTCAGTTCAAAAAGCTAACTGCCAAATAATGCTAATTCCTCGTCTGTTCTGACTCTGGGCTGTCTTTTTGTACTGGCTTCTCCCAATAGCTGTGCCAAGGCAGTGCTGCAGTAGGGCCTGTTTTTACTCTGTTTTTGCCCCTTTTGCTAAAAATCATACTGATAGAACTTTCTGATTTAGACCTGTGTTGTCTCAAAGAAAGAGGGAATTATTTATAATCAGAGGGGACCAGGTTTTCATCAGTGTGGATTGATACATGTTTTAGAGCATTCACTTTTCAGGTGTCCAGAATACAATCTGCTTGATCCTCTGTGGATTGTAAATTTCTAGAGTCGGGCTACTTTTTTCTTTTTGTGTGCTGAGGAAAGCTTTATGATCACTATTACATTATCTTGTCTGTAGTACTGTGAAACTGGGGCCCTTCTTCCTATCAGGAAGCCTTTTCTTTACTTCCATACCAATAAAGTGTTTCTAAGACCAGGGTTCATTCCTAATAAGCAATTTGAGAATTGCACCTGAACTAAGAAATATTTTTCCCCTCTGTGTGCCCTAAGCTTCAGAATATCAAGGAGCCTACACGCTTTGAATCTAAGACAGAGCTTACAATCTAACAGCTTTTTTATCACCTTCCATCAAGCAAAAAAGCCTCCAGGTGGATTAAGCTGTGTGTATAAGAAGCTTACAAGGTAGCAGGTGTCAAGTCCCAGTAAAGGTCATTCCATTAGGGCTATTCTCTTCTCAGACATAGGTTTCCTTGTGGACTTTTGTAAAACTGCCACTGAGACATTGGTGCACTGCTTTACAGAGCAGGGATGTTGAGCAAAATGCTGAAGCGTGCACAGCATATTTGCCCAGGGATTTTAGGCTGAAGTCTAGCTTTAAGAGTGTGGCCCAGATAAAATACAGTGGCACTGCTAGAGACTGGAAGCAGGGGAGGAAAAATACCTTCCCATGTTTCTGATCCAGCCATCCAAAAAGGTACAGATTAGGTGGACAGGGTGTCAACAGTATACTGTAGAAGAAGTCATAAGTTGTTAAAAAGAATTAAAAATCAAAATCCTAATTGTATTATGACTGAGAGCCTGGAATGAGCTTGAAAAATACTTGATGCATCTCAGTGTCTGTTGTTACTAGATCAAAGGAGAAAGACTTGCTGTAAAAATGAGTAAAAATCATGTGACAACTCATGCTGCCAGACATTTCAAGGCATGAGCAGACAGCATTCAGTCAGCACTCTTGGATCATATTTCTGATTGTATCTTCACAAAAACAAGGATCAGAAACAGAATTTCCTTTTCTTCTTTTTTCTTTTTTTTTTCCCTTCAGTGAGAATGATGTAACATGAGGAGCTCCAGCCATACATGTACACCTTTCTTGCCCAGACTGCCCTGTGTAGCTTTGCCCCCAGCTGTAGGCTTACGGGGGTGAGCAGGAGGTGAAGGGTGGAAGAGGCCAGCACAGCACGATGATACTTTTCAGCATTTGATAAAGCTGCTCTAAGTGATATCTCGGGGAGGAACAGTTTGAAAAGCTTAGTCAAACTTGTGCTATTTCAAAACACGCCATATGAGATCTTGCATGCCTTTTTAAAAATTAAAGCTGAAGATGTGACTTGCAGCAGACAACCATCCTTCTGATGAAAGCTGAACTAATCTTATAGGAACCAAACTATACTGCAGGAAAGAAATGGTGAGAAATCTAATCAGATAAGCACAAACAACAATGAATTCAAAGCCTCAGTGTATCTGTGAAGGAGAAAACCTGCCAGACAGTTATGTTAAGGACATTGCAGAGAAGTCAAATGATTTTGCTGCTTCAATCTTCAAATATCTTGAGCAAATACTAGTTTTCAGCCAGTAAAGAAGAGCCATTTATTGATTGACTTGTCAATAGAAGAAATGTTACTACCAGATGGTAAATCATGATGATAAACCATCTGAAAATAAACACATAAGAGTTGAGAAGGACTTTAAAATAGAGGGGCTGAACCACTGGGAAGAAAGTGCTAAAGTAATCTATTATACCAGAAGACAAAGAGTATCACAGGCTCTTGGCATGTTTTCTACAGATTTAATATGGCTAGGAAAGAGTCACTTGAGAACTTATTAGGGTTTCTGAAAATTTTTCAACCAGCAAGGAGCTTTACTGCAAGTTTTGTAATGTTCTTTTCTGAAAGTGAGAAGCTCAGTGGTGTGAGTGTTAACAAGTTATTGAACATCAACTGATCCAACAGCAATTGCCTGTGTACATGCCCTTAGCCTGCAGCAACAGTGAGGAACTTTGGTTTGCCTATATCCTCTTCACAGAAACAGTGCAACTCTGCTTGTTTTTGTAGAATGGTATAAAAAAGATGAGTTAAGCATTCCTGTTTACTGTTCCACAAAAACAGGAGTCAAAAGTTATTTCAGAAAAATAAAGGAGAGACAGTTGAAATGGGTTAAGAGAGTCACTTTGTAGGCAGTGGATAAATAACCTGGTGGAAATTGGTCGTATGAATCCTCACAGGTTTCATTTCTAGGTCAAGTGTACACATCTCTGTGTAAAATGAAGGCTTGCACATTCACATTAGATGGAGATAAAAACAACCCTGAGGGCAAACAGACCTTTAGGCTTTTGAACATAAACTTGCTCTGAGTAACAGGGTAAGGAGGAAACTTAGGATGGTAATGAAGTGGGCCCTACCCGCTCACTGGAGGACTTCCTTTGCTTAACTGGTGTAGATTTTTATATTGGCTCCCTAACAGAGGGGTCTGTCCAACACGACAATTCCCGTGCTTTTCCCTTGTGTGATATAATGACTATCAGTTGAATCACACATTAGATCATGGCACCACGGTGGACTTTTGCTTGCAGTTACTGAACTTGGCATTTCAGCAGCTCCACTGGCTCCTATTCTTGCTGAATTTTGAAGTCCCAGTTGATTTGGTGATGCAATTGTTCATGTTGCTTATAAACATACTCTTCATGTTGATCCTGCTTGGCAAATGGTAGTAAGCTTGTGAGATTTGAAGGCTGGCTTGAAAACTGTGAACTCTGAAGATCTTTTGCCTTTTTTTCACTTTAAATATTTAATCTTCCAGCTTGGAATTATTCATTGGATTAACATGTGAGCTGCTCCCATTGGAAAGAGACTGGCTGTGAGGACTTGCCCTGTATTTCTTCTTGAAAGAAGGATGTTGATGTCAGGAGCCACTGCTCTTGTAGCACGGCTGGCTTTGAGAGAGTGTTTTCTCCAGAGAGAGACTCTTTGGTTGGGAGCAGCTGCCGCTGGCAAGGCTGACTGGAAGAGATCTTGTCCCCCATGGTTTGGGCTGAGTGGAGACCCTGTTGCAGGGAAGTGCTGCTGCTGGAGCAGAGCCAGAGCAGAGTGAGTGAGCATGGGAGACTCTTAGCAGGAACTGCTTCTCTCACAAAGAGCCTGCCCGTCTCCGGTGTCCTTAACCAAGCACGGCTCCAGGGGCGGTGGGCTCCCAGTGCCGGTGGCATGTCTCTGGGGATGGATCTAATTGCTGGCATTGCAATAAAGGCTTTGTGTGGCTTTGTGCATGTCAAGAGTTTGTTTACGTTGTCTAACGATGATTTGTATCACACTTAGAGCATGTTTGATTTAGTTCAGCCGCTGTTATCATGTTTAATATTTTAGTGTGTGTTCAATAAACACAATGAAACCTGCACAACTCTCCACCTCTATTAGGCATCCCCTGTCTTGGGGAACAACTTTAAGAGATCCCTCAGGTTTCTCCTGCAGTTTTGTCTGACCTTTAGTAAAAGACGCCCTCAGCCAGGCTACTGAGCTTTGCTGCTCCCTTGGGTGAACTGCCTAAGACAGGTTTCAGTCTGTTTCACTAATAATAATTTGGTTTTTGTCTGTATGAATGTGTGTTGGTTGTGCATGGTCTGGCTGTTTTTTTCTTTTTTCACTTCTGTTCTGGAGTTGGTTTTTACTCGGGTGATCCTGTTCTATTTTGCATTGCTTTACTCATAAGTAACAATATATTTAGATTATTTTCTTTCACTGATTTCTTTTAAGGGAAATAATATATCTTTTGCACAAGATGGCATTAGCTTATGCACATGCAAAAATGTATACACATACACATTTTCTTTAGCATTTTTGGTGCCACTGTTAATTATTTCACCTCCTTTTTCTATTTTTTGCCATTTTAGATTTCAGAGAATGTTTCATATTGTTGTGGATGGTACATGTCTGGGACTTACTCATGATTTAACTTGTAGCACAACTAATTCCTTTGGTGTTTAAAAATAAAAAAGCAGTACTTAGAAATTCAAGCTTGGATTTTATGCTGCTAGCCACTCTATCTATGAACAGTAAAAGAAAATACTTTCCTGGTATGGGCTACAAGTTATCTGCACAGAAGGAAGCTAATGTGATAGGAATTATTAGATAGGAAGGGAATTAATTAGATAGGAATTAGATAGGAAGGGATAATTAGATAGGAAGGGAAACCAAAGAACATGAAGCTACCAATTCACAGCTGATTTTAGGCTTTTGTTTAACAATGCTGATGTAGAGACACTGATGTACCTGTATAAGGCTCTGGAGGGTGCATCAGCTTAAATAAGGTGCTGCACCCTGTGTCAGAGAGCTCTAGGCTGCAGCTGAAGTGGAATTCAGACTGCCTGTCACCTCCTGGGAGCATTGCTGAGATTTGGAATTGGAGCAGAGTATTTCAGGGTACCACACTGAACATCTGGCTCTTAACTGTAAGACTATGCTCACTTCTTTTTCTTTTTTGTCTTTTCTTCTTTTGTAGAATTGACCTGGATCTCCATCATGTTTAATTTTGTTTTTAATTTACCCTTGATACCTGTTCTAGCCAGCTCAGCCTTTGTTGGTTAGAAGGCATCAGTCTTGTTCTGTCAATGCAAACTAAACAGAAATTTTTTTTCCCCACTCTTTTTCTCTGTTCATGTATTTATTTGATGATGTTGAAAAAAGTGCAGCAGAAAACAAATTGTCAACTACTTCACAATCTCTCTTTCAGTTGGGTTTAATTAAGGGATTATTCAAGAGGCAGGGAAAATGTATGTTTATCATGGTGGTTGTTCTAATTCATAATAATCTATTCTTAAAGAATCACAGAATGGTTTGGGTTGGAAAGGACCTTAAATATCCTGTAGTTCTGACTGCCCTGCCGTGGGCAGGGACACCTTCCACTAGACAAGGTTTCTCAAAGTCTGATCCAGCCTGGCTTTGAACACTTCCAGGCTTGGGGCAACCACAACCTTTCTGGGCAATCAGTGACAGTTCTCACCACCCCCACAGTATAGAATTTCTTCCAAATATCTACTCTAACCCTATTTGTTCAGTTTAAAGCCATTCCTCCTTGTCCTGTCACTCCATGCCCTTGTCAAAAGTCCTTCACCAGCATTCTTGGACCCCATTTAGGTACTAGGAGGCCACAATGAGGTCTCCTTGTAACCTTCTCTTCTCCAGGGTGAGCAACCACAGCTCTCCCAGTTGTCTTCACAGCAGAGGTGCTCCATCCTTCTAATCACCTTTGTGACCCTTCTCTGGGCTCCCTCCAGTAGGTCCACATCCTTCTTATATTGGGGCCTGCAGATCTGGACCCCAGGCTGGGTATCACAAGAGCAGAATCACCTCCCTCGAACTGCTGCCCACACTGCTTTTGATGCAGCGCAAGATACAGTGCTCTGGTAACCAAACCTTGGGGATTTTGATAACTCCAGAAATATAGGCATTGTTGTAGCAGTCTACAAATGTTCTTGAGCATCTAATGCTAGCTATGCATTTTAGTTTTTTTTTAAAAGAAAGAGCAAAAAACCTCTGGCAATAACTGCTCTGAGACACATTATAGCCACAAGTGTGTTTTGTGCCAGCAAAGAAGGAAGTCAGGAGAGAATCTGAGCAGTGAAGCAGCCTTTCTGGTTTTGCTTTGTCTGCAGAGGCTCTGCACAGCCACTTACCTGGTCCTCCCAATGGCAGGAAAAAAATGGGGCACAGGAAGGGGGAATTGACTGTGATGTGCATATATACATATGAACATGCAGGTATTTCCACATGAATAAAACTGTGGTGCTTACTAGAGCTGCATGTATTGTCCCAGGCTAGATTAAAAATGAGTTTGCATATATTTTCTGTCAGGATCATTTCATTTTTAAAAAAAGGGCTTGAACATAAGAACAATACAGAAAATAAATCCAATCCCCAAGCTTCGTGCCCTCTTTTTTTTCTCCCACTGAAACACAGTGAATCTCACCTGTAAATTTATAATCAAGGACAGGTCTTGTTAGCTCACTGGAGCTAGAGGTACAGAACCATTGTATCATTAATATTTGCCTTCAATGTGTCATCTTGTGGTACCCAAATAAAAGAATGAGCTTCATGTACGTCTTTGAAGGTCTTGCTGTTCACTACATAAAACGATAAAATTTACTCAGAGATTTCATCTATTTAATAAACAAGAAACAAGCAAAAGATATTTCTGTTTAACAAACAACCACTGTCCAGACTTGAGAGTAAGGCTGGTCTTGAATGCATTCAAGGTTCAGGCAATACCTTCTGCACATCTGTAATCCCAGTGCACAACAGGCTGCATAAATTATTCGTGTTTAGCAAGAATGGTATGTGCAAAGAGGCTGTGTCTTGGGTCAGAGGTATGTGCATCATTTCGCATCCTTTACTACTTCCTCAGTGCCAGCTGGGACATAGATTATTTGGACGTAATTTTAATCCAAATTTTATATATTTATATTTATATTTATATTTATATTTATATTTATATTTATATTTATGTTTTTACATGTCAACACACACGTACACGTAAGTTACTTGGCTTAAGATTTTCCAAAGCCAACCATGAGGTTGGAGCCTAAATGAACCAACTTTTAAAAGACCTGATTTTTCAGGGCATGCTGTACATCTCACGACCCTCATTCTAGATGGCTGAAGTTCATCAGCTCAATGCTATTGTTTTCTTTTGATAGTAGGACTCTGAATCCCACAAAAAAACTATGTTTTCTTCATAGAAATGAGGATCCAACTAAGTGTTTTGTCATGGTTGGTGACACTGATAAGAAGAAACCTTGCAAAACATAATACACTATCAAAATTTACCTTTCTTTTTCCCCCCCTCTAACACATGTTAAATTAGCCAATAAGCCTTGAAGCTGTGCGTACCTGATGATTAATTTATGTTATTTTGTGGGTGATTTTTTTTTTTTTTAAAAAAAAAGGTTTTATCATGCTAGATTTACAGCATTGCAGAGTTTCACAATGTTGCAATGCTGTCTTCAATTCAGCCGCTTCATATTGAAATTTCACACACAATAATTGGCTGACCTTCACAGCTATGGCAGAAACTAATTAAAGCTGTAAGGCTTTGCTAGCTATGCTTTTGTGTGAAATGTGAAGTTTGGTGATAATGAAATATGGGGTGCAGATGCTATTGTCTCAGATAGTCTGTGTCCTTGGTTCACACTAATGAAGAACAGCAGTTATTAAACAAAACGCATTTTCAAGCGTTAATTATTTGTGTTTTGATAGACTAAATGTCCCAGCAGCAGCTCCTTCTTCTTCACTTCTTCAAAAAGTCATTTCATGTAATTTTACAAGCAAATGGGAGAGTCCTAAGGATGCTGGATGAGACTTTTACTGCATTCGGATGTTTGGTTTTAGACTCATTCTGTGGTGCATTGTACAAGAAACTGCACCACAAATAAAAGACTGTTTTAAATGGGATGATGTTAAAGTTTGGGGATTTCACTCCTCTAGACAGAATCTGAATAACACAATCGTTATTCCGGTTGTTAGATTCATAAAGAAGACAGAGAGGGGTATATGCAGTGGGCTTTTATGGGAGGATGGAAAAGGGCTACATCCTGCAGTCCCTCTTTCTTACCCCTTTAAATATGTCCTCTGTGATCTCACTTGCTTCAGCACAAGCAGAAGTTGATTTTTAATTATGGTTGATTGGCAAAGCTGCTTAGGTGTCCTCTCATTCCCTAGAATGACTGTTGGGAGAATTCTGGGAAAAAATTTTTGGTTTTCCCCACTGAGTTGAAATGTGGACTGTGTTTATGTACCTGTATCTTTCAGTTATGTTTGTGTGCTTAGTCCCAGAGTTTGATAAATTTGGAACAGCATTGACTATAATGGTTACCACCATGATCTGCGTCTTCCAGTCTCCTCCATTGATTTCTGTTCTTTCTTTTTTCCCCTGTACCTCCTGTCAGTCCTTCCCTGTGTCATTCCCCGCAATGCTATGGAGTTTCATGAATAGCCAATTCTCCTTTCATCTGCTAAGGTGATCTGTTTAATGTCAACATGGTGTGATGCTGTTCCACTTGCGGGTTCTCTCTGCTCAGCTGGAGGAACGACTTCACACTTCTTGGGGATATCCAGCTAGGCCAGCTGCACATGTACACTTTACAGTTGGTTCACCTTTTGGAGGGTGTTAGGTGGGTGCTTGTGGTGCTGTGCTTTGTTTTGTTTTTTCTCTCCTCCAGCCTGTGATGCTCTAAAGCTTCCATGCCCACTGCAAGCAGCAGTGCTGTGTCTATCAAGCTGAAGTGGAGTATGTGCAGTCTGAGATGACAGATGCCACCAGCGACATGTGCATGTGGCAAAGTGTGCAGCAGTCATGGATGCTGGGGGTTCACACACACATCTTGTATTAGTGGGATGCTAAAGGCATGGAAGCAATGAAAATCTGCCGTTAGAAATCATGACCTTCCCCTTACTGAAGCGACTGCTTTGGGTTTAAAAAACAGCAATTAAAAAGACTTCTGTGATAATTCCTATGGAATTTCTTAGAACTGGATGACGACTCCTGTGCCCATCCCGGCCTGGTCATTGAGCAGCAGAGGTCTCCATTAGAGTGGTGTTTTGCAGGGATAAATTTTATAAATATTTGCTGGTTTGCTTCAATATTGTTGCTGTTCCCATGTTCTTAACATCTGAAATATCAACTCTTCAGCAATGAAATATATACAGCGTTATTAGGAGATGAAACTGTTGTTGGGGAGATACCATTACATTTTTGTCCATTCTTGGAAATACAGTATTTTCCTGCCTGGCAGCCATGATCATCTAGAATAATTCTTTACAGAAACAATTATTTCAGAGGATTCTTTTGTAGAAGTATTTCATTGTGGGTTTGTAGATAATGGTGTGAGAAAATAGGATATGTATGTGCTGTGTACTTATGCATCTTGAATATATACTGTTGCCTGTACCTCAAAAATGGAGAAGGAAAACTGAGACAGACTTAGCGACTTCTTATCCCTCCTCATGTGACTGATATCCAAGAGTTGCTTCATTTGATGTTTTTTTGAGTAAGTCCCTCTGAGGATCTTAGGACTTTAAATACCTAAATATTTTCAGATCAATAGCACGCTTCTTCAACTGGGAATTTTGCATTCTCCAAACAAGCCAAACAGCAGCTTGTTCAGGATTGTCAGTGATGGTGTCGACTAGATTTCCCTGCCCCTGGAGTACTCCTCTTGAAGTTAGTGCCAGAGGGAGTCCAGAAATGGTATCACATCAGTTCAAATCTAGGTGGATGTGGCCAGCTTGGCTCCCAAAGGTAAAGCCTTGTCTTGAATGTGGGTTTGGGCTGTCTTTTTCATCAGACAGGGTTTTCTGTATCCAGGCATCATCCAAAGGCTGCCTTGTAGAGCAGCTCTGGATGCAGAGGACATGTGCTCCTCCAGCCCAGCTTTGACCCCAGTGCCTGCCCTTCCAATATCACTGTTGGTCACAGAGGTCTTCACATGTCTTGACTTGTGTATATTCATGTAGCCCCCTATATGAGCATTTAACATATTATATACATACATGCATGAAAAACAGAGGTACTGTCAGCAGCTGCTGGCTGTAATTAAGAGTGCCAGGTAAAGGAGCAATATATACTACTATGAAAATGCTGTTACTATAAAACTGGTTTTCCGAGCTTTTTCACTGCGTCTGTTCCAGATTTTGATGGCATCCTGGCTGTAGCGAGTTGCTCTTTGAACGTATAGCACATATATGGAAAAGTACAAAGCTGTGGATAGGGGGGTATGCATGTGTGTGTTTGGGCACACATGCACGCAAATTACACAACAAGGCAGTTTCCTGTTAGTTTCACTTTACAGCTTCTGATGTTTACTGTGACAAATTTCAGTAAGAGGGGATTTTGTATGCTGATTTATTTGTGAGGCCAGCTGTATGACATTCATATATTGAATATTTTTGAGTGACCTGCTTTTTGTGACTTTTGAAAGAAAATCTGGCCTGGAAGGGTGAAATTAAATGAGCAAGTCGTCTCTTGCACTTAAAATATATTTGAAATTACCAAAAGCTTTAGTTTTCACGGAGTGATATTAAAACTATAGCAGGAAGATGAAATTCAGCATTCCTTATGCAATCTGACAAACACATGGAACACAATTGCTTGTAGTAGTGGTGTTTACAAGGTGTAAAGATGTCAGTGTGCAGGGTAGAGAGGTGAGGTTTTACAGCTCAGTGAAAAGGATATTCCCTATGATATAAATATTTTAGCAAGCAGGACTGTAATAAAGTAAAACTAATGAAAGAGCAACAAACAACTAATCTTCTAATCCTGGAGAATAAATGAGTTTTTAAAAAAAGCCAAAACCTAAACCCTGGAACTATAAAGAAATTATTTCCAATAGTTTGGCAAACACAGTACTTTACTTGTCTTTCTGTCAGTATATATAAATTTATGTGTACAAAAGTGTTATATAAAGGTTTTTTCTTTGTCGTTAACAAAGCGAAATGAGAAGCAATGTCTACGTAGGTGCTTCTGACGATGCAAATTTCAGCTCCTTAAAATAATTCCCTGATTCCTTCAATTGATGATGTGTCAGCTCATATCACAGCTATGGCAGAGTCCGAACATGGGGCTGAAATTTGCTGATTGCCTCTGTTATTTGAACTTTTTTGAGTACTTGATCTCTAAGACTCACAGCTTCTCTTTCTTCAAGAGTTTTGACAGCTCCAGGGGTAAAGAGTAGTATCTTCAGAAAGCTCTATTGTGAAGTTTAGTAATTGACACCAATAACATAACAATATTAAATCATCCTCCTTTTTTTTTATAATGGATAAGGCAGTCTGCTTGTAAATACGTTAAAAGATAGTGTGTAGGTGGAAGAAGAGTTATGCTACGATTTTAAGAGCTAATAAATCTTTATTTAAGCAAGGGACCGCTAAAATTTAATTAGGCATATAAAATCAGAGATCATTCTAAGGGTAAAAATATGCCAATTCTCGCAAGAAAAGACATCTGCTTTATGGAAAAAGAGTAAGTTGAAGTGTACTCCTCTGTTACTATGTCAATAGAAGAGCAGGTTGCAGGAGTCTAAGTTTAAAAAAGGAAGAAAAAAAGAAAAAAAAAAAGAATTCAGGCTGTGCACATGGATATTAAAAACGTGCTATCCAGTTAGTAATCTTGCCTGCTCTGCTTGGTAGTGTTATTGCCAACACAGCATCTCTCTAATTCCTGAAGGACAGCCCTTTGGAAATACCATCTCACCACACAGTTGCTGGTGCTCTGCAGCCAGGCCTCAGTACTTGGGTGAGCTGAAGCCTTTTTTTAGGATGAGCTACAATGCCTTAGAGAGGGGTGCTGCTCATGGAAACCTTTGTGCACATCATGAAATAAATTGTGAGTGGCATGAAAAGTCAGACTAAGTCATTTTGGAAGATGAAAATTGCATTGGACAACACATTGCTCTTGGCGGGTTTGCTCATGTGCCAGCCAGTGTGCTAGTAGGCATCAGGAAAAAAAGAAGAATTCCTGATTTTTACATGTGACATAAATTGTTCCTCTGGTGAGTGTGGTGCCACCATGGCAGTAAAAACAAAGTACCTTTTTCTGGCTCAGCATTACCAACATCTCTGAGATTTTATACCGATTAAAGGATCTCTTAAATTTACAAATCTGTGTGAAGTAAACACCTTCTCCAGATTGCATTTTTTAATGAGCTCTGTCACACTCGTGGAAGTTGTCCTGAGTTTTATGTCTGTCTGAGCTAAAAAGCCAGGCAGCACAGGCTGCTCCTCTGCTCTAGTATAACTGCGATGCGTAGCACCCTGAGCAGGGCTTGGTCACTGAACCGCAGATGTAGGTTATTATTATACAGATTGTTCATACACTTTGCTGTGAGTGTTGAAGAGTCTGTGGAGCGGCGATAGAGGCTGCTTTTGTATCACCTTGAATAAATGTCTCTTCACTTGGGTGTGCACGTTACCTGGCATGCTGTCACTGGGCAGAGCTTTGGACAGCGGAGCGCAGAGCTCACCCCAGGGGCTTTGCTTGCTTTCATAACATAATTATTAAATAACAAATACTGTTTCATTTTGCCCAACTAGGACACAGTCTTTGTTTGACCTTTCCTACTCTTCCTGTTTTACTAGCCTCTAATCCTTTTGGAATCTTTTCGAAGCCATCATGTGGTGCTTCATGGAGTGCAGGCACAGCTACGTCGTGTAACAAATTATGTGGGCAAATTGCTGAATCTATACTGAAGATTTTGAAGAGCAGCTTATACAAATATCTGTCAAAAATAACATGGTGCAGCTCATCCTGCTTTAAGGGCAGGACATACAATGTAAATGACCTTTTAATTAAGGTCACCCTTCTTTCTGTGTTTATTTGATTATGCTAAAACTATCTGAGAACAAATTCTTATCTTAACATAATATGTTTTAAGGCTGTGCTTTGCCAAGTGGGAGGTACCAGAATGACACAGTACATGTTATCTAAAATGCTGCCTTCTCATCAAGGCTTATGTTTGTGTTGCTGCCCATTCATCTTTTTGTTTTCTCTGAGAACATGACACAAGCCAGCAGAGCTCATTCTGTGGGGCAGACCCTTTTAAATGCCACGCACCGTGTGCTCTAGGCAAGGGTAGTCACAACTTGGCTAAGGAAGGTGTCTCTCATGTCTCAGTTTTCAACATTAATTTGTTCTGGCAAGAGTGCCATATGTACACTGAGTTACTCACATTCATATAAGAAACTGAACTTGTGATAGGATCTAAATGCTTTTGATTTGACTTGAACGTACATATTCTGGGATTTGCCTTCTCTCGGACTAAAAGAAACAACAATTTCATATACCCAACGCTTCCACTTTTTTGAAAAATGAAGGAATGTTATTAGTAACACTTGTGCATGCAGCACAAAAGATACTGCACGTACAATACTGACGTGTATTCAGCTGTCTTGATTTCCTTTGTTTTGTAGGGTAGAGAAAGCTAGATTTTTTTGCTTACAATTTTGACAGTTAAGGTGTGGATATAATTCAGTTGGCAGGAGAAAAACTTTGGTCCTCTACTGAACTTACAATGCAATGTGAATAGACTCTTGTTGATGATGCAAGACCAAAGCAGATATTTTGAACTAAACATAGTGGACAAAGTGGGCCACCTTCTGCCTTCTCTTCTATCCGCATGATCCTGTAGTGGCCTGCTGGACAGATGGTTTGGTTATGACATGGTGAATTGCAAAGATTTTTCTTTCTCTAAAGTAATTGTTTGTACAAATCACAGACTTTGTATGCGTAAAATTCCAGCCAGATGTTAGAACCAGAAATGAATCATGTCGCCACAAGTCGTTGATTTTTCTGGGAACTGTGGTGATACCTATTGTGATTTGCAGTGGGACATATTAGTGAGAGCAGAGGAATAGCAGTGGCTTCCCTTGGAGCATATTCCTTATGTTTAGAGAAGTGATCTGCAACTGCTAATTTACCGATACTATAGCCTGGATCATTCACAGTGTTTGAACTGAAATCTCTTGGATCTAAAATGATTGAGACTACTGATTTATCCAAAGTAGACAGGTTTTGTATTAGCTACTCTCTCTCTTTCCTGATATCCCATATATTCCACGTCTTTCATATTCTTCTTCTGCTCATATCTACAGCTTATGCAGGAGTAATACCTGGAATTCTCCAGTTTCTCCCAAATTGCCTAGCCATTGCATTCTTCACTTATCACAAGGAAGGCTGCAAGAAAATGCATCTCACAGGTTTTTACACAGGCATGCCATACAAAGTTGTGCTGAGATTTCATCAGAGAATCTAGGTGGCTATGAATGTGAGTGGAGTGGCTAGGCAATGCCTGACAGATCCGAGAAGATTTTAGCACCTTCCAGAAAAAGATGTCTGCAAGAGAGATAGGACAGAAGCTGAGGAGAAATGCTACTAGCAGGCTAGCAGAAGGGTAACTAAGGTTAGAGATGACGTCAGCTAGAGTTTGTGTAGCACCAGGAAAGATCTGTGCAATTTGAGCCTATAAGAAAATGATAGTTAACCCCATGTGGAGTCTTGGAAACACAGGACTGGGCCATTAAAAGTCATCACAGAAAGCTGGCTAGTGCAGGGAAAGGTGGTGTTTGGGAGAGCTGGAAGAGGAATGCAGAGGTGAAAATGCAGAGCTATTGTGAAGAAGATGAGGGCATGCACTGGGACCAAAGGCTGGATGCAGTCCTAAGGAACGTTTAAGATAAACTATGACAAATGTGAGTGTTACTCAGCTTTGAGCTCTGGATGTGCATCCCAGTCTACTCCTGGCTTTCAGTTTGGATGAGATGATGGAACTCTCAGGAAAAGCTCAGGGGTGAGCTGTGGTGGCATCCCTGGGCGCACAGGAAGTTTCCTCCAGGACTGCCCACTTAGGAGGCAGGACGGGGTGGAGTGGGGATGCCCATCCCTTTCTTCCCTGTTCCTCAGTCTGGGGGAAACAGACATATCCTTCCACCCACTTTCCCTCTAGACACCTTGCTGAATGAGCCCCTTGCCCTGTTTCATTTTCCAGCAGTGTATGGCCAGTGCTAAACAACAGAGAGGAAGCTTGGGCTGGAGCTGTGTGGAAAACTTGTCAGAGTAGTGATGGGTTCTGGCTCTGTTTTTACATAAGTGCCTTCTGCTTTCAAATAAATTGTGAACAGATCCACAGCAGAGACAAAGCCATTTTGAGTAAAGCAAAGGCCTTCTGTCAATAGTGGCAGTTGAAGGATCGGATCCCTCTATTCCTTGTTGGCCTGTAGCTTTGAAATGCTATTTTTTTTGCACTTCAGTCCTTTCAGGAGTGAACCTTTGAAAAGGTTATGTGTCCTGAGAACAAACCAGAATCTAAATATAGGAGAAAAAAATAGATTAGTTGTCTAGATTTTGAGAACTATGGATTCTAACCCATCCCCTTTAGCTGACGGCTCCTGCTGACTAACAGACAGGCACAGTATCCTGTCTTACCCCTCCCTCCCTGAAGTCTGCTGCTGCCATTTCTCTTCTTGCAGAGGACAGCCAGCATAAAGGACAAAAGTTTAGAGGAGAGATGTGACTCTAGTTCAGTAATATGATCCCTTTACAACTCTGTTTCATGAAAACTTCTTCCCTTTTCCTGTGGTAACACAAGGGAAATATTTGTTTGTTACACATGCTTTATTTAGATAAAGGAACAAGGGGGACACTGTCTTACCAGCATTTAGAAATCAAAGAGGTTAGAGACTAATTCAGCCTATTATTAATCTGTTGTTAAATAGAATTCTGCTCTTTATGTGACACTAATAAATGTTTGAAAGGATATTTGCCTTTTTTTTTTACCCTTCTGCTATGCAGAAACAGTAACTGGCTAAGCAAGAGCCCTAAGCCAGCACATGCAGCCTCTGTTAATATGGCTCAAATAACAATTTCTTTTCTGCCTTGTTCACAAAAATAAACAGAATGAAAAAGAAAAATAAAAAGTGTCAGTAACAACATCTTGCAACTTGGAAAAAAGGATTTGAATTACTAGTAAACTTAACCCCATTGCACACTACCCCAACCCCTGCTCCAAAATCCAATTTAATTTCACGTGTTTCTGGCTTTAGTTGCATACAGCTGTGTTATAGCGTAAAACAACTAATCTTTTTCTTTTCACTTTTCTGGTTTTTAATATATTTTTGGTTTACAGGAACTATTAGTTGTTTGAACACATCTTGCAGCACATTTTCCTACTTTAATTTATCCACAAAATACATAAATAAGGGTTTTGTACTGGGAATTTCTGCTCTGAATTGTATTTGAGGAATGCTTTTAAAGCAAAAGGAAGAAAATGTTTAAGCTGTACTCATCCAACTTACGCAGAATTAGAAAGGAAATTTGCTGCCTTAGAGTTTTATACTTACTGGGAAAATATTTGGTTTTCTGGGTAATTGTGTCAGAGGCTCATTTGCTTCTTGGGTGTATCACTGCTTTCCTCAAATCTGTTCCAATTTAGAATTTGGGGGAAATCTATGATAAATCCACGCATAATATAAAAAAAAAGAGACTTGCGGTACAATAACCAGCTATGCCTGTAATCTCAGCTGACCAGGCTGTGTCATTTTTCAGCACTGAGCAGGAGCAAAGCCTCGCAGCCTGCTTTGGTTTAGGAAGCTTACCCCAGCGATGAACTTGGTGTGTTTGGGGTGCTTTGCTGTCGCTGCCTGATTGCACAGAAGGGTCTGAGCCGTGGGAGCCCAGCAGGGGGTAGCCAAGCACTGGTAACGAAGGAGGCCTCCAACTATGAAGTATCCTTCTTTCTAAGGGCAGCGATAGCGGGCATGCACTCTCTAAACAGATTTTGCTTCCTCAAGGCTTGGGTTATTTACCCTGTTGGTGAGCGATGGTGCTCTGTTTGCTGGGAGAAGCCACAGTGCAGGAATTCACTGTGCAGAATAATGTGCTTTCTTTCTTTCCCCCCTCCCCTTTACCTCTGGAATGTTGAGAGTTTAGATTTTTCAGGTGAACATTCCCCAGCTAAATCCTTGGAAGGCAAACAGGAGAGGAAACTGTTTTGTCCTGATAAACTACTGTATTTTTGGAAGTGTTCACATTTCTTGGCATAGAATACATACTTTTTTCCTTTTTCTTTTTCTTTCTTTTTCCTTTTTTTTTTTTTTTTTTCAAAGCTGCTTGCCAAGCGTGTACATAATTTGCTATGCCTATGGAGTTGCATCACTAAGTGAGGAAGCTATGCTTTCCAAACTGAGACTGGCAGCTGGCAAACATAAAATATCTCAATGTTGGCAAAGTCCCACAAAAAAATTAGACACCTGGTTTTGAAAAATCCAAGGCTGGGTCTTCATTTAATATGAAGCAACTGATCTTGAGCCTGTGCTCACTTGTCACAACTGAGAACTTGGTTACACTGCTCCATTCTGCAGCTGAATCTGTCTGTGATGGAAACTGAAAGTGTGTGTTCTGCTATCAGCCTGGAAAAATGCTGGAGAATATTTCTCCATTTCTCTCCCATCCCCAACAAAATAATGGGACTTGGCTGCTTAGCTGACATACTGCAGATTGCAGGGATGGAGCGGCTTACATTTAAAAAGCAACTGCCCTTCGCTTGCATTGCACCCAGGCCTGCGGGCTTAGGTCGGGAGTCTGCCCTGCCAGGCTCTGTGTCAACCAGGCTGCTCGTAGGCGGTGTGGAGGCAGACTGTAGTCCCAGAAAAGGATTATTAGTGATCACTTAGATGCTTGTCTCAAGCTCTGCCTCACAAGACTTTGATGGCCTAGCCTTTGTTTCTGGTCTCTGCCCCTTGTCCTCCCTCCACTTTATTGGCAAAGTGCTGCCTGCATGACTTGTGTACTCTAGCAGTGGCTGGAGCTACTGAGGCTCTGGAGATTGGGTTGGTTCAAGTTTTGACTTGACAGACGGAGGGGGAAAAGGGTTTCAGCGTTCAGAGAAGGTGGAGGAAGCAGCAGCAGAGCTGGTGGGAGGTGCATGGTCTGCAGGAGCGTGAGGCCCCCAGGGAGAGGTCTCTGTCTCCTACTGCATCTCCATTTGCTCAGGGGAGAAATAGTAGGGAAAGGTACCCCCACTCTGCAGAGCTATTGTGCCCTGAAATGTCAGTGATTCCTTGTGCAAAAGTTTTGTGCTATGTCCATGTTTGGTGTCATTGTGATACATTCTTTTGTCATTATTATTGAGGAAGGTGAAAATGCTTATCGTCATTCCTCTCCTAAAATCAAGATGTTACTGCCTGCACAGTTTAGAAAGTAACATTCCCATCCTGTTATAGATGCATATAGTCTAAAATATATATATTATATAATTATTTTTTTTAAGGAGCCACTTATGAAGGGAAGGAATGATGCTGGATACCTGTTTAAGTGGATGTTTATATAAAAGCCACTCAGTTTCCTGTAGCCCATACTTACCTTGCTGCTACCTATGCCAGGCTGCTTCTGTGTTGTTTCCTTTGTTCTGTTTTCCTCAGTGCAATGAACCCTTACGTTATGAGTTTCTGCTGTAGTTTTAACCTCTAATATGCAACCATTACAGCTTATCTCGTCTCCTAAATTACTCTAAAATCCAATTATAAAATCCTCTTTCCCTCAATAGCACACAACTTGCCACATTACTGAAATGCTGGGTAGCTCTTTTGTTTTTTCTAAATTAATAATAACTACCATTTTCCGTCTGCTCTTAGTATAGAAGTCTTTTATATCACTGTGCTGCTTTCCCATAATACATATTATGGTTCTTTTTATATGCTAGTTATGTTTGGAAAAAACAAGAAAGATTTTGAAAAGATGTGCCAGTCAACTTCTGTGTATCAAAATATAACAATGAAAATCCTTAGAGGAAACTTAGCAGAAAATTCCCAATAGTAATGTATCCTGCCAGATGAAAATGGCAATTCATCACTTGGTGGACCATTTTTTTGGGCAGGAACAGTTGTTATTTCAAGCTTGTTTCTAATGATTTCAAAATAAGGGTCCTGAGGTAATGTGTCAAAAGAAATGCAACAGGACAAGTGAAAAGCTCGATATTCAAAGTATTCAAAAAGGTTAGGGTCTTACCAATATGGTTTCCAAATTTCTAGTTGGCTTTGTCTTGTTTTTTAAAAAAACAGATTATAAAAACAGACATGATTTATTTTGGAAGTTTATTAAATACATATCCTGAATTCCCAGGTTTTCCTTTTTTCAAAATGCCGCAGTTTCCATATTAATAGTCCAGACATTGATTGTGTCCTGACACTAAATCTTTTGCTCTTAGAATATTAACTATGTTGATAAAACCACTAGCCTGTTTTTAATAAACTCACCAGTACCGTAAGCATTTTCTGAACCCCAGTGTGGAGATGTAGTGATAAAAGGGATGCAGTGGGAATAAAGATGCGCCGTGAGAGCTTGAGTGAGATTTTCCAGAAGGGCTTGCTAATGGCAAATAATATATTCACTTGGTCACATACAAATGTAGAAATATATGTTCCCTTACACACTCTGTCCAGTGTTGTCTAGTAATTAGTCAAGTGCAATAAATTAATCAAGGAAGGAGTCCACACCAATGTAAGAAGGCTTACCAAGGGAAGAGTTGTTTTTACAGATCCCATGCTGAAAGTTATGTCCCCTGGTATTAAATGGATTTTTGCAAGTTTACAATGCAAGCTGTAAGATCCCAGACAGCCACAACTGTGTGTGCTGTGGGAGCCCAGTACACCATCCCCATGTGAACTTCTTTTTGCCTTTTCATAGGAATTACATATGTAAGGATCAGACTGTTGACTGTTTTCTGATAGTTCTCACATTGTATTTAATTAGACCTTAGCACTAAAAAAAAGCCTCAAAGTCTGATTTCTGCTTAGCTTGTCCATCAGTGAATGGCAAAACTCCAACTAGCTCCAGCAGGTTTTGTGACCCCAGCCCAGCTCCCTTTGGGTGAATGTTATGCACAGCCCCATCTTCTTTCCCGAGAGTTGAATGAAAACATTTTGATGTTCAGATTCTGGGCTAGTATATTCTAGTTTGGTGTGCTACAGTTCTCATGTATTGGTGCTTTGAGGTTATGCAGGGGTTTTTTGTTTCCTTTTTTTAAAATTGTACCTGCTTCTTAAGTGATTGCTTCTTTGAGCTTGGGAAATATTTCACTTAATTTGCTTTAGGTCATGATAAATAAACCTGTATCAGCACAGAGGTGGAAGTCTTTGAAAATATATTTATATTTTAAATTGAAGTCCAGGGTAACATTTAGATGAATAATTATTTACTGTTTTGTTAAATGTTGACGTATATGACAGCAATCATGCATTAGTACAAGTGCTTTTCTGTTTTGAATGTCTCATTAGTTGCTTTGTAGGGCTGTACTGGTTTTTTAAGATTCAGATTCAAAATCTCTTCTGATTTCTGCTGTTGGGTTTTTGGCAGTGGGCCAGCTCCAGATATGCATAATATTTCACTGTTAGACCTTGCAAACAGAATATCCTGCTGTGCTAAAGAAAACACTGTGTTTCTTACCACATGAAAATAATCCATCACTTTTCAATCAGCACACATGTATACGCTGGTGTGCGCGCGCACGCACACACACACACACAAAACCTTCTACCTGCTTTTCCCATCAGACTCCAGAAAAAATTAATGACTATGATGTGAAGGGTGGACTCTTTGTACATGATCCATTAAAGTACAAACTAATCAAAATATATCTAGCATCTGATTTGCAAAGCAATGTGGAGTGAGAGGCAAGCTGAGGAAATAGACCATCTGAAGACCTCTCTGACCTTGTTCAAGGAGCAGTATCTTTTTGTTTGTTTAAATGTTGCATGGAAAGTGAGAGCACAAGTTTGAGGCAACCTAGAACATCCCTTTACACAGGTCACCACTACTATGTAGAATGCATTATATATAAAAAGGGAAAAAAGCATATGTATTGTACAACCCACAAAGTACACATTGCCTTGTTGAATGTGTGTAGTTGATCAGGAGAGATTTCCCTCCTTGGAAATTGCACAGGAGGAAGCTTATTCATGGTGGAGTACAGATAATCTGTGGGAAGAATAATGTGAGTTCTTTCAGTTTGTTATGCTGTGCTAGATATCACCGTGAATTTGTGACTCTCCTTCTGTGCCACTGAAATCTGGCTGTTTACCAAGGACAGTGATATCTGAACAGTTTCTCATTTCAAGAACAGCAGTTAAACCAAAGAATAATTTAGCTACCACACTTCTCTGTACTGCGTACCCCATGTTTTCTTTAATTTGTCCTTTGTTTACAGGCAGACAACATAACACATACCAGTACACAAGTGCTGAAACAGTAGTCAATGAAACTACAGATAACTGAGGTGTAGTAAAGTAATGTACTGTAATCCAACCAAGTATTTAAGCAGTATTTCACTTTACAATGAAGTTAGAACTCCAAGCAGGAGTTAAGTTGAAGGTTTTTCTCTGCTTGAATGTTCCCCTGTTCTTCTGAATCTAGGCACTGTAGTCTCTACAGCAAACTGAGAGAGGGACCACTAAGAAGCGTTTTGCATCACCTATCATGAATAAATTAAGAACCTGGAGGTGGGAGAAATGATGATGTATAACTTTGTGGAAACTGCCTCTCTTTCCTCTGCAATCCTCAATATTTTGCCACACGGCAGTGGGTTAAGAAATGTAAGAGGTGTAGCATGTAGCTTTTTATGCCTATTGGTAATGCATTAACAAAATGCACATGGACCATTCCGGTAGGTAAGATCATGGTATCTCAGGAGGATTCTTTTTCTCATTGTCTTTCAAAGTCTTAATATTTTTATCTGCTTGTGCCTTAGATCTAAATCCGAAGCAATTGGGTGTAGCAGCTGAAAGTGCAGCACTAGAAGTGTGCAATGGGCAAGGTTAAGAAGATGCACTGAGAACTGGGGAATCATCAAGGCTGGAGGAACCTGGCTTTTAAAATCCAAACATTCTTCAGTGCTGCCCTTTAAGCATTTTCAGTCATGCACTTTTAGACCATTGAATTTTGAACTTCTGGTCACCTCTTTCTTCCAGATGTGAAAACAAGAGCTTGTCAGTGGAAAAAGGAGTTCTCAACAGAACTGTCACAATGCAATTTGTGACATGAGTCAAAAATCAGAGGTCTACTCTGTTGCCATGATAATACTTGATTAAGATGACTTCCCAGGCTGTCAGTTCAGCAGTTTTGTTGCCAGTCACTTATTTTTTTACTTTCTTAATTATTTTTTTGTTCTTTATCTAGGTTTACGAGGTTGAAAATTGTTGCAATATATTCTGACATCTAAATAAAGCATATGAACGTTTGGTCAGCCTTTTCAGGATTGTTTTTTAAAACAAATTACTTTCCTTTGGAGTTCCACATCAGTCAACTCCCTTTCAGGTTTCTATTTTAAATGTGGAGTTATAAGAAAGAGAACATGGAGAGGGTAAAAAATGAAAAAAGGTCTAGTGGTTGGAGTAAGAAATATCTATTTTCAGGCTTGCTAACTCTTGTCTCACCTTAGCAAGGTAGTTACCCACTTTGTACTGATCATTTTACTCACATATGGGATATAAAAAATAATATGCTAATTTTGGTTGAAATAAACAAAAAATATGTTCTGTAGAAAAGACCAAAAATCTTTGCCAACATTTTTACTTGTGGAGAGACAAATATTTTTCATTAAACCAAGACTGTTTGTCTGACTTTTCAGAGATCCTTAAGAATCTAAGTGGAGTCAACTGAAGCTGTGGTAACTCCAAAAGTTGGGAATACGCTTGGTAGTGGTTTTCTGGTCTTAAATGTGAATGAAGTTTTGTGCGGTCTGCAATAGACTCACTTTCCATGAGTGAAGGGAACAGTTCACTATCCTCACATACACTATACATACACTGTGGAAACAGAATTAATCACAGATATAGTTCCATTTCAATTGGTCACTTTTTTGAAAGTTAGTTTTTCAGGTGCCTGCCACTTCAATGACTTCTCATCCCAATTACAGAAGCATTTGAGCTTCAGCATTGTATCTGAGCATTTGTAAGACACATGGAATGCCAGAAAATTTAATTTAATGAACTGCTTGTCCATGTGGAGTTATTTCATTATTATTTTTCACAGATGAATGTTTTCATTCAGCAGGAGCTGAAGAATGACATCAGACAATCCCATGAAGTCGTCTTTCAGAATGGCTTGCCTATTTTACCTCAAAACTTCTGACAGTGCAATTTTTTTATCCTGTTAACTCAAAGGCTCCATAAAGAAAAATGTAAGGGGGTATAATGCATCTAGCATGTAAAATACTGGTCAGCCTTGTCGTTTGTGGTAATTCCATGTACTACAGGGTAGAAAGCTCTGTCTAAACCGCTTTACTGTTAATCTCCTGCTGCTGTGAGAAAAGCTGGTTTCACCCTTAGGGATGAGTGTGGACCCTTTCTTTGGCTCACAGTCACCTCAGCGACAGCATCCAGAGGAGCTCTCCAAGCTTTTCCTTTGTCTGCTGGTTTGACAGGAGGGACTCTGAGGGCAGTGGGATGGAAAAGGAAATGAGAAGTAAGGTTGGGGGAAGGGATCTCTCGTTATTTACTCTAGGGGAGGGGTGGAAGAAATAATCTGAGTCTTCTGGCAGAAAGAGGCTGGAGGTCTTTGGTGACAAACAGGGGAAGAAGAAGATGCTGATAAAGCATGCTGAAGTAGAGAAAAGAGCAGTACATGTGGAGCCTGGTGATACCACCTTGGACCGCCAAGAAATAGCTGATTATGCATAAAGTGTAATACCAACAATTCCCAAATGACAGGCAGAGACAAAAATTAACCAACATTAAAGCAAAATTCAGGTTTGTCAAAACACTACCAAAAGTAAGAGAGGCAAACGCAGTCAGCTAGTTGTTCCAAACGCCTAAAAGTGCCAGATGGCATCGTATGGAGGAAGCATCCGTCAGCAAAATGATAGTGGTTTTTTGTTCTCCTGTATTGAGCGCAGCACCATTTTGCCAGGTATTTCCTATGTGTTTTATAGTCTTAGTCAAGAAGAAGAAAGCCGTCCTCAGTCGCCCTGCACAAAAACACTCAGAGCAGCAGCTCTTTTCTCTCTTTTCTTTTTCATAAGGAGACATTGTAACCAGAGGATTTCTGATTGGAAGAGGTTTTGTTACCAAGGAAGATGCGGATGAAAGGAAAGGAGATGAAGGAGGAGAAGGAAGGAGATGAAAAAGAAGAGTAATTGAAAAGGATGCCTGCAGCACAGTTCAGGATTAATGTTCCTCCTAGTTTATCTCATATTTCTTCCACAGATGATGTTCCAGCCATACATGTTTGTATGGTTGTAAAGAGCATAGAAGAACTCCTCAGAGTCTGCTAAATTCTTGCCATCACCCTTTCAGCACCGGGGATTCTTCACACATTTGCACCAGGGTAAAAGAGATTTGATGGATTGTCTGGTAGGAGGTGCTACCGATGCTGATCAACATGGGACAGGCCAGGCTACTCTTGTGCATTGTGTGATGGAATTGTGGGAGTGCAATTAAGGGAGTCTGCTGTGGTGAAGGTCTGATAAATCAGAAATGCTCTGATTATCAGCTCAGCTTCTTGGTGTACTTGGGGATATTCAAAATTATCTATTGTGCTGGTAATTGCTAACTGCTTATATTTTAGATGTTTGTGTTCGCAATGTTATTTACAGCCTTCAGTCCTGTAAGAAAAATTATTATAATTAACGAATGACAATGTGCAACTGTCGGTATGTTATTTTCAAAAGTTGTGCAGCTGACCTAGGGAATGAGCACAAGGTGTTGGCTTCAGTCAGAAGTCCCACTGGAGGTGAATGCCTAGCAGGAGACTGCTGTCCAAAGAATGACAGTAAATTATTAATTTTTAAGCTACTTGTATATTTATTTATTTATTTAGTCACGTATTGTGTAAGAGAAGCTGTATACGGGAAACAAGCTAATACAAATATGTTTTAAAATACTTTAATATTCAATACGTGGAATATTACCTGCAGAGCACTATATTCCTCTGAAAAGAGAGTTAATGTAACTTTTTTCATGATGTGATTCACCTGAATTCAGAGAGATATTCTGAAACTCTGTAACAGCAGAATAGGTCCTCCTCTCTGTCCCTTCTGGTACCTTTCACAGTGCTTTGTCCAGTTGTAAATGAAGCAATCAAGGAGAATATAATAATCTGTCTAGCTAGCATTTCCCCTGTTGTAATACATTTCCCTGTTAGGACTCTTCTTCACTCTCTATTTTCCTTGTTTAATTTCATCATATTTTCGTTGTAGTTTAGCTTAGCAGCCATCCGCTTACATTTTTTTTCGTCTATCCATCTTCATCTCTTGCTGTGACATCAGTCATTGTTTCTGGAGGAATCAAACTACTGAAATTCAGGGATTGAGCACTCCTCAGTCACAGAGCTGAAGGGAACGTACCTTGTTGTTCAGATCTAGAAAATATGTAAGAGAATCGAGGGATTATGTTGCACTTTCTAGACCTTCACCCAGAAAGATCTTACAGACGTTTCTTCTTCTGCACTGAAGGTCCCAAACTTCCTTCTTTCTGTGTTTCCTTTGGTTGCAATGCTGGGGATGTTATTTTCTCTCTGCCACAAAGGGTTTGGCTCTCTGTATCTTTTCTGTGTGAGATTTTAAAAGGTACTTTTCCCCTTCAGTTTTCCCTGATGTCTCCCCAGGAATAATTTGATGCAAGTTTATACCAATACTGACACGTTTTGTTTTTCAACCAACTTTGAATTTTTGCACTTTGTACATGAAAGCTGTTAAAACCTTGCCCGTTTAAAACAAAGCATAACCGAAATCATAGGTTCTTTGAATGTGAAATTTACTCATGTGTAGGGGATTGTCATAAGGCTGAACATTCACCAGAAATCTTGTGTCCTTTGATTTATTGTGAATCACTTCACATTTACAGTGGAAGTACAGATAAAATCATATCCATAACACTGTGATGACTGTAAGTGGTGCGCTTAGCTGCTTTTTAACAGGCAGTTGAATCAAATAATTTTAGAAATCCCATACCAAAAAATGTTACGTATTTTCCTTCCTGTCTTTCTCTCCATAACAGTGCACGTCTTGCTGGTTAGAGCAAACTGAGTGTGCTTAGTTTGGTCTGTTACTGTGTTAGCGACATTAATGTCTTATTTACTGAATTACATTTGTATTTGAGGCCTCCTTTATTTCCAAAGTTTTTTTGTCAAAGCCTTGAATACATTAGACATTTTCCTTTCTTTATCTATAAAGCATTTCACGATGTCCCGATCCAGTAGGAAATTTTCTTGTAAAATCTGGCAAGTGCTGCCACTACTCTGGGCTTTTGTTCCAGCAGTGCAGACTTTATCGTCAGAGTTATCACATCCCTTTTCTGTTCACCTGCTGTGTTTTTATGACTTAAAAATCACAGCACCTTGTTTATGATGTTTATTATAGAATAGGAATATACCAAAAATATTTTTTTCAATTATGACAATAAAATATTGAAGATTCTGCCTAGGATACGTGTTAAGTGGAAATGTAGGGAATGTAATTCCCCTTGAGGAACCAATGCAATTTGTTTAATAAATACAGGGAGTGTATTAATTACATTAATAAATTAAGAGAGTTGCTGGTTGATTATAGCTGGCTTCGTGTTTGAGTATTATTTGGTTGGGAAGCACAGGTGTTTATGTAATAGGAATTACTGTTATTCTTGATGTAAAAAAAAAATTATATCATACTTCATTATTTTTCCATTTTGAAAACATTCAAAGAGTTATCTAAGTTTTACAAATTTTAACTAAATTCTTTCCTCTTTTCCCAAACCACAATAACTGAATATTATGTGCAATGATACTGCACAAATATCCATACTGATTGCATTAGCTTTTCTTATTAGATATAATGGCCCGCTGTTTGCAAGTAGAACACTCACAATTACTTTATTTAATACATTATGCCCAACAGGGCAAATTCAGTGCAAGCCAGGCCATTTGGTATTTCCAGCTGGGCAGGATTTGGTGGGTTTGTTGCATGTGGAGTAACCAGTAAAAAATCCAGTTTGGCGCTTTGTGTTCGGGTCAGTGAGTGCTGGTGCAGCCCCACAGACAGGCTGCAGGTGTACAGTGCTCAGGGAAGTGGGTGAAGTAGTGACAGTTTTGACTTAATGGACATTGAGCTGAACCTCTCAGCTGCTCTCACTTATCAGTAAGCAAATTACTAGGGAAACACCCTTATGACATAAGAAAAGTTAATTCACCTACCTGCTCAGATGTTTGTTTGAGTGCACTCTAAGTTAAATACTCTTACATGGATACTGAAAAATCCGTTCATTTTAGCACCAATGAAATCTGAGTGAGTACAAACATTGATATTAAAACTGCTTATTTTTGATGGGTGGGAAGAAAAAGAGATTGCTTTCAGGAATGTTTCTTCTCATTGTTGGGGTTGTGCAACTGCAACACGTTGAAGAAATAAGCTATAAATATGAGGTTTTTCCATAGTTATTTCTGAAATTCTTCAGCTCTGATCTGTGGTCAAAATAGCGACCGTTTGTAGAGCACTCGCTGGGTGCCTGGGGGAAGCAGTGAGCCTTTCTGAGGCTGGCCCGGGATGGCTTCATCCAAAGGAGATGGAGACAAGAAGGGAAGAAAGAGGTGTAGTAAAGTTTGAGTGTAAATCACATCAATGTGATCAGCACTCAGTGTGCTCATCGCCCAGGGCAAAAATGCACCCCAGAAATTAAAGGGAAAAAGATCGAGACCCACCAAGTCATAGCATGTGACTTTGTTACTAAACCTGGGAAGCATCAACTCAAAACTGTGGTCCGTTTACACTTCCTGGGAATTTTTCATTTAATGATATTTATTAGCCCCTTCCTGCAGTTGGTGCTGCCTTTTTATTAAACACACTGCTCACCAGGTGCTGGCATTACTAGTCTTGCCTTACTGCTGCATTGTCACTTGGGCACCACGCATTTCAAACACCTTGGAATATCCCATTTTCCTGCCTGGTTTGCCACCTCTGATAAACAGAGAGTTGGGTTGCTGATTCAAGGATGGGCTTGGTGTTTCATTTTTACCAAGACACTGCAAAAATAGAAAGAAAATTCCATGCAATGAAGTAAAAGCAGCATTTAATCCAGACAGCGTAGGCACACAAAGATGTGGTGGCTGTAAAAACCATTATCTTTTAGCAAACAACAGTTGCTTATCAGATAAGACAACGATTTTAATGAAGAATCATAGATAAGGATAGAGCAGCACATTGATTAATGCACACAGCAACTTCTCCTGAAACATGACTGCATTAGGTCTTCACTCTTACGTGATGATGTGCAAGCTGTAATAAAGCTTTTACAGTTATTCAATATCATGAATAGTATTAGCAGAATGATCAGAGTTTCTTGTTGAAATGGATGACTATACCTACTGGACTTCTTAAAGTTCTCACTTTTTTAGACATAAACCTGAATTATTAGACAGAGATAAACAAAAGAAAGAAATGTCCAGGAAAGAACTGAGGGGGAAGAAGGGAACAACCTATAATTTTTGGTTATCGTGCAATGTAACTTGAATATATTGTAAGTAATTAGGAATTGCCTAATTTATTCCACAACAATGTACAAAAACACACCACCATATCTTTTGGCTGTGTTTGGCTTTTGTAAATGTGCTTAAGGAGAACGGTGTTTGTCACCAGCAAAAAATTGACTAGTCTTTGTAGCTGGACTGATTTATTTTTGAATGCAAGGCTATTGTTAAATATAAAATATTTTCTTTTTCCCTTTCTTTGAATCTAATCCATGCATCACACTTGTGTCATGAAAAAGGCTGTACATAATTCCTGGGGCAACACGTCCCCATTTCCCTTGTAGATTTTTCTGATCGTTGAACCCTGCAATAAAACGGTCCCGTGCACACCTGTTTGACACCTGGATGGTGCAGTGCATGGGCTGCGGTTTGAGGCACTGAAGTGGAGTTGCTGTGATCTCACCCGAGTTTGATAGAGCAAAACCTGGTTTAAAGGGAAGTTTCTAAGCTCTAGGTGGGATTCTAGAGCTGGAGAATGGTCTTAATTTACAACCAGCTTCCTGAAACCAGTAATTCTTTGAAATTATTCCTGCGAGCTACCAAGCTCAGAAGCTGTTTTATTGTAGCACACATGAAGTTACATTTAAGAAAGTTTGTATTTGCATGAGTAAAAATGTGTAGCATGAGGCTTCATATTTTGTTTATCTTTTAACCTGCTGGTTTACCTGAGGTGAGGAGAGAAATAGTGCAAATGACTGAGTTTGACCGTGCTGTGTGATGTGTGAAGAAAGCACGGAGCACGTGTGCTTTGTTAATGTGAGTTTCTCAGTTAGTAAGCCGTTGTATATTAGTAATATCATCATTCAGGACTAATTAATGCATCATTATGGTCTTGTAAAAGGCTTTTGCCAGTGTGAGGCTGAGTGTATGGGTTAGTATTTGTTCTGGAAATGTTTTATTATTATTGCTTTATTATAATGTGAAAGCTGATTTGGTGCCTTGAATTGTACTCACACCCCCAGAAGCATTGTTTTAATTGGAAATATTTGCAACTGAAAATACCAGACATAAAAAATAGATGAATTATGTGTAGTGGGCCATTTTCTGTTTCTGTACAAGGGGATAGATTTTATTGAGAGTAGAGAGACCCAGATATGGCAGCTTGGTTGTCTTGAACCCAGAATGACAGAATAGGTTAAACATTAAGAGATTATCTCCAATACTCAAGGGCTGATCCTACACATTCCACTTTTTTGGGCCTGTTCAGGGCCTTGTGGGGAATGCACAACTTTTGAGGATCAGATCTGAAACTCTTCCCAGGGAACATGCTTTTGAAGAACATCTGTTTTGAGAACACCAGGCATGTGCAAACCAGAGTAAGACCAAGGTCATCTGAAGTTTAGCTTTCCTCTACCCAAGAGCTGCCTGTAGTCATTTTGCTAGCTTTATTTTCATCTGGTCCCTGCATAGTAAAAATTCTGCTCATAAAGCAATCACAAAAATTGTTATGGCCCTAAAGAATGCTGCTGAAAGCAAATAAGTGCTGTAGTTTCCAGATTCCATCCCTAATTAGTAAGAGGGGTCAAGTGTCAGGTCCATCAGTGAGCTGTAGTATTTCAGTTTTCCATCAGTGAGGGTCATTCATTTAACAAGACAAAGAGGCTGAGAATTTTCTTTGTGACATTGTTCTGGTTGCCTTTCCTTCACATGTCATTCCTAGCTTTTTCCTGATAGTTTAGCTTGGGTTTTTTGAAACTAGTCTCTGGGTAATACTTTAGTGGACTCTTAAATCACCCTTTTTTTCTGTTCCTTGGCAATATAGTGGCTTCCTTTCCATTAACCTACTGCCTGATTACACCAGCTGTCTGAAATGCAGTTAGAATGACTCTTTGCATACGATCTTATCTGACACTAACATCTCCTTCCATTTTTTAATCTCATTTTAAGGACGTGGAACTATTCGGAGTTCCTTTTGCCCCTTTTATCTAGATTCCATTTTCTTAAATGAAATCATCCAGCTTTTCTGAGGGGAATGGTTTAATTGTTCAAGGTGCATGATTTGTGGTGACCTTACAATTGTGCAGGACCACAGTCCGTGGTGTTCCATGCAAGTGATCAGAAGGGGCCATGCTCGCCTTTGAAGTGGGGTAGCTTATTAGAAAAGTAGTAAACTGTATCAAAATTTCTGTCCAATTAACTGTGTCCTTTCCACATAAGCATGGGGGCTTTTGTATTGCGGGCTAAGGGGGTTTTTTGAGTGAAATTTACTGCCAAATCTATGTTTCAACCGACTAATAGAAAGTATTTGCATTCTGACCACCTATTGATTCATCTAAGTTCATAGATGAATAGTCATAACTTGAAAGATTTATGGAGTTTAGGAGCCCAATTAATCTAGCTTACTTGTTTTACAGTAAGGCCACTTTTCTGCCTCTCTTGTTCTCTCTGTTCAGCTTTACTTACTAAACCTGTGGCTCGTATTCTCCACTGCTTCTGTGGGACCCATCGTATGGCTTGGCCCTGTATGGTTTCGATTTAATCAAGAGCAAGATGAAAGTACGTGTGTGTTACTTTCAACTCCTTAGTCATTTTGCCATCCATCTTAGTCAATGTGTGGTTGCCCAGGACACAGCATTAATGATAGCTGTCAAAATAATAGTCAGAAGGTTAAAGGTCAAGAAAAATATGTAAAAGACTTCAGGGTGAACCAGATGATAAAGTAACTCATTTAGGCCATTAAATGCTAGCATAGTATGGTCTTGATGGGTTCATGGGTTATGAGAAGCAAGAAGAGTAAATGGGGACATCTTCAAGTAGTTTACTCTTGTTAAAAGATGAAAAAAGATGATAATAGCATTACCAAACAACTGCACTAAAGGCAATTTTCTTAATTACCATGCTGACCCAGCAGTGCACAGAGAGAGGTCTTGTTATTAGAATGAGAGCTTTTACTTTCAAACAATATTAACCCTTCTCAGTACCCTATGTCTTAATTAAGAGTATTCCTGGAAGTTCTGCAGCTGTCAACATTTTTACATTTCTTTTTGGGTTTGCAAACCAGTGAGTCAAGAAACAAACACTTGCATGTCTGCTTTGATTCAGGGGTCTCTGCTTCATTTTAGGTCTTTGTCCAATAAAGCTATGAGTTGTATATTTATGGAAGGAGCAAGGTTGAGCAGCTAAATGTCTCTGACTATATGTATTCATACTCTGTATTTATATTTTAGCGGTCTTAAATGCTAATTGATTGACCAAGAGTTTATGTGATCTTAAACTACCCAAAAGAATGCTATAAAAACAGCAGTGTGAAGTTGTTTCCCTTTCTCTAACTTTTTTTCAGCAAGGTATTTTTTTTACAGTTGTTTAGAAAGCAGCATAGACTCATTTTCCAGAATAATCTAGGTAGGTGAGTAAAAAAAGTTCTGTAAGCTGTTTTACTTTTCTTAAACAGTGAAATGTCATAGAAAACAGAAAAGTTTTATATGTATAAAGAAGAGTATCAATTTCACTACCTGTAACAGGGGGCATGGATTAACAATTTCCTCAAACCCTTAACAAAAAATTCCAGCAAGATTAATATATTTTGTGCGTGTTGTCTGTGTTCTGTTACCTAGCTGGCCGTGGTTAGCGAAGGCTTCATCCAGGCTCTGAGAATTTCTGTAACATTGACTGCCATGTCAGAGACACTGCTGGTTTGGCTGGCTTCTTAATGGATCTTCTCAGTAGTATTACTTTAGTTTGAACTGGTTATATATCAAGCTCAGATATGTTCTTCTTGCAGCCAACGTGTTGTGGTTACATTCCTCTCCATTGGTGGAGGGGAAATACAAATCTCGGCATCAAGCGAAATGTCATCGGTAGAGGAATTCTCTGCCCTTACAACATCAAAACAAAGATATGCATGTACAGAGCACTTTAACGAGAACAGTGGAGTATTATTGGGAAGATCATTAAAGAAAAAAGGAGGAATAATTTACAACTGTCTGAAGTTCTGACATTATACTACCATGATGAAATAACTGTAAAATGTAGTAAAATCAGATGGACTGAAAGCTTTGGGAAAGTCAATACTGCTACTGTGACTACCATCCGTTTCTCAGAGAAGGCCCTTCATTAGTATCGATAATTCAGGGTGGAAGAACCAATAAATCTGAAGGCAGTGACTGAAACATCTAGAGTGTCTTGCTCTAGAAGATCTTTCTACTTATGTCTTCCTTTTTGCCTTCCTCATCAGAGGACTTTTTAGTGGCTGTCACTCAAAGTGGCATGTCAGGCAACCTGTTCCCAGTCTTTGAACTCAGAGAATTATTGGGAGCATGATAACAAGGGCACAAAGCGCTGTCACAGGATCAGATTGATCTCCATGTACTTTCCCATCAGAAGCTGTCTTTGAATTGGAGCTTTGGCCTAGAGCAGAAGCAGATGATCTGATTTTCTTCACCTATGTCACATTGATTCAGTTCATCGGGATTTTGGTGATGTGGGGAAAAAGATTCCTTTTGAAGGAAAATGAACCAGCAGCTGAGCTTCAGATGCTCATCAACCATGTACTAGTGCCCTATAGGGAACAAGTGTCCAAAATAATGACTATTCTTCTGTCTTAAAACTACATACGTGGTAGGGATATTTTGTCCAAGGAATCAGATAAAATCTGGTTCAAGTAACCCCTGAAAAGTGCATAGTCCATAGATGTAGACCCTTCAGCACCAACTGCAGTAATCCCTTGATCTGTTCTTTTTGCACCAAACATCTTGCTAATAGAGTCGAGGCATTTAATCTAAAATGGTTGTCCAGGCTGGTGTATTTTCTCTGGCACTTGGTAATTAGTTTAATTATATTATTATCAATCCTCAATATATCATACTACTATATAAAATCCTATTTCTTTTAATACTGTAATATCCCTAACAGTCCCTTCTAATGTCATGGAACTGCTGGGCTTGACAGCATAAAGACATGTAGCAATTTTGGCTAGAGCTTCTTGAAAGACCTTAAAATCTACCTCGGTGCAAAAAAGGGAGTAGTGAGAAAGGAGGTTTTTTGGCCTTGCTTCCTGAGAGATAACTGAAGTGATTTGTGCAAAATGAAACAGAAAGTTTAAGGTAGACCTATCATTTGAACTTATATACTTTGAAAATCATTCCAGTGTCCGGACCAAGACACTGACAAATTTATTTTCCATCAAATTTTCAAAGCAAATTTTCCCTCATGTTTCCACTGTTTGTGAGTTTATAGCAGAGCATTGTATTCCAGCCTTATAGTGAGCTTAAAATCATATATCTTCTGATGTGTGGTTTGCAAAAATTGTTAGCTGACCAGGCAAAGAACATCTGAATGGCTAATGGAAAGTTTCTCTTCCCCCTAAATGGGGCAGTTGGCTAATTTGTTTAGCTAAACTACATTAGCCATTCGGAAAGTTTTATTATCATGGTCAAAAGCAGGAAGCAGGGAATGGACATGCTGTATTTTTAAAATTAAAGTAATTTTGAAAAACAAACTCAGTTTCTTATTGATTATTTCAGTTGTTAGATTAGAGGCTCATTACTTTTAATAATAGGATAATAGAAGCTAGAAATGGAAAAGATCTATTAGATCATTGAGTCCATCCCCATTACAAGGGCAGGATATAGTCAGGTATATGTGGATGGATATATCAAATATTAAATTCATATGACACAGTAAATCCTCTGTTTCCTCCACAGAGTGCTGATGCTAAGAGCTTTGACAGTGAGTTGTTTACTCTTAAAAGCAGCTTCTGAGCTACCTTCTGGCCAGCTCTTAGGCAGATGTTTAGTTGGGAGAGAAGGATCCCAGGAGCCCAATGAGAAATAAGGTCACGGTGTGGCCTTTTTTTCCCTCCCATAGCTTCGTGCCTGCAGCTACTAGGAAGCGAGTTTCAATATGCACTCAGACACAGCCAAGACATGCCTTTGCAAGGCTGAAGTCCTGCTCCTTGATTGTTTTTTTCAAAGTGTATAGTTAAAGTGAGAGAAACAGAGTCTGAGGAGTGGCTTCTTTTCACTCTGTGATGGCCGTGGGGAAGCAGGGCAGCATGGGAGACCAAGACTCCAAATCCAGTGGCTTGTTAGTTTTTTGTGTACAGTGCAGCAGCTGCCATGGGGGCATTGAGAGTCAGGTGAGATGTGCAAGAAGAGAGTGCATTCCAGATGCATCATCTTTCCCATCTGCTCAACACCTGGTTTCAGGTAATTGATCTTAAACCGCCCCATCTCTCTGCACTTCAGTTTTGTAGCAAACAGGCCTATTTGGAATTGAATCCCCCCATCCCCACAGAGACAGCCCTCTTCCCCACGGACTTGGGCTCCATGTTATGCTCTGTAATATTTATGAGGAACGTATGAAGACCCGTGAGGTTATTTGTGAATATTATGGAAAAGGGGGTAGAGGTGAAGGTCTTATTTCACATGTCCATGATTTAGCTTCTGTGAAGCTTCATAGATGAGGAATACAGAAGTTTTCCCCAGTTGTATAAAAATACCCAGTCTTAAGAGACTGCCTTCATGGCAGCCAAATAAAATTATTTGCTATAAAGGGGTCATAAAGACTCATTGTGTTTTTTTTTTTTTTATTTATTCCTCACTCTGTAATTATGATGGTGGAGAATGAGAAGGCCTTCAGCTTAAAGGAACACTTCAACTGTTATATCTCCAAAAAACAGAGACTGAGCGCATCAAACAGGTATGTTAGAATGGACTGTTGAGAAGCAGTAGTGTGGTTAGTTCTTTCAAGTATTACATCACTGGCATTGTTAATACTTTTGTCTGTAAGCAGCCTTTTAATCTTCTCTAGAACCCCAGTAAATCTACTCATGTGGGCAAGGGAGTAGCATTAATTTACTGAGCCTACTCAAACAGGTGAGGAGGCATATTAAGTTCAATAAGACTAGTCTTGTGCATAAAGATTAATCACGTCACTAAGCATTCGAAAGATTTAAGGAGAAAGTCAGCCCTTTTTGATTCTGTCCTCATATTGATTTTGGGGAAACTGCTAAATTTAGAGCAATTAGATACATTGAAAGTAATTAAATGCAAAAGTGCTGTAGCAATTAAAATGGGAGTCCATGCTGCATATAGAGCAGTTCAAGCATTTTATGGTGTTTCTCAGTTTCCTTAAAAATTGCAGGAGTTTTTCAAGATTAATGCCTTCTGGAATGATGCACCCCCCCCATTTTGTTTTTTAAAATTGGTCCATGGTACTCCTCAGTGATTTCTGCTGTTAAGTAAAATCTGAGTTGTTTTTTGTTTTTTTTTTAAAGTAAGTATGGACGTAATAATTTTAAGTCACAGTGCACAGCACATGCCCAGAAGAGCCTCGATTATTTCCAAATTCAAGGACTAATAAAAATTGGAAGCACTCCAGTAACTTTAAATTACTTTGCACATTGAAGAGTGATTTAAAATCATTGAACTGATTCAATTTTTTTTTATATATGCACTTCAATTTGGAAGTGAGTCAGATGGACAGCAGTGTGCTGAAGAAGTTCAAGACATATTGAACTAATTTAAACATTTTTAATTCAAGAAAGAGAGAAAGGAGGGGTAATGAGGTTCCTAATAGGAACCCAGAGAACACTGCTCATTTACTGCTAGTGTGTGGTTAGGAGTAGGATGATAAAACAGTGAAGGAATGACCAACACGATCAAGATATCAGCCTTTTTAGTATTGGCATGGTAGTGATACAAAGGATCGCCAGAGCTGGTGGGATCTGGAAAAAGCCCTGTGATTATGCTTAATTTATTGCAAATATTGTTTCCAAAGAGATCTGCACACCTGTGCATTTTCATTTTCCTCCTGCAGATGTAGATAACAAACGGGAAGACTGTCTGGCTTGGGGAAAAATGCACACGCATGTGCATACGTGTGTGCAAATGTAGGCAATGTGTAATTTGGCTTCACAACATTTGCTACCTGACACTGGTATGTGTGCAGAAAGAAAAAAGCCGGCATATGGAACTGCCTGGCAGCATGTGAATATTACTTCAGCATTCATGCACATATGCATAAAATTAAAATAAGAAAATACCTCCCTTTTGCAAGACAGTCACTTGATGACCATTCCAAGGGTAGGGGAATTTCTCCATTAATAAATTGCTCCATTCCTGCATTACATATCCAGTGGGAATGTCTGATATTAGCCTAATTGGGGTTTTTTTTAACAGATGACAGACTAAAGCCTTCACATAAAGGGTGCAGGTAGCGGGGAATAAATACCCAAAACCAAAAAAACCCCCAAAACCCAACTAAACAACCCAAAGACTGACTTTGTGAAGAGGCCAGTAGTTTTTACTTGACTCTTCATGCAGAAACAAAAGTATTTGTCCATTTTAGAAGAATCAAAGGAAGATGATGAGAGAGAGATGTTTGAATGCATCCCTTTCCTTTGAACATTAAATCACCCTTTGAGCAGGATTTTGTTTTGGGGGTTCTGTATTAATCCAAATTTGACACGGTCAGCAACAGTCTCTGATTCTAGTCACAGTTAAAAA